>OZ019975.1:18768328-19343328 GCA_963970395.1 Ephialtes manifestator
AATAGATCTATTCATCAATTATCTCGGTACGATCTTCTAAAATTTGGCTACAATATTTTTATTGAAATGAAATTTAAAAAATCGGCGTTCCGTATATTTCGATTTTTAGCCACTGTTTTCGAAACTTCTCAAATATTGCGCATAATTTGCTATATTTTGTATACTTTGTTTTTTTTTTATTCGATTTTTAAATTGATCCATTTATAAGATGTATTATTATTTTTATTTAGTTATAGAACTTTAAAATGGTCAATCGGAAAACAAACGTGTTAGTGAATTTAAAAAATTCATTCAACAACAATTGGTTGTCGTCTCTACACTTTTGGAGTCCGACTTACCACTTTCAAGTAATATATATTTTAAAAAATTGCAAGTTCTAAAAGGATTGATTAAAAAGATTAAAAACATGGACAAGGGCTTTTAAAATGTGTTCAATTATGCCCAATATCTGAGAGGTTGAAAAATGTACTGAATCGCTATGAACCGATTTTTGTACTATGAGAACAGACTCAAAATTCGTAAAAATCGTAAAACTGTATCTGAGATGTTCAGTGCAATTTGCACGCACAAAAGTTAACTATTTTTTGTTTTAACAATCAAGTCCGAATAATACTGTAGAAAAAAGTCACTCGGCGATTTAGATATAAACTGCATTGTACCGGGAAAAGTATTCAGACTACGCGACGGCTGCATTTCAATATAACTATATTTTATAAATAACTTGATAAGGGCGAGGGTTGCGCGTGAATTATTAAATTTAACGATGAAGCTAAAATCTATAATTACTAGGATGTATATGAGGTTGCGTACGCCCAGTTTCCACTGTTATTAAAACACAGAATACACAGACACACACACACACCCACAAAAACACACAAACACACGCACTCGTGCATAAAGTTCGACTGAGGATCCGCGTTCTTGGCTCCTCCCGTAGGCCACCGTACCGTGAATGAATTTACCTGAATAATCACTGATAAATATAAATTTAAGTAACTCCAGTATATTATTACGATAATTACGTATTATAAACTAGACACAGGGTTTTTAAAAATGATGAAGCGATTGCGGGCTAACGCGACTGGAAAAAAAAGAAGAAATAAAATAGTATTAATAGAGACACGTGTTGAAAATACCGGATTTCGTGAGAAGCGATCCGATTGATTTAAATGACAAAAAATTAGTACGGTTTTGAGGGAATCAAAATTATATCGAGAATCTGAGAAATTTAGGCGTGGAAGAAAGGCGGGATCTTCCTTTGCGCGCGTCGCCGTTACTATTTCGAGCTACATTTCAGAAGGGAGAAAGAGCCTCGACGTATAGGATACAAATCCTTATCATTGCCATCATTGAGATGCGAGAAATTTAAAAATAATGAAGAGAAAATCGATCTGACATGATATAATCTATCGCTTAGAGTTTTAGTACTATCGATGCTATTCTATATCACAAATTCTACCACATCAGTGTTTGTATCGGTGTTAAGAAGAAGAAGAGAATGAGGGACGGAAGGATAACGAGACGTAGATAATATACTGATAAGGATTTTTTTTCCAAAAGCTTGAGTATTAAATAGCACGCTCGGATCGAACTTTTATTCGTTCCCTTCGATTCCACGATGACGACACCTCGAGAACCCCGTAATACCCTTAGTAACGTTTTAATAAAGGAGCAACTAACGATTTTAGCTAAAATAAAGGTGATTGGGCGGGGAGGGAAGGGAGGGGTAGGGGAAAGAGAACAAAAAGTATATACAAGCTGTGTAAATTAGGAGGTAAGGGTAGCGCTATTAGAATCGGTGGTAGCATCTTTCTAAGCTCTGAATAACATCTATAGTTAATGACAATCACTCTCTATCAACCAATTGACAAGAGAAAACAAACCCCCGAGCTGTTCGAGCTGCCATGCACGATTTCCTTCTTCTTAAACAATTTCATTCATTTTTCGCTCAATTTATGTGTCAAAAAACTATGGTTCTTCAAACTCTTCGACGATTAGGGTTGTAAATCTCCAATTATTTAAAAAATAAAGATGATACCGCTTTATAATGATAATTCCATAATATTACTTGCAACGTTTATAATACGATGGGCAAACTTTTGCTGCTAAAAATATTCATTTTCAATAAAATTACACGTTCACCTTTCTTTTTACCAAAAGAAATGGTAAAATATAGTTGATGCATCAAGAAAGTATTGCAGGTTCATTTTTCCAAAATTTCCCCCAATATTTAATATGATCTTTCCTGCAGCTATTCAATATTTTACATACTCTATTATAAGCTGCAGGTTATTATTATGAAATCATAATTACAAAATGGCTACTATACATTTTATTTCTTGAAATAATGAGGATTTACAACTCTGCCGACGATAATACAATCGATTCACGAATTTGGTAATTGATCGGTTTTTTTCACCCTTCCTGTCGGCCTCTATTCTGGGTACGTTCGAAGACACCGCAAGTTTAAAGTGGCATTTTCGAAATAATCGTTTTGCAAAATTGTGAAACGCTATTTAAAAAAAATTCCACCGCAGTCATATTCGGAACGTATTCCCTACTCGTATTCCGATAATGCTTAAAGCTCCTCACGACGCTCGGCTGACTACCACAAAAAGAAAAAAATTATATTTTTCTCTAGTGACTGCAATTTCATATTTTTAGATTAGACTAATCTTTCTCGACACAAAAAAAATTGAGCCTCAGACACTTGTTTACTCGTCGTTTGAAAGTCACTTTTTCTATTGTACATATCTTCAATTAATCGGTAGTTCGAAATTTCGAAAAAAAGAAAAAAAAAAGTTGTGCCCGAAAATGGTTCAAAGCGGTAAATGGTCAGCTTTGCGTTGCGAGTCGCCCGGCTATCGGTTGCCCATTGGAGAAAAAAAAACGAAGAATTAAAAGAAAACGAAGAAAAAAAGGAAACCAGTATTGGGCCAGGAATTGCGTTGCAAATCACAATCAGCTCAGCTCCGGCAAGACAAATCATTTTTTAAAAGGAGAACAATTGTCAGAGCGGGCGTATTACGGTTAAGCTCTTAGTAAGTTGATTAGGGATTAGTGGACACACAGAAAAAAAGAGAGATTAAAAAACACGTAAAATGAAGAATAAAATGAAGCGCGCGTGGAGCTTCTGCGAGACGCATACTTCCGGTTATGAAACGCACACTCGCAGGAGACTCTATCGGTTTATTATTATAAAACTGTACGTCAGTCGTAGCGTAGTGAAAGCGGATTGCGAAGACCTGGGGCTCTTGTTTCGAAGGGACCATAGACGAAAAAAAAAGAAGAAATAATAATTTGCGGCGTATTCCGAAAAAGCATTTCGGCGAGTTTCACTCTTTTGATCTCGAGGATATTTGCGTGAATCTCGGACACGATTAGCTTATTGGATAGAAGTTTTAGGAAGCACCCGAGATAGATTGTAAGGCCACGTATAGTTTTATGACAATTGCGCATTATTTTAAACCTAATATTACGAAACAGGCGTAACCACAACATAAAAGACACAACAAAAGGAAAGCATAAAATGATTCGTGCCCATAAAAAAAAACCCATAGAGAAACCATGCAAACCCACTTACACTCACTCCACGAAATGACAACTACTTTTATACGTCACACGGAAAAAAAAGGAAATCCCAATCTTCGAATTCCAATTCGCAAGACGAATTTTAAAGCGTGCGGAGATTAATTTCTTCTCGTAATTTAGATATTTTTATAATCCACAAAAAAAACGCGAAAAGCCGTGCTTTTTTGTGCATGCGTTTGCTCGACTTTAGACGCGCTAGTTTACTGATATTTTGTTGTTGTGATCTCAGCCGATGATAAAAAAAGGAAAAATGAAAGAACGCATTTAGTCGAAGGCTACACTCGAAAGTGATACGTTTGAAAATTATAGCGATATTAATTAAGAGTGGGTGTATCTGGGAATATTCGTAAGACGCAATGACGTCTATGTTCCTATTCTTTAATTTTTTTTCATCTTTTCTCGGTGCAGATATGTCAGTTTAGAGAAGGTCCTTTCAATATAGTTCTGTAAACATTTTTAAAAAATTGAACGAGTTTTTAAGCGGAGATCGTAGCCAATATGCGCTAGGAGTGACCGAGGAACGTTTCTTTTTACATTTTATAATGTAAATTATGCGTGTTTTCTATTTTTCCGACGTTTATTAATACAAATGACTCTTTAAAACATTTGTCATATTCCATTTAAAAATAGAGCTATAATGACAGGACCTCCTTAATCTCGATTTCTCGTCACTCGCATTTTGATTTTTCTCTTCCGCCTTCACAATTAGTATTACAGCACGATCGTTGTCTACCGCCACTACTATTACTACAACTATACGACTATCGCTCTACTCTACCGCCACCATTATATATTTTTTTGTATTTACCAATTATTAATACCTATTCTTACGGTTAATTACAGCTGTTATCATTAGTCTTATAATTATCGTTTTATCCTAAGTCTCTTGATTTACTGTTAAATTCGTGTGTCCATTTGCTTGCAATTTAAAAACACACCTCTCGTATATTCTTTTTTTTTTGCTTTATTGTCCAACTAGTTTTTATGCCGAATTGCATTCGTAATTGTAATGATCGTATTTTTGAATTTGCGCATTCACGACGTTTGTCATCGCTACGACTATTATTATTACTATTATTACTACTATTATTATTATTATTATTATTAACTATTGTTGTTAGTAATTCTTCTACTACTGTTACTACAACTACTTCTACTACTTCCACTACTACTACTACTACTACTACTAATACTACTGTTTCCTCTTCTACTCTATTATTATCGCAACTATGTATCTATCTATAATCTATACTATCTCACTACTACTACTACTGTATCACTATATTTCACGTCTATATCTTCTATCACTGTATCTCTATTTCTTGCTATTGATAACCTTGCCCATTTTTATATGATTATTCTTATTATTATCATTATTATTATTATTATTATTATACCGATTGTTCCATCTTCTTATTTACAAACCCAGTTGCCGCATACCTCAGCGTCTTGCGTGTCCACGTGTGTCCTCAGTTTACTAATTCTATGATTTTAATTTTTATTGTCTTAAAAAAAAGTGAAGAAAATGCAAGCAAAAAAAATATATCCGATGTGTGAAACCCGCCCGAATTTTGTTGTTTTTTTCTTTCGATTTTCCCTTCTACCCACCTTACCATACTTTACCGTTTCCTGCCTTTTTTTGTAGTCTATTAGTTTATTATTTGAATCATCATCGTTTTATACATGTACTTGTTTCCGAAGCAGTACAATTTTGTCTTCCTTGGCTATTTACGGGTTTTTTCATTGTTGTTTTTTAGTTATGTATAACAGGAATTGAATGTCATGTCAGTCAACGCCGTTAACGCTTTTGTGGTTATTGACTGCCTCGAGCAGGACAAGCATCACTCAAATGTGTGATTTTTTGCGTTTTCACACTTTTTATTTCCCTGTTTTTCGCCTGTGTCTGTCTGCCTTTCTCTAACCATCGACTGACTTAACGCGATTACGCACAAGAAATGTTTATGACAGTTGCTGTAACTTTTCTTTTCTCGCACACTATTACCGCATATAGTTAAAATATCTTGGAGCTCTTTTAAGGACATTTTACATTTGCAACCGGAAGTTTGGTTTGATCGGAATTTGAGTACTTTCCTACAAAAAAAAACCCGACAGAAATTATAGTTATTTAAAATACTAAGAACATTGTTTAAAAACAAAACAAAAAATGGGAAAGTAACCTATGAAACAATATAAAAATTAATAGTTTAACAAATTTGATAGAATCCCTTATTTTTTAAATATGAAATGAATACTCTTTTTATTCGAAATCACATGATTTTTTTTGGGGATTCCCAAAAAAACTTTGAAATTCCCATTTTCAATTATTTTTCAAAATAAAAGTAAAGTTCCAAATTATTGGTAAATTCTCAGGCACAATCATACGAAAAAAAATCTAAGGAGTTCCATTTTGTAAAAAAAAATAATTCTTTAGAATGAATTTTCTCAGAAAATCAAATCTTCCGATCTAATTTCTAGTAACAAAAAATCTGTCACATTTTTAAAACTATTTGTTTTTACTTGGTTATTAATTACTATTATTATTCGAAATCAATATTTTTCATATATTCTATGACGGAAATTTATTTCAGATTTTTCTCGCAAAGTACTGAAATTCTAATTGAATAAAACTCTTATTTGCGATTGAATAAATGAAGCATTCTTAATTGTGCTTAGGTCCGTTCAGTCCGGGCTAGTAGTATTTACAAAAGCATTTATATTTTCAAAACGGCAAACCACGAGTCTTCATTAGAACATTATTTGGCCTCACGAGGCAATTACGGGAAAGTACACGATGTACAGAAAATAATATGATTGTCGCATAAATAATGTACTGAATTAACATGATTGTCGCGAAAAACACACGAAGCAGCTCACTCGAAAGGTTTCTTGCGCACAATCTCGCCCAAAACAATCGTTAGGAATTGTGCCTAGATGTTTAAACACGTATTCTATGGGATCAACGTCATTTTAATTAAAGAGAAAAAGAGAAAAGAAGACGAAAGAGAGAGAGGGAGAGAAAGAGAAAAGAAAAAAAAACAAAGAGAAAAGGCGATATTATAGAAGGATCGTAAGAGCCGATCTGTCTATAGTTATATTATATTAAAACATAAAAAAGTAACAATTTATGTGAAGCGATCGTTACCGAATGCATAAGTGAGAGAAAAAGAAAAAAAAGAAAAGATAAGAAAAAAAATAAGGTTGTCTATCTTCAAATAATAATATACCTGTCTATCAGATTTCGGACATAACCGGTGATTGTACTGAAATATTATATCACGAAATACTGCTGATTGAGCCTTTGTTACGTGTTTGAGGCACGCGAGGATAATGCATCGATCGCTACCTGTTGTATAATCGAAAACTTATGTTTTTCTCGTCTTTGTTTTATTTTTTTTTCACGGCCTCTTAAGCGTCAATAGCTTCGATCGATCAACGTTAAACAATGAAAATATTCACGGTTGTTAAACGAAACATTGAAAAAAAAAATCATTAAGCCAACTCATTGCGCTTTCTCGTTTGATCGATCGCAGCCAAACACGCTTAAAATCTGCGATCTTTAAGATAAAATAATGTAATAACGACGTTATCCGCGGTGAGCCGAAAAGCACGTAATCTATCATTTTAATATCGCCAGTCATATCTATATATATACATCGTTTTATTTACTATTCAACACTCTATTATTTCATATCTATATATTGTATACTTATATACCTATAGTGATCCGTGTACCTATGTAGCGTCATATCTGTCTGTACTATACATAACAGGTATATATTATATACATATATATATATATACATACTCAGATATATACAAATATCTATATATATACTATATCTTCCTATCCTTTGCTACTATCAATGAATTTTTTCATCTGTGGAGACTGAAAAATCTCTATATATTTTTCTACTGTATGCTACGTTCGATGCGATGGGTTTTCAGTCTCAAAATGCAATTTCAATCGATATTCGAACAATCATTAGTGGATAATGTTACAATTACGTAGTAGAACCGTATTTGGGATTTTTTAACCCTCGCATCGAACACTTTCCGGAGTATACATTTTTAGCGTTATATCAGGCCCTGACTGGGCACTGGCAGGGCCCTGGCTAGGTGCTGAGAAGGCCCTGGCAGGGCCTTAGCCAGATTCAAGACTGATGTAACGCTTCAAATTTTTACTCGGGTTTTTCATAACTCGAAGAATCGTCACGAGCCTACTTTCTTCAAGATTCTTCCTCTCGCTTCTTGCGATACCAATGCAGTGAGTATCGAAACGATGCGAGACATACCACTTCTAATTTTCTATTTCTTCCAGACGTTTACTGTTCTGACTTATGAATTTCTTTTGGAAATTCGGGATGCCATCAACCACGACGAACTCGTCGATCTTACTGTTATCTACTTCTTCTACTTCTTCTTCACGAACTCTACACGAAATATGGCCTACAATGGCGTGTCTCGAATTCTTACACGGACACAAAAATGTCTCTACTCTTTCTTTCTCAAACTTTGAACGTCTTATCCCGCATGGTTTATCTGTTGTTGGTTCATTAATTAATAGAACACGAATTTAAAAAACACCCCACACGCTACACACACTTTATAACGCGGGTGGACGTTATGGGGTCTTGGGGACCCCAGGAAGAAGTTCGCCGTATAAAAGTTGAAATTACACGACTGGAATAAAAGGCAGCTTTTTAAAAATTAAATGCAACTTTTGTAAAAAAATATATACAATTTTTTTAAAAATCTTACTACGATAATAAAAATTTAAATAAATGTCATTAAATTTTTCTTTAAAAAATGGAAATATACATAATGCATTGAAATATTACTAGAATAACATGTTTTCGTGAAATATCATTGGTAATTTTTTTTTTCGTCACCTAAAACTTTATTATTATTATCAAATAATAATTACAAATAAAATGTTGTTATTATTTTAAGTACATTAAAAAAAATACAAATACCTTCTTACATTAATCAAAACGTCAACAATTTATTTTGCCATATTGTTGATTTTATTTTGAATGTACAGATTTTGAAGTAACTGAAATTAATTTTCTTAAAATCTCTTATTGTAGTCTTGTAATAAAAATTTTGAAACGGAGGGTATATTTCTTCTTGGATCTTCTGGTACCCATTACGTCCATTTGAGGGTTAAAAGCACAAGCACGGGCACGCGTGCGCATTCTAAATGACATAAAGCGTATAATAAAAGCTAAAAGAGAAAATGAGTAAAATAAGTCTCGTAAGTTCGTTAGGAAGTGAGTGAGGAAGAGATAAGAACAGACCACGGAAATTGGTCAAATTAAATCGTGAGTATAATATAAGAATGGATGAAATGGTTCATTCCGTACTACAGGAGCGTATATTAGTTAGTATATAAATTATGTTTAGATTACGAGCGAATGAATAAGAAAAAAACGCCTGTTAGGTGGCGTCTAAAGTTTTGGACTGTAGGAGGCGCCACGAGTTCAGTATACTAGTTGCGTTGAATTAAAGGGGTTATTATGGCCGTCGCAAAATTAATTGGAATAATCCCAGTTTGGCGTTGCGAACGATACGCAACTAGTGTATATACTTGAGTATCGTGAAAAATAAATGAATAGCTTAAGCGTAGCTTAGGAGCCTCTCAGAAATTAGAGTTAAACTCTTCGGGGCGATTAGGGAAATTTTCATCAGCGATCGACTGACACACTTCGTAAGCGATAAGACGTGCGATAAATCAATCCTAATGTACTTAAACTAGTATATATTCTAGGTTATACTAATATTAGTTGAGTTAGCGTGAGGGACTGAGACTAATATGCGATCACATGCTTTGTTCGCCTAACCAGCGCCCCTGGTGGCGAATTTTGAAGTATTTCGATTATCCAGAGGGCGCTTGGGTACGTAAACAAGGTAAATGAGAATAGAAAACATCATCAGCCGCGACTCAGTGATAGTTAGTATATATTTCTTTTCGGTCTTACGGGGATTTCATATATTAAATCACTTTTTCCATTAAGGGTGCGATTGTACACCGCATTTAAGGGTTGAGAGGGGTCGTCATTGCGTAGAACACACTTTACTGGACGCTCGCAGCGCTAAGCCCCCTGGTGGCGAAACTGGAACTACTACTGCGGCCACCAGACGGCGTGGCGCTCTGCGAGCATCGCGAATATGATTAGAGGATAATTTTCTTCTCGATCGATTCTTCTCCTGCAAATGAGAAATTTTATATGGACTAAGTCACTTTTTTTTTGCTGACTTCTTAGACATTTTTCAAAATTTGGTCCTTGAGAAGAGCATCGGTAATTTTTTTTAAATTCTTAAATGCAACGATTTGGGAAATACCTTTTTTCGTTCATCTCGAAAAATGTATAGGTATATTAATAATTTTTAATTCTGGTCCAATACCCAACAAAGGCATAGCCATAATTCTTACGCCACAGAAAGGTTATTTTTTGACAAAAAAAGTCGTCGATCTGAAAGAAAAAAGTTTGCTTTTGATAATTTAAAAAAATCCCCAAAGCTCCTCTTAAGTAGAATTACAAATTGGCAATTTTATAAAAATACCCAAAAGTACGACGAAAAAATGGCCATGTCGATAAAAGAATGTCACATTTAGCTCTACAACTACCGCCACTCCAAAACCTCTAATCCAAATCCACACGAGCGTTACGCATAACGCATTGTATTTATTCCACGAGTGAACGAGTGTGTTCATGAGTGTGGCTGTGTTCCTCGCGCAAAGGGTTGAGGGCGAGCGAATCTTAAACAAAAATAGAATGTATTTGCGAATGTAACCTCGCGAGATAATTTTTTTTCGGGAAGTATGAAAACTCGACGTACGGAGGGAAAGTCCTTTTACATATCCAGATTGTGGGACGGGGGAAAACGAAAAGCGAATGCAGTGGGAGGGTGAAGAAAAAAAAATTAGATCATAGGCTAATTAAGGTCGAGCGTTAGTTCGTGAAGAAATAAAAAAAGAGCTTGAATGCACTGAAGGCAACCGCTTTACGAGAATGAGGTGGAAACTCGGAGTGAGATAAATATAAATGATGATGAATAAAGCTAGGGGTATATAGCGTCAATTGAGAATCAATATTACAGTGCTAATACAAAAATATATATATATATATACATACATATATATATATATGAATAATTAATAAATAAAAATAAATATATCTAAGATTATTAAGGGATCCGGCTGCTTATACAAGGTCGAGTTGTACCGCAACGCGAAGGATCGTGATTGGGGGATAATATTATTAGTGAATAATGTGAATTTAAGGCACTATGTAGAGACATGGGTTGTTTAGTTATTATTATAAGTGCTCGGCGCACTTTGCGATCGCAACCCTCGATAACGAGACTCGTCGGTGAGTTTGTGACTATTTTCCAGAGGCGCGCACCTCGTACATGCGAGATAAGATGATAGGCAGAAATAAAAATAAATAAACAAAAAAACTAGTAGAGCAGCATTGACAAATGTTTATAAATAAAGCCACGCTGCGAGGACGTGGAATATGAAAAAGAAAATAAAAACGATTTTTCTCGTTCGGTTTAACGCGAAAGACGCTCGGTACTCGTGCTGATTCTCGTACCTACGCAACGTGGCAATCGTTTCGCTCATGTTTATGGAAAATACCGCCCAAGTAAAACACAAAAAAAAATGAAATTGTAATATTTAGTCCTCGAGAATAAACGATGCGTCGTCTAAACGTCATGCCACACATGAAGAATTCTCTGTCAGTTTAGCCATTTTTTTTTCGGTCCCTTTCAGATTGTACTCATAATTGGCTATTTTTTATACAATTTTAAGATTTTTTTTTTAGGCTTTGTAAATTCATCGTGATTATTTTTTATTTTGATTTACCAACTACAAGTTATATATTAAATAAATACTAAAATGCAGTTTGTTATGAACAATATATGAGATTTAAAAAAGAAAGGCTAAACATTTTTTGCCTTCAAAATATTACTCATAATTGGCCAATTTTAAAAAGCTCTTTGTGATTTTTATTTTTGTTTTTAAATTCATCCTTTTAGGAGATTATTTTTCATTTATTTTTTTTACTCATCAATTTTAAGGCATTCAATAAATAAATAATAATGCAACTTCTGAAAGAATGGATTTCATAATCGAATTAAAAATTACAGAGTATTAAAATGTGACTTATGAGCAATATTTGAGGGTTTGAAAAAGGCTGAATTTATGGATAATGCTTCATATACATTAACGTACACGCTACACGAACACACGCAGACATATGGTGGTTGTATTACGAATTATATAAAGCGTTAAGGGGCAACGAGGCGTGGATTGCTGCTCGTTAGTGGACACGAGGATGCTCACCGAATATAATTAATTATTACAGCAATGGAGGGCTATTCGTATAGCGTGTGTTCGTTATTTGCGTGGCACGAATTATTATAGAAAATGAACGTGAAAATGAACGAATCGTTATTTGGATATGTACGATTTATGGCGACGCAAAAACGTGTTGTAGAGGGTAAAAATTGAAAGGCAGCAAGTACTTCGTGCGAAAAATACATGCAATTTTACGATTACGTTAGAACGAATATATTATATATAAATATATATATATATATATGTATACGCTAAGAAAAAACTATTTTGTTAAAGTGAACTGAATTAAATTGGCTGAAACTTTACGTGAGGTTGAATATGATTATGCTCATAGTGAACTTGAGCGAATCATACAATGCACTTGAAAAAAGTTATTAAATTTATTCAGAGCCAATTAAATTTAATTTACTTAAACTTGAGATTTTTTTTTCAGTGTAAACATATGAACAGTATAAATACATATTATATTTAGATTTATATATATTATATATATATAATATGGATATAAGAGAGTTATGTATAGAAGGGAAAGAAAAATGAAGTGGATCGCGATGACGAGATATCGATTATGACAACCAGGATATTAGTGTAAATTATTAGCCATCGTGATCGTTAATTAATTAATATTGATTATTAATATTATTCCTATTGTTAGCACGATCGTGACAATTATCGTAGACAAGAATTAGCGTTTGAAACGCGCGATTTTATTCTCAGTATTACACATCGGTCAGGGAACGATAAAGCGATTTACTCACTGACGATTTTTTACCCACAGACCTCATGGAAAATAGTATGACAGATTATATGGTTCGTTTGAAAAATACATGTTAAATTCTATTATTTAAGTTTCGTACAATTTTTTTACTGGCTTATTAATAATATTTTTGTATTATTGTTATACAAAACATATGTCCTCAATCCCATAGATTTTTTTAAATTCTTTTCTCGCGGCGAGATTTTTTTAAAATGAAAAGTTACTACTTTTGGAAAAATATATTTTCGCATATACTTGACATAGAAAATTTTTCCTGGAAGGTCATGGGTATAAAAAATAAATCGGTAATGGTCTGTATGGACAAGAAACTGAATGAGAAATCGACTGAGCTCGTAAAAAAAATTGGGAAAGCACTTAAAACGGCGCCCGGCTTGATTCGTCCATTATAAAAAGCGCAATGATGTATAATTTAAACCTCCATAATATTCGAAGCTATTTCAGTGCGGCGATCGAGTAAAAAAAACGCTCGCTTTTAAAGAATATTTTTTGTAAATTATAAAGTTTGTTAATATTAAACCGGTCACGGGGTCACGTTGTAAAAGCCTCAAAGCGGTATCAATCGTGATCGTTTTATTGATATATACCGGCTAACGATCATATTTCATTCAACCGACCATTGAGCAGGCCCATCGAAGAAAAATTATTTTTTTCTTCGATGATCGCGTTATCATTAAAAAAAAAAAACGTGCTACGTGCAAGCACTGATGTTTCTTTTTGTACAGGCATGACGTACTCACGAAGTGTGTCAACGGAAGGAGATAATATAATACGAAACTTCGAGAATGCATCTCGGGGTGTTCCATTACCTGATGATTTAAGCGAGACTCGACCCTCCCATAGCATTTATTAATTCCAACGCAAGATAATCTCAAATAAAATATGATTATACGATCTGTATTGATCTATATACGGTACCTTATCTATGCAATTTATTACTACTATATTATACAAATACTAATGAAACCTTATTATTATTATTATTATTACGATTATTATTATGTTTGTCGTATTATTATCTCTATTGTTTTCTGCATTTTGTTGTGTTTTATTGTTCATCCATTTTGCGTTATTTTGTAAAGAAGAATAAAATGATAAAGTCATAATTATGATATTTCGCGTTGCTGATTTGTGGTTTGACTAGGATTCTGACAATTGTGAAATCGTTTACCCATTTAAGACTTTTAGGCTTTAACGGATTAGGGAAAACCGGATGTACGCCGAAATTCTCTGGAAACTGCTTTGAAACAATTAAGCCTCGACCGTTTTGGAGATTTTTGGAAATTTTTAATAATTTTTTCTGATGTTTGATGAATTTTAGAAAAAACTCTGATATCCTATAAAATTTGAAAAACATATTTGAGATGGTGGGAATTAATTAAAGTTCTTCATAAAAACCGTTCAAAATGTTAAGTGAAATGAGTTGGAGAAAAAATTGGGCCTTTTACAAATTTTAAACACAACAAAAAATCCGGAATTTTTAAAGGTAAAACGTGTATTTTATTTAAGAATAACGGAAAAATGCAAAAATCAAACAAATCTTAGGAATATTCAAAACAATTTCCGGAATCTGTCGAAAGAAAATTAACGAACACGATTTTCAGAAATATTCACAAAAAATTTCAAGGTTCTAAAAAAAAAATATGCATCAGAAAAAATTTACAGAAAAAAATTTGATATTTTCAGGGAAAGATTTAACCAATGTCAAATATGACCTAAAACCAGATGGTAAGTTCTGGGATTCCCCTCTCAATTTCCAAAAGTGATCGACAGTACCAAAAAAGGTGGCGCTACTGCATAAGGAAGGAAAATAAATAAAATATCCACACATTTCTCATAAATCCCTCCATATATTTCATTCTAAACAGTATCATACAAACGTACATATAACAAATCATTTAAACTATACAATCAAGCCGGTCTTATACACATCTTGATGGAGCTTTAGTCATGAAGATGATAGATATGCGAAATGATACAGATGTCGTCATTGTAATGAATTACCATTGGTGGGCATAATGAGGCTCGTATGCGCCACTGGAGTAAGCGGACACAAGATGAACTTCCGGTGCAGAGTGCAACCCAGCTTTAGTTTGCTCATGCGCAGCAAGGTGCTCAGCCTTTGCGTGGGCAACTTCCGATTGGTGCAGCAGGGACGAGCTTTGTCTAAGCCACAGGCTCAAGTTAACGGGAGAAAAATGGCGGATGGAAACAAAAATTCATTTGAATTTAACGAAATTTGGTAAGTGAGGGTTTTTCCGATTCGCTTTTTGTGAATCTGAACTCAATATTCAGGAATAAAAATGATGGCTTCAATATGGCAGAATCAAGTGCAAAAAGTTACTTCATTTAGATGTTACTCGGTCGTTGGAATAAGTTTTAGGTTTCATCTCTCAATTTCCAAAAGTGATCGACAGTACCAAAAAAGGTGGCGCTACTGCATAAAGAAAGAAAATAAATAAAATATCCACACATTTCTCATAAATCCCTCCATATATTTCATTCTAAACAGTATCTCACAAACGTACATATAAAAAATCATTTAAACTATACAATCAGGCCGGTCTTATACATATCTTGATGGAACATTAGACTTGAAGATGATAGATATGCGAAATGATACAGATGTCGTCATTGTAATGAATTACCATTGGTGGGCATAATGAGGCTCGTATGCGCCACTGGAGTAAGCGGACACAAGATGAACTTCCGGTGCAGAGTGCAACGCAGCTTTAGCTTGCTCGTGCGCAGCGAGGTGCTCAGCCTTTGCGTGGGCAACTTCGGGGGTATCGACAACACGTCCGTCATGACCGATTGGTGCAGCAGGGACGAGCTTTGTGTAAGCCACAGGCTCAACAGCGTGATAAGCTTCAGCTCCGTGATAAGCGCTGGTTGCGACAGGAACGGCGGCGTAAGCGTTGGAGTGGTAAGTAGTAGCTACGTGCGCAGGTGCAGCAGCGTAGGTCACGTGGTCAGCAGAGTTGACGGCTTCGTGAGCCAATACGGTCTTCTCTTGAGCGTGAGCGGCTGCGTGTTCAGCCTTAGCGTGAGCAACTTCAGGGGTGTCAACGACTCGTCCGTCATGACCAATTGGTGCAGCTGGCACCAATTTGGCGTAAGCTTGGGGTGCAGCGTAGGTCAGAGGAACCACGTGACTCACGTGGTGACTAGCACCCAACAGATGTCCGGGCCTGGCCAAAGCCACTGCCACGAAAGCGGAGAGTACGATCTGTAAATTAATTATATTAGTTATTAACCTTTTGTGGTCACACATGGTTAACCCCTCCAAGGGCGGATTTACTAGGAAAGTTTGAAATCGATGAAAATTTACAGGTCACTCTTTGGCAATGCACGGCAAATATTTCACGGGTGTTGTCAAAATTAACACGAAAAAAATGGCGGTCGGAAAAATTCATTTGAATTTGATAAAATTTGGTACGTGAGGGATTTTTCGGTTCGCTATTTACTAATCTGAACTCAACATTCGGGAAAAAAATGACGGATTCGATATGGCAGAATCAAATGCAAAAAGTTACTTCATTTAGATGTAACTCGGTCGTTAGAGATTTTTGAAATTCAGAAATAAAAATGGTGAGCCCAATATGGCGGACTCAAAAATTCGAATGTCTGTCATTTTGAAACTATCCATTTGATTTAAAAAAAAGCAACTTGACTACATTCTGAACGTTCTAAAATATGTTGCTATGAAAATAAGTTAAAAAATAAAGTAACAAAATAATTATATAAGTTTTGGATAAAAAATTCATACTTTTTATATTTTTTACATTTTAAGCTAAAAATTGAACTTGATACTCATAAGATTCTGTAAGAGAAAAATGCAGTACTTTAGTGCACGATTCGCAAAAAAGATTTGAAATTTACTGGAAAAACATGGTACTTGAAATAGGTAAAGAACCAAGAAGATCACGAAGGGATTGCATTTTTTAAAGAATCGAAAAAAAGAACTAGGATTCGTATTTTATTCCAAAGCACTTACGAAGCACTTCATGGTGATTTTGATATTTCTTTTCTTAGCGCTGCTGGACCGTCCAGTACTCACTAGGAGAAGCTGTTGTGTTTTGTGTCTCGACAATCTCGTTTCGACTATTTATACCTAAGTTGGTCCAACCACAAAGCCTAAATCTACTTTCATCCACCACTTTTGCTATCGTTTGTGACATTGAGAAGGATAGAGGAAATTCGGTAGTCCCGAAGCTTCACGTAGAAAAGAAAAAAGACAGAACACATAGAAAGTGGTCAGAGCTACAGTGATGAATTGCTTGTCCTTGTCATCGGGAGTGGCTTGTCTAGTGCTGCAAGAATGTGAGTTTGAAGAACTCATAAGTTGTACTATCGAACGCCTTTCAAAGGTCCAGTTATGTGTCGATGCCTGTCGAAATTCTGTGTGGGTAATATCTTGCACATGTTACGTTTTTACTGGACAAAGCTTCAGTTGTAGTTCTATGCACGAACGTCGAATTTTCACTACTCATGCTGCGCTTATGTATAGTTCGTTCTTACGTAATGACTTACCTTGCGTCATTAAATATTATGTATATCAGTCACGTATAAATTTATCAATCTATCTCTGTTGATAAATAACTGAACTAAAGGGCTTTGGAATAAATATTCACATTCCCTTCGCACAACGTAAGATAAATATACAAATTACTGCATCATGATTGGGAGAGGCACTAAATTGATTGCTTTCATGTTTCGATCAAGAGCGTATGATTCTGAGTGAATTGGATATTGAAAAGGAACTTTTAAATGCCAACAATAGTATGTTGTAGGGTCGTAAAGGGAAATTATCATTTCTGATCATCAGAATGTATACAATGACAAACAGATTATCAAGTGAATAATAAAATTTGGTCAACAATGGTTTCAATCATAAGGCTCACCATTCGAATATTTTTAATAGGACATAGCATTCATTAGTTTTTTAACAAAATAAATAGTGGAAAAAGGTAAGGTTAAAAAAAAGTTGTTTACAGATATTTAAAAATCTCAAATATTTAATTTCCTATTAAAATGTCGTTTATTTTACTATTAAATATGAATATTAGAAAAAAAGTTTCAGCTCCAAAAATTTTCATGTAAATCTCCAGATTAACCCTTTGATGTACAGCGGGATGTTTAACATCCCACCTAGATTATTATCATTTTTTAAATATTTCAACGTTTTCTTTCTCGATTTTAAATAAAAGTAACTTTTAAAAAATAAAAATGTGTGCATCAAAGGGTTAACTATTTGAATATTTTCGACAGGTAATAAATAAAATAAATAGAAAGGAAGTTAAGATTTTTATCTTTCAAGACATACATTTTATTACTTTACACAGAATCATTGTATCATTTTATAATTATCAATGCAGCAGAGTGCATTGTGAGGATTGGACAAGATATTGTTTATTCGAAATTCGTAGCGTTTTTAGAATATGCCGTAAGATAAGTAATGGTGAGAATTGTATTGTGGATAAATAGCACTGCTGCCAAATGCATATGGCAATGCGATGAAGTTCGAGGGCGCAACAACACCGGGAACGTATCGTAAAGAATAAGACTGGGGTTTATAATCTTTCAACTCTGATGGCATCGGTGCAGCAGGAAGTGGAGCCATTTTCATCAGCATGGCCTCTTTTTCGTTCCTGTTCAACATCAACATCTTCGTGCTTGCTGGAGTCATCGCCGATGAGTCGAAGGTGGAACCTAAAAGAGAAAAAAATTTGTGCACTTTCTAATATTCGAATGTTGCATTAATCTCTTAATTGATAAAATCCTTTCTGGCAAAAAAAATTCTGAAATGTTAAACATTTTTCGGAATTAAAATACTGCAAAAATATTACTTGAAAAAAAAAAATACTTTTGAAATTTTTACGTGTAAATGCTATTTCTAACAGAAATCTACATTTCTAATGGAATCCTGTTATTTATCAAACACATCCAAAATTTAGTGGTTAACATTTTTTAAATGGATGTTGAAAAATAGCTATTATTTAAATGTATCAAATATACTATGTTGGCAGTTTAAGTGTCGCTTAGGATTTTTTTCAAAAGATATTTAAATCAAACTGAATAGACAACTTGACGAAGCAAAGATAACATTCATTGAATTTACTAATATAGGAATGTTGGATTAACCACTTAATTGTCAAAATAATTTCTCTTAATATTTTCTTTTCAGTATCAAATCAGTGAAAAAATGGCTCGTTAAAACATAAACTTTTCAAGTAATTATATATAAATTCGTATTCCTATCCATTCCTAGGGATTAAAAAGAAGGAAAAAATATTTCCAAAATTTAGTGGTTTAAATTTAAAAAGATTTTTTGCAATTTACCTTAAATGTAGCACATTGGCATTACAAGATATGATTTATGGCATCATAAAAAGGCTTTCAGAAATATAGTTAAATATTTTATATTGTACTGCAATGCAAGAATTAAAATTCTTCAGAAAAAACTGGGCCGGTATGTAATTGCTAGTTGCATTTGGCTGCACGCGATAGCGCAACTTTAAACTGATGCACTTTTTTAATCATACTCAGTGCACCCGTTTGTTGTGGCGGTTAAGAACCGGTCGGCCTTTGGCCAAAGTCGCGACGTAAGTCCCAAGATTTAGATCGGGTGCTGCGTGTTCCGCTCTCGATTTCATCGAGAGTCGCGTCAATGCCACAGGCAAGCGTGGCCTTGAACGTGGCGTTGACCGCGGAAGCAAGGACGAGAAGCGAACGCGCCCGGATAGCCCCAGAGGCGATGCGTACGTGCAGGTGAGATGCCGGCACAACTTGTGATCTCGTGAAAGGTGTATCTCGTATAAAAATAAAAAGCTACGTACGAAACCTTGGTGTCCGATTTTTCACTCACGAAGAAATCCATCTTCGGTCAGAGAACGAACGAAAAAAAAGTTCAACGGCCAAAAAATAAAAAAAACCGTCAACTCATTTGGGATATCATTGTCATTGAGCCAACAAAGGGACGCGTTCAAACGTTCGCGGTTGTCAACAACAAAGGAATTTAGTAACGTCGCTGCGAAGAACTAATTGACAGATGTCAATCCTAGCGATGACTTAATACGAATTCTTGAACATTTCGGACAAATCTGTTAGCTCAAATTTCGTTTTCTTTTGGTTGAAATTACACGGAGAAAAGGGTGTAGTTGTAGGAACTATGGAATTGATACGTGCCAACCAACAGGCGTGGTAAAATATGGCATTAGCAAGTTATTGCGTGTCAGAACCGATTGATGTCAATCAACCGATTGGTGGCGCCAACTAACCGATTGGTAGAGTCAACCAACCATTGGTAATGCCAACCAAACTACATCTAACGTTCCAAGCATTTAAAGGTTAGTTTTCTCAAACAACCCGTTTTCTCCGTGTATGAAGTAGGGACCGGAATTATCTCGCTTAAATCGCATGTGAAGAATAGTTTTGGTAGCCTATATTATTTTGTTGTTATGGAATTTTCGTACCCATGAAGTTTTCGTTGTCTCATCATTATAGGTGTAGCACATGTCACGCTTATGCACCGAGAGAAAAAGTTTCATTCATTCACGGAAATCTTTGCCAATGAAATGAAATACTTGAATTTCAATACTATCTTTTCTTTGAATGATCTCAAACTCATTGAAAAGTAGTGACATTGATTCGAAGAAACATGAACCTTTTTCATTGATTTCAAAGATATCGTCTCTGATTCAATGAAACCTTCTTCTTACCAGCTCAAAATTTCGAAACCTATTTTTTCCTGAAGTACGCGGCAGATAAAGCTCAAATTTTGTGAGTATGTAAGGAAGTACGGCAGAAATAGGCTAAGTTTCTGGCTCCTCGAAACTCGAAGCCGTTCGTTCGGGAGAACCGGAAAACAAGAAAGTGAGGTTAGGTGCGAGAGAGAGATCAATGAAAACGTTTCTTTGAACCAATGAAAACGTCTCTTTAAAACAATGAAACTATTTCTTTATTATATGCTCACTAAGTAAATCTTTATTTCCAGGCAATGAAATGTTCTCTTTGAAATTCAAATGCACTATTTCATTGAAATCAAAAAACTATTTCTTTGGAATCAATGACAAAAAAATCAATCCACCCATTTCTTTGGCGTCAATGAAATCTTTTCTCTTGGTGTGACGTCGGATGTTACCGTTTATGTGACATTTCGATCTGAGCCGTTGTGTATTGAGTTTGAACTTCGTGTAGGACAAATTTTGTAGGATTCAATGACGAACAATCAATTTAAAGGAATTTTTAACGACCCTGATACTTACCTTGAAGCAATGATGGCTGAAGAACAGGGAGAGCTGATGATTTCGAGGGCAATCGTGTTGCGGGTACAGCAGATTGATCAAGTTCAATTCTGCTGTGCAGATTGATCGTTCCAGGGATCACGAAGGATGTGGTTACCACAGGAACATCCGATTGCGAAATTGCTCGCGTTTCAGATTGAAGTTGCTGCTAAATTAAAAGCAAAAACACAGAAAAACAATTTGACAAACGTAGAAAAAAAATGTTATATGTAAGAAATCTTTGAATTAAAAAAATAGATTATTCCTTTAATAAAAACCTTTCGATTAGTGAAAGCTCACCTTTGGTTCGCCTTCAGCAGGTTTTTCCCTACCCTGAGGAGATACCACTTCATTTCCAACCATCACAGCTTCTTTCTCTACACCAGAAGTTTGACTTTGTGTTTGTGCCGAAACTTCCATATTTGCCTCTGAATTTGCAGATTGCATTTGTGCCTGACGACTAATTCCATTTTCAGCAAGCTTTGCAGCATTTTCGACGACGACACTGTCAATGTCTTTCCCATCAATCTTCTCTTCTTGCTGTCTTTGTATTTCTGGAATTCCTGCAGCTAATTTAGCAGCATTCTCAAGAGCCTCAAGATGACGAAGACGAGCTGCAGTTACTTCCGGTGTGTCTACAACCGGACTCGGCGCCTGAGGCAAATTTGTGGCTATCACTTGAAATCCATTTGCTCCATCTGCTGTGTACTGAGTGCTCTGAATCACTCCCGCATCGTCCACATAGCTATATGAACCACGGGTTGAACCATCGAGTGATCTGACCTCCGATCTTGCTGAGCCTGGAGCGCTGTAACCGAAACTGTACTGACCGTGGCTGTCTTTGTACTCCAGAAATGTCGGTGGCGGCTTCGATAGGGCGCCAGAAAGCAGGCAAAACACCAAAAGGATTACCTGGACAAAGAAAAAATTAATAGAGCTTTTTGTACACAATTACTTCGGGGAAAAATAATAATAAAATAATAGCCGACTGTTTGCTACTCTGCCAAATCTTGTATGGCCACAGCAAATTTCTTTGCTATGATTGCAAATTAGTTAGCTCTCACTGCAAATATTTTGCTGCCACCGCCAAAATTTTTACTACCACTCCAAAATTTTTGCTGGCACCGCAAATATTTTACTACCACCACAAAATTTTTGTTGCCACCACAAATGTTTTAGCAGTTACGCCAATTATTATGTTATCTATCTACGATTATTTTTACCCATGAGAATTTTGAAAATTAATTCTTATACATTTTTGCGAAAATGTATCAACTTACGAATTGTTCCTTCATGTTTGTTTTCCAAATGGCCACCGAACTAGAGAGCACGAAAGCTTCGACAAGAGTAGCGTCCTACGAATAGCTCCAGTTTATATAGGTTGCTGCCAGAGTCAGGGGAAATTGGTTATTCGAAAAAACGTATAGTGGTTTTATGTAGAAGCAACTGCATACTACGCCTGCAATGGATCTTCTTCTCCTCTTGGTTTACTATCTTCTTTTCTCATACCTCCGAGGAATGTTTACGAAGAATACTCAGACATAGAGCAGGCCTATACATGCAGAGTACCTTCAGGGAAAGAACTGGTTGATTCAGGGTCATCGCAAGGTTGTGCGATTGGAAACCGGACTACATTTTCAAAATAACCCCATCGCTCTCGTTATCGTTAGTACTCACCGCAGCCTCGCCCAGGTATAAAACCATTTTTAACACCGGCACCCCGGCAATGGTAATTGATACACATTGCTTGGTTGGCTTTAAGACTTGCCCTACTATATTGTTGCTCAAGGTCACTGAAGGTAGCCGGTGCTGCAGTATTTATTTTCATTACCTTAACTTGCAGAGAGGCTCCCGCTTGATTAATTTATTCCGTAAAACTTACGGCCGGTTCATTAGGGCGGTTAAAAAAATGCCTCATAGAAATTTCCTTCTTCCGGGTTTGCGCAAGAGAAACTAGCCTTGAATAATTTTTTTTTTTTTTACTACTGGCAGGCAAATTTTTAGGATGGGTGTAAAGTGTGATTTATGTCATTTTAATAAAATTTTAAATAGGTTTATAGAAAATGCGTAATTGAACGGATAAAAGTGTGTTAATGGGAAAAAGATAAAAATAAAATCTTTGCAGTGTTTTCGAAAAATGTTTTTATTTATCTGTCAAACGAATCGTTAATTCTTATTAAGCAGAGAAAAATATATTGGTATAGAATTTAACAAATAAATTTAAAGATACAAATTATTTTTGCAATTTTCCAAAAAATACAGGATCCCATGTGGGAATTCTGGTATACAAGCAGAGTTACCAACACGGTCCTGCACTAAAACGAACTCGGCTGCCAAACGTTGTCAATCAGTACGGTCTCACTACTAATTGAATACTGGCCTTATTATGCACCAGTTCAGACAGTCACTACTTTTAAGATATAATAAACAGTACTGAAGTGAGAGTCGTCTGAGTACTGGCCGCAGACTAGGCCGAAGCTTGTTTTATTGTCGGCGAGCTAACTTTGCCAGTGTCAGTCTGACTTCCGGCTGAATCGTCGAAGTACTGGGCGTAGAATAGGCCGAAGCTCTAAGGTAAACGTACCAATGGCGGGACGTTTAAGGCAGTATCTCATTTGTATGCCAATTTTGGCATGCATACATTAATTATTTTAGCAAATGGTGGTAACGAATTGTACGATTAGAGTTTCTAGTTTCCAAAAACTATACAATACAAATATTTCTGATTGTTGGATAAATAGTTATTGATTAAAACGCTGAAAAGTGCAGATGTACCAGTGCCGGGACGGGTATCTTTGTGCATGTCCCGCTGTTGGAACATCAAATGTGCGTATCGGTGGACATCTACAAATTTTAATGCATCTGCTTGAAAAGAAATGCCAAAAAATGTGCAGTACACATATTTACACCCATGATGCAATAAATAAAACGTATATGTTTATAAAATATATATATATATTTGAATAAATTAACAATGATGTTGTTGCTACCGCATAACCTAGCATCCGCGTTAAAATGTCAATCGTGCGATTGTGTCCCGGCTTTGGGTCGCAGCGAGATTGCTTACTACTTGTCCCAGTCGCGGAACACACGTTGGACAGTGGTGCCAACATATATTCGGTCAGCTCCAATAACGGGACACAAAAATTACGAGTTTTAAGGTATTGTACGTAATATTTGACAGTGTAATCTTAAACCTTAAGAATTTCTGAATTTGAAATACCTATGGAAAGTCTCGAACGAACTATAATCTCCGGGGTATCATATTAATGATTATTCGGCTCTCCTTAGCTAATTGGTTTATGAATTTGCTGAAAAAGCTCGAACACCATAGGTCCGCTAATATACTTATTATTTAAATTTTCAATTTACGATGAAAAACATGAAATTTTTTCGCATATGTTAATTATATATAACAGATACAATTGGAAGAGTTATTTTTTAATATTTTATCCATTAAACTCTTAGTATCTACAAATATCCCTTTAGTGTCCCTCAATTGGGACCTGTCCCACCATTCGTACGTTTACCTTACTTATTGCTGGCAAGCTAACATCGTCAATATCAGCCTAACATATGGCAGAGTACTGGGGTCATACTGCCCCGACATTTATACACCGAGAAAAAAATTGGTAATGCCAACCGAATGTGTGGTTGCGGATGCCAAAATAAACATTTGGTTAATTGGACATGTATATTTGGTTGAACGAACCAGCGCACAGTTGAATCATTTTTCCTTAATTCACAATAACTATTATTTCGTTCACGGAACAAAATATTTCTTTCGCCACCCGCAACCGCACATTTGATTGGTTTTTTTTTCTCAGTGTAGTACCGTGCCGATACTGGCGGACAGAGTTGTAAATGCCTAATACTTATAGAAATAATGATGATGATACGATTAGCTCTATAATTATGATTTTAGAATAATAACATGTAGCGATTGTAATACGATGATTAAGCTTTGGAATGGCTGCAAAAGTTATTATTTTTCAATAAAAATCCACGGTAATCCTTTTGAAAAAAATGGAAAAAAATAAGTAATGCATTAAGAAAGTAATGCATTACTTATTCCTTCCATTTTTTTCACTATTTCTTGCAATATTAAAGCGAAAAATAGTATTTTTTAGCTATTCAAATGTTTACACTCTATTTTATAATCACTACATATTATTATTATGAAATCATAATTGCAAAACAAATTGTACTGTAAACTATATTTCATGAATTAATGGGGATTTACAACTCTGCTGGCGGACAAGCGTTGGACCCGTGTGATCATTTCCGACTTGTCCCAGCATTAAGACAGAAATAGCATCTAGTACCGACATCGGTCTATCTTTTTATGAAGAAGAAAATGAGACGTCAACCATTCCAATCTGCCTTGTAGTTTGATCTGAATCATGCGCAGAATGGAAAACCTAAGAACTTTGCTTAAGATAATATTGAAAAGCATATGCAAGTCAGACGACAGTAAAAAATCCTTTGATCGAGTACCAACAATATATTGCATTGGGTATTTTTATATGCAATACGATTTGGATGATATTGAATTTCTAAAATCAATTTTTTTTACCTGACTCCCTCCCCTTAATGAAAATAAATAAGGATTTATATATACAGATAAAAATATTCAATTCAAGAGCCTAGAAATTATACGCTTCAAATACTCGTCTCTTTTCGAATATTATTATGATCGTGTCGCCAAATTTTGAAGAGGAAATGCTTTAAGCTAACTTTAAAGGCAAAAATAAAACAATTAAGTACCATTTAAATATGCAGTGGAAATTATTTGAAATATATTTTTTTTGTCGATGCTGAGTAATTTTAGCACATATGTTCCTAGACTTCAGATCATATATTCTTGTAGCACTCTAACCAAAACGTTCTCCATGAGAACGATAGTGCTTCCATTACTATAAGGTTGGCCCATGCTTTCCACGCCTCCTGTCCTTTTTCCCTGCTACTCGTACCTTTGGGAGTGTTCATTTCGATATATCCTCTATACTCACCGTCTCATTCGATTGCAAAACTGATAGATAGAAGTGGTATCAGATTTTCGATTCTGACCTGTACCAACTAGAGTATATATACCCGAAATCTTCCATTCCAGTCACAACACAATCGTCTCTCACAGTGACTACTGATCTGTCCAGCAGACCTCTAAAAACCCAATTATCCAAATCACCATGAAGTGCTTCGTAAGAATATTCTCCTTTACAAAAAAAAAAAAATGTACACCCCGAGCAA
This sequence comes from Ephialtes manifestator, assembly GCA_963970395.1. Classification (NCBI taxonomy): domain Eukaryota; kingdom Metazoa; phylum Arthropoda; class Insecta; order Hymenoptera; family Ichneumonidae; genus Ephialtes; species Ephialtes manifestator. The sequence goes on from OZ019975.1 coordinate 18,794,595, forward strand.
TCATTTTAATGTGGTTATTTGAATCAAATACGGGATCTATTTCAAATTGATAACATTTTATTTCGATCAAATAAAACTTACTTGAAATCAATATGATTTATTTGAATGAAATAAATTCTGTTTGATCAAAATAAATCGTAATATGCTACCATTTGAAGAAGAAATTTATTTAATAACCGGCCTAAGAGGATTGTATTTCGATCAAATAGAATTTATAGTATACTAACAAATTGCATTAATTTTTTAATAGAATTTATTTGATTCAAACTAAATTCCATTTATTTGAAATAAATCCCAAGTTCGATTTAAATAAACCCATGAGACCGATTTCTCTGGGTGAAAATATTTTTTTAATCGATAATAATACATGTTTATTTATTTACAGATCGTACTGTCCGCTCTCGTAGCCGTGGCTCTGGCCAGGCCTGGTCATCTGTTGGGAACTTCTCATCATGTAAACCACGTGACTCCTCTGGTCCACGCTGCGCCCCACGCTTACGTAAAATTGGTACCCGGTGCACCGATCGGTCACGATGGTCGTGTTGTTGACACCCCGGAAGTTGCTCACGCCAAGGCAGAGCACGCTGCCGCTCACGCTCACGAGAAAATCGCTTTGGCTCACGAAGCCATCAGCTCCGCTGAACATTTGACCTACGCAGCTGCACCTGTGCACGTGGCTACTTCTTACCACACCAACTCTTACGCTAGCCTGCCCGTCGCCACCAGCTCTTATCACGGAGCTCATGCTTATCACGCTGTTGCACCTGTGGCTTATACCAAACTCGTCCCCGCTGCACCGATCGGTCATGATGGACGTGTCGTCGACACCCCTGAAGTTGCCCACGCCAAGGCCGAGCACGCAGCCGCTCACGCCCACGAGAAACTCAGTCTCGTCCACGAGGAAGCCAAATCTGCGCTCCACGCCGAACCCCAGCTTCATCTTGTGGCTGCTCACCCCGTTGCATACGCGCCCCACTATGTCTCTGCTCACCAGTGGTGATTTGACTCACCGACTTTGACGCTGTCACCTTGGATTGATCAAGTCTGTGAGGATTTGGTCGTCGAGATGTGTGGAAGACCTGACCTTTTGATTGTACAGTTTTCATGATTTGGGAGTTATTAAAAAATATATCGAATGATAAAAACAAAAACCTACATTTTCATTACTTCTTATTTGGTCCTTTACCTATTACTTTTAATTTTTTAAAAATCGTTTGATATTTTATGACCAGGATTTTTTGTTTGATTTCACTTGAAATTTTTTGTTATTGACAAAAAATTGGCCCTTTCGTAATCAAATTTTCGATCATACAGGCTTTTGAAGTGTAAAAAAATTACATTTTTGTCTGCCTCGGACTCCTTGAATGTCATACCAAAATTCCGATTTTTCATCTGGCGATGAACTTTTTTGGTTTGACTAATTCTTTATTTTCTTTTTTCGTTCAATAGAACTCGCCAAATCGAAGAGAATGACATTAATATTATTATATATTAAATTTAAGTAAGAATTTTCAATTTTCGCTGCGGCAACTGTAGAAAATTAAAAACTAAACACAGCCCAATTCGTCATATGGAATTTTAAACATCAAATCATTACGAAAAAAACGAGCGCAAGACAGAGTTGATACGCCATTCTTTTTTTAAATTTATATAACCACTTTAGTAATATCCCATGTGGGAATCTCAAACGGGCTTTGTGTTGGTGCAGTATTGTTGCGAAGATGTCGGTACTAGATGCTATTTCTGTCTTAATGCTGGGACAAGTCGGAAATGATCACACGGGTCCAACGCTTGTCCGCCAGTAGAGTTGTAAATCCCCATTAATTCATGAAATATAGTTTACAGTACAATTTGTTTTGCAATTATGATTTCATAATAATAATATGTAGTGATTATAAAATAGAGTGTAAACATTTGAATAGCTAAAAAAATACTAATTTTCGCTTTAATATTGCAAGAAATAGTGAAAAAAATGGAAAAAAATAAGTAATGCATTAAGAAAGTAATGCATTACTTATTCCTTCCATTTTTTTCACTATTTCTTGCAATATTAAAGCGAAAATTAGTATTTTTTTAGCTATTCAAATGTTTACACTCTATTTTATAATCACTACATATTATTATTATTATGAAATCATAATTGCAAAACAAATTGTACTGTAAACTATATTTCATGAATTAATGGGGATTTACAACTCTACTGGCGGACAAGCGTTGGACCCGTGTGATCATTTCCGACTTGTCCCAGCATTAAGACAGAAATAGCATCTAGTACCGACATCTTCGCAACAATACTGCACCAACACAAAGCCCGTTTGAGATTCCCACATGGGATATTACTAAAGTGGTTATATAAATTTAAAAAAAGAATGGAGTATCAACTCTGTCTTGCGCTCATTTTTTTTCGTAATGATTTGATGTTTAAAATTCCATATGACGAATTGGGCTGTGTTTAGTTTTTAATTTTCTACAGTTGTCGCAGCGAAAATTGAAAATTCTTACTTAAATTTAATATATAATAATATTGGTGTCATTCTCTTCGATTCGGCGAGTTCTATTGAACGAAAAAAGAAAATAAAGAATTAGTCAAACCAAAAAAGCTCATCGCCAGATGAAAAATCGGAATTTTGGTATGACATTCAAGGAGTCCGAGGCAGACAAAAATGTAATTTTTTTACACTTCGAAAGCCTGTATGATCGAAAATTTGATTACGAAAGGGCCAATTTTTTGTCAATAACAAAAAATTTCAAGTGAAATCAAACAAAAAATCCTGGTCATAAAATATCAAACGATTTTTAAAAAATTAAAAGTAGTAGGTAAAGGACCAAATAAGAAGTAATGAAAATGTAGGTTTTTGTTTTTATCATTCGATATATTTTTTAATAACTCCCAAATCATGAAAACTGTAGAATCAAAAGGTCAGGTCTTCCACACATCTCGACGACAAAATCCTCACAGTCTTGATCAATCCAAGGTGACAGCGTCAAAGTCGGTGAGTCAAATCACCATTGGTGAGCAGAGACATAATGGGGCGCGTATGCAACGGGGTGAGCAGCGACAAGATGAAGCTGGGGTTCGGCGTGGAGCGCAGATTTGGCTTCCTCGTGGACGAGACTGAGTTTCTCGTGGGCGTGAGCGGCTGCGTGCTCGGCCTTGGCGTGGGCAACTTCGGGGGTGTCGACGACACGTCCATCATGACCGATCGGTGCAGCGGGGACGAGTTTGGTATAAGCCACAGGTGCAACAGCGTGATAAGCATGAGCTCCGTGATAAGAGCTGGTGGCGACGGGCAGGCTAGCGTAAGAGTTGGTGTGGTAAGAAGTAGCCACGTGCACAGGTGCAGCTGCGTAGGTCAAATGTTCAGCGGAGCTGATGGCTTCGTGAGCCAAAGCGATTTTCTCGTGAGCGTGAGCGGCAGCGTGCTCTGCCTTGGCGTGAGCAACTTCCGGGGTGTCAACGACACGTCCATCGTGACCGATCGGTGCTCCGGGTACCAATTTTACGTAAGCATGGGGCGCAGCGTGGACCAAAGGAGTCACGTGGCTCACATGATGAGAAGTTCCCAACAGATGACCAGGCCTGGCCAGAGCCACGGCTACGAGAGCGGACAGTACGATCTGTAAATAAATAAACATGTATTATTATCGATTAAAAAAATATTTTCACCCAGAGAAATCGGTCTCATGGGTTTATTTAAATCGAACTTGGGATTTATTTCAAATAAATGGAATTTAGTTTGAATCAAATAAATTCTATTAAAAAATTAATGCAATTTGTTAGTATACTATAAATTCTATTTGATCGAAATACAATCCTCTTAGTCCGGTTATTAAATAAATTTCTTCTTCAAATGGTAGCATATTACGATTTATTTTGATCAAACAGAATTTATTTCATTCAAATAAATCATATTGATTTCAAGTAAGTTTTATTTGATCGAAATAAAATGTTATCAATTTGAAATAGATCCCGTATTTGATTCAAATAACCACATTAAAATGATTGCTCGGGGTGTACATTTTTTTTTTTTGTAAAGGAGAATATTCTTACGAAGCACTTCATGGTGATTTGGATAATTGGGTTTTTAGAGGTCTGCTGGACAGATCAGTAGTCACTGTGAGAGACGATTGTGTTGTGACTGGAATGGAGGATTTCGGGTATATATACTCTAGTTGGTGCAGGTCAGAATCGAAAATCTGATACCACTTCTATCTATCAGTTTTGCAATCGAATGAGACGGTGAGTATAGAGGATATATCGAAATGAACACTCCCAAAGGTACGAGTAGCAGGGAAAAAGGACAGGAGGCGTGGAAAGCATGGGCCAACCTTATAGTAATGAAAGCACTATCGTTCTCATGGAGAACGTTTTGGTTAGAGTGCTACAAGAATATATGATCTGAAGTCTGGGAACATATGTGCTAAAATTACTCAGCTTTCTCAAAAAAATTATATTTCAAATAATTTCCACTGCTCATCTAAATGTTACTTAATTGTTTTATTTTTGGCTTTAAAGTTAGCTTAAAGCATTTCCTCTTCAAAATTTGGCGATACGATCATAATAATTTTCGAAAAGAGACGAGTATTTGAAGCGTATAATTTCTAGGCTCTTGAAATATTTTTATCTGTATATATAAATCCTTATTTATTTTCATTAAGGGGAGGGAGTCAGGTAAAAAAAATTGATTTTAGAAATTCAATATCATCCAAATCCTATTGCATATAAAAATACCCAATGCACTATATTGTTGGTTCTCGATGAAAGGATTTTTTACTGTCGTCTGACTTGCATATGCTTTTCAATATTATCTTAAGCAAAGTTCTTAGGTTTTCCATTCTGCGCATGATTCAGATCAAACTACAAGGCAGATTGGAATGGTTGACGTCTCATTTTCTTCTTCATAAAAAGATACACCGGCTAAATGGAGAAAATGTTAATAAAAGGTAATATTTTTTAAGTGACATAATTATTAATAAATAAATTTTATGCTATTTTCTAAATCAGTGATTAACTTTACTTTCAGAATGAATAAAAAGTTTGCTCCATTTAGCCGGTATATCTTTTCATGAAGAAGAAAATGAGCCGTCAACCATTCCAATCTGCCTAGTAGTTTGATCTGAATCATGCGCAGAATGGAAAATCTAATAACTTTGCTTAAGATAATATTGAAAAACATATGCAAGTCAGACGACAGTAAAAAATCCTTTCCTCGAGTACCAACAATATAGTGCGTTAGGCATTTTTATATGTAATAGGATTTGAATGATATTGAATTTCCAAAATCAATTTTTTTTACCTGACTCCCCCCTTAATGCTTTAGATTTACCTTAAATCTTTTGCTCCTCTGGACTTAGTAAGACAATTATTAAGATAAAGAGTCGACGCCAAGTTAAATAAGAAAATTAATGTTGCCTTCACATGATAAAAATATCTGGAAGATGACATTTTTTTTTCCTAAACGTAATTTTGAAACGTTTGAAATATTTTAATTCGTGTATCTAAATGGAATCCCATTTGGTCTTTTAGTTCTTAAGATTTACCTTGCAGCAATCGCTCTTCAAAAATTGTTAAGACGTTTATAAGAATATTCGGGACGATATATTTTTTCTAAATATAAATTTTATAAGATTCTGTATACATTCAGCACCCTCTACCGCATATGAATATGGGAACATTCTTCCGGCACACTAGCCGAGACGTTCTCGAATACAAGGATAGTGCTTTCGTTACTTCAAGATTGGGCCATGCTTTCCACGCCTCCCGTCCTTTTCCTCAGCTACTCGTAACTTTGGGAGTGTCGAATTCGTTCTATCCAACATACTCAACGTCTCAATCGATTGCAAAAGTGCTAGAAGTGATCAGGTATTCAATCCTGCCCTGTACCAACTAGAGTATATATACCCGAAATCCTCCATTCCAGTCACAACACAATCGTCTCTCACAGTGACTACTGATCTGTCCAGCAGACCTCTAAAAACCCAATTATCAAAATCACCATGAAGTGCTTCGTAAGAATATTCTCCTTTACAAAAAAAAAAAAAAATAATTACACCCCGATCAATCATTTTAATGTGGTTATTTGAATCAAATACGGAATCTATTTCAAATTGATAACATTTTATTTTGATCAAATAAAACTTACTTGAAAACAATATGATTTATTTGAATGAAATAAATTCTATTTAATCAAAATAAATCATAATATGCTACCATTTGAAGAAGAAATGTATTTAATGGCCGGCCTAATAGGATTGTATTTCGATCAAATAGAATTTATATTATACTAATAAATTGCATTAATTTTTTAATAGAATTTATTTGATTCAAACTAAATTCCATTTATTTGAAATAAATCCCAAGTTTGATTTAAATAAACCCATGAGACCGATTTCTCTGGGTGAAAATATTTTTTTAATCGATAATAATACATGTTTATTTATTTACAGATCGTACTGTCCGCTCTCGTAGCCGTGGCTCTGGCCAGACCTGGTCATCTGTTGGGAACTTCTCATCATGTGAGCCACGTGACTCCTCTGGTCTACGCTGCGCCCCACGCTTACGTAAAATTGGTACCCGGTGCACCGATCGGTCACGATGGTCGTGTTGTTGACACCCCGGAAGTTGCTCACGCCAAGGCAGAGCACGCTGCCGCTCACGCTCACGAGAAAATTGCTTTGGCTCACGAAGCCATCAGCTCCGCTGACCATTTGACCTACGCAGCTGCACCTGTGCACGTGGCTACTTCCTACCACACCAACTCTTACGCTAGCCTGCCCGTCGCCACCAGCTCTTATCACGGAGCTCATGCTTATCACGCTGTTGCACCTGTGGCTTATACCAAACTCGTCCCCGCTGCACCGATCGGTCATGATGGACGCGTCGTCGACACCCCCGAAGTTGCCCACGCCAAGGCCGAGCACGCAGCCGCTCACGCTCACGAGAAACTCAGTCTCGTCCACGAGGAAGCCAAGTCTGCGCTCCACGCCGAACCCCAGCTTCATCTTGTCGCTGCTCACCCCGTTGCATACGCGCCCCACTATGTCTCTGCTCACCAGTGGTGATTTGGTGCACTGACTTTGACCCTGTCACCTTGAATTGATCAAATCTGTGAGGATTTGGTCGTCAAGATGTGTGGAAGACCTGACCTGATTGTACAGATTTCATGATGTTGGAGTTATTAAAAAATATATCGAATGATAAAAAAAAAATATACATTTTCATTACTTCCAATGTGGACTTTGGATAATTTTTTCAAAATGCCCTTTGCTTTTTTATGACCGAAAAAAGATTTTTTTTTACTGTTAACTTGATATTTTTTTTAGAAAATTGGCGATTTTGTAATAGACGGAGAATTTTCGGTAATATACACTTTTAAAGTGTTGTAAAATATGACATTCCTTTTTTTTCTGGCCTCGGGTTCCTCAAATCACGAATTCCGATTTTTGTCAGAAAAGTAGATCGCCAAATAAAATTTTTTAAAAATAATTTGTTCTCTATTACAGAAAAAATGCACACAAAAATTACACTTTTACGCAGTTATTTTGTACTTGATTTTTGGGAGCAATACAAATTTTTATCTTGACTGTCACGTGCCTTACGAAAAATAAAATAAGAGAACAATTAGTCACGACATATCCTACAATGCTAACGTAATAATAAATGGAATAATATTAGCTATCTTCCATATAGTCCCATAGAATCACGCATTGCGTACAATTACATGCAATTGCATGCAATTGCACCAATAGCTTTATGACATCAAGCGGTCTCGGAGAAAAATATGTAAAATTGGAGCACACGTGTAATAATGCCTTTTTTCTCCGGATATTAGGTAGCCTTATATTTCAACGCTGGAAACGCATAAAACTTCATTTCAGTAGTCGCATTGCGAAAAACGGTTTCATCCGGTCGCACACAACAATTTACAATTTCTTTTTGCTGTTTCTCCATCCTCACGCATTGACGTAGCTATTGAGAATCCAGCAAAAAAACACATCGTTTCGCCAGGCCGCTGCACACGGAGAAAATTATTATGATGGGAAAAAATATTTGGCTTATATAGTAATTGCATGCGTTATTTGCCAGGTTAATTTTTTTGCTACGCTGATTTCTTGGTAGGACAATTTTTTGCTACGCCATTTTTTTGCTGAGTGAATTTTTTCAACCAGGAATTTTTTTTCTTTGCTACTGTACCAAATTTTTTTGCTGACCTACCAAATATATTCACTCTTCAAAAAATCAGTGGGTGAAATATTTCGCATTTTCAATATAAATATTTTTGTAATTTCATTCGTTCCGTAAATGGCTGTCCTACCAACGTGAAATTGATACTCGGCGTCGAACAATTTCAGGCATGTTATTCATTTTGACAGTTGTAAAATATTTAAAAAATCGTGATTTTTTTCCGGCTCTGATTTCAGAATTCACAGATCTGAATTCCGGTCGGAAAATTCAACCTACATGTTTTTTCTTCAAGATCGAATTTTGGCCTTCACTATTATTCTCAAGTTACATATTGCACGTCAGAAACTACCGGTTACATGCCTTTTTGTGATGATTTTTTAAAAAGTCACTTGTGGTTGGTTCTGATTTCAGAATTGACAGATCCGACTTTTGGTCGGAAAATCCAACCTAAAGAACCTAAATTTTTTCTTCTTGAAGATATCAAATTTTGGCCTTCACTATCGTCATATCAAATTGAAGTTAGATATCTAAATAATTATGGACCTTTGAACAAACACAAACTTTAAAAAAAATTATAAAATTATGATTGTAAAATTATATAGTGTAATATGATGTATTTATCCCAAAAAACCTATTACATAAAAACTACAAAATTCTCGTAAAAAGAGCGAACGATAATCGTAAACATTTGAAGGTTTCGGACAATTATTGTTGTTATAGTGTCTCATAATATACTTAATTGTTTCCGGCATCTCCAAAATGTAATTTGTTAATCCTGTGGCCAAATGTTTATCATTATCATTCACTGTTTTACCGAGAATTTTTTAGTATTGATATAGCACAGTTATTCTGTGATAAATATGTCACATCACGCCGGTAGCGAAGTTTGTAATTTTTTTTTTTAAGTTTGTTTTCGTTCCGACTTCCACAATTTTGCAGATATCTAGCTGAAATTTGGTACGCAAGTATACTATTATCAGCCAGGATTTGGGATTCAATTCGGCGTTAATCGGCTTAGCGATAAACATTTTATCACATTTTGAATTTGTTGAAAATGTCTGCTCATCCTCTAATTATCTCTTTCGCAGCACACATTTTTCGCAGTTGCAATTATTTCGTACTCTAAAGCTACCATAAAACAATAACGAACTGTCGAAGTGATATCCAGTATCTCTACACTCATGTAATGCAAAAAATGTAAAAATATACATGAGAATTTCCACTGAAAAAAATGTTTAAAACAAGAAAATTTTACAATTCCGTCGCGACCTCTACATATTTTTTTATCACATCGATGATTTACAAGGAATTATTTTTCGTAATAGAGAACAGTTTTGAGAGGTGCCGCGCAAAAATAAAAAATATCGTGCAAAAATGGACCGCCCTACAGTACACTAATAACAATTTTAATACCAAAGCTGGATGGTTAGCGCGCGAAGCGCGTTTTCGCTGCTAGTTACTATTAATAACACATACCTTCATCATATCGCCAAAAAAAACTCCGGTCCAACAAAATCTCAGAGTGACATAATTTAAAAAAAACAACGCTCATATCCACATATGTTGAAACATTCCATATATTTAATGCTGAACAACAATATAAAATCATTTGATCTGTACAACAGATTGGGTCTTCACATCCCGACGACTCAATCGTCATAGACATGATTAATAAACGGGTCGACAACAGATGACATCATAGTAGATAAATCACCACTGATGAGCAGAAACATAGTGGGGTGCGTAAGATCCAACGGAGTAAGCAGACACAAGTTGAACTTGGGGTGCAGCGTACAGCGAAGTCTTAGCTCCCTCATGAGCCAATGTGATCTTCTCGTTAATGTGAGCGGCTGCGTGCTCAGCCTTGGCGTGAGCAACTTCGGGGGTGTCGACGACGCGTCCATCGTGACCGATTGGTGCTCCAGGGACGAGCTTGGCATAAGCCACAGGTGCAACAGCTTGATAACCATGAACTCCGTGATAAGAACTGGTGGCTACTGGAAGGCTAGCATAAGCGTTGGAGTGGTAAGAAGTAGCCACGTGAACAGGTGCAGCTGCGTAGGTCAAAAGGTCAGCGGAGCTGACGGCTTCATGAGCCAAAGCGATTTTCTCGTTAACGTGAGCGGCTGCGTGTTCGGCCTTGGCGTGAGCAACTTCCGGGGTGTCAACGACGCGACCGTCGTGACCGATCGGCGCTCCGGGAACCAATTTTACGTAAGCCTGGGGCGCAGCGTAGACCAAAGGAGCCACGTGACTCACATATTGAGAAGATCCCAACAGATGACCAGGCCTGGCCAGAGCCACGGCTACAAGAGCGGACAGAACGATCTGGACAGAAACAAACATGTATGATTAACGATTTTGAATTAGATTCCTAAGATTCTTGTTCACAGAAATTTTTTGGTTCAGAGAACACATTTTTTTGGAGATTTTTGCAAATACTCTGAATTTTCTAAAACCTGGTGATGATGGTTTGGAAATGTTTGAAATTACAATCGAGTCAAGCAAATTTTTTTGTTGGATCGACGAAAGAGGAATTATGTAATCAATCTAATTTGTAAAAATTGAAGTCATCGAGCTAAAACGTTCTGAACAAGAGTAATTTCACTTAAGGTTGCCCATATGGAAATAAAGTATATGCAAGATATATAAACATGTATCCTAGATGTACAAGATATATATATCTTTCCTAAAATTTTAATATGTCGGATATACTTTAGGATACATATGAAATATATGTGAGTGAAAAATATATGTAGATATATCCAAAACAAATACAAAATGTATTTTTGTTATATTATCGTCCGAAAAGTTCTGTATGTCAGATATATTTTTGTATGCATTTATTTTCCATGGGGGTGGTTGATATTGCATTTATTCGCAATCACTGAAGGGTTCAATAGCTACTGTTTTTTCGTTAAAAAATTATTCAGCAAAAATTTGACATTCTAGTGGCATTATGCGCCTGAAATTTTATCGTCATTTTAATTATTTTAGAAAATGTAAAGCAATATAAGCTCGGTAACTCGATCGAGTAACGGGGTATGAAGATAAAATTATCTGGATAAATGCAGTTACAAACAACGTTATTTACTAATAAATTTGGCCCGAATCTACAAACCGGTTCAAAAGTTATAAAACTTATTTTTAAAACAGTTGCGCAATCGAGTCTAATAAATAATTTCCAAATTTTTCACCGGTTCCAAATTTTTCACTAACTCAATATAGATCAACACACTTCGTTGTAGACTTGATTTTGTAAAAAAATGTAAAACAAGGAAAGCAATTTGCCAGATCCGATTATGCTCCCGTTTAATTTGATTACAAAGTTTAAAAAAAATTCTTACGAAGCACTTCATGGTGATTTTGGTAATTGTCTTCTTAGCGCTGCTGGTCAGTCCAGTACTCGCTATGAAAGGCGATTGAGTTGTGTCTTGACAATCTTATTTCGGCTATATATACCCAACTTCGTCCAAAGCAATATCTTTGCGATCATTTTGTGACATTGAGCACGAATTCGGCACTACACGAAGTTGTTCGTAGACGAGGAAAAGAAGGCGTAGAAAGCATGGTCAGCGATATAGTAAATCTTTGTCCTTGTCGTGGGGAATGCCTAAGTATGCTGCGAGAATGTGTGTTCCAAAACCTAAACATAGATTCGCAGCACTGGGTGGTCCAGTTTGCCTCAAAAGGGCTCAGCTCTGAAGTACCAGGTTACGAAAATTTTTATAACGAGCCTTAAGATACGACGATTGAACGGGACTTTGTCTTCGGTATTAGATCTGTGCATGAAAATCGATTTCATATGCGCTCCACCTATATTATGTCATCTGATGTAATTAATCGTATTGCCAGATTTTTTGTTACGTATATAAGTAACCTGTTACGTTTTCAATCTTTCAGTTGTTATGCAACATTAGTCCGGTTGCACAGGGCTCGGGAGTTTATACTTATGTGATTTCTGAAGTACAGTGAGACCAATTATAGTCATCAGAAAATATAGTGGGCGAAAATGTAGCATGAAAATAATTCAAAAAAATGTCCATCACGATTTTTAGGTAAAAAATTAAAGATTCTTTACAGTCTTTAGATGATATTGATTTTTATTTTAGAAAAATAAAAATCCAAGGAATAGTTATGCAGTTAGTGGTAATTATCTAATAGTTGTTCTAGAAAAGGTGAACAAATTTGCCGGTTTTTCTGTAAAAAAAGTTTTTCCATATATGTGCATATTTTCTTTAATTCTCGTTTTACACTATTTTTTTAGGCTATTTTTATAAAATTGTTCTTTCAATGATCTTGAAACTGCTTATTATGATATATAGAACTTTTCTGCGAAAACATATTCACAGTGTGCGACTTTTCTTAAATAAAATTCTTGACAATATCATATATGTTCGAAATTTTTTAAAAATTATTTATCAAAGTTATTATATAAGGGAGATGGGGGTAAAACGGGCAGGGGGGCAAAACGGGCAGCTCCATTAAAAATCGAGATTGGGGGCAAAACGGGCACCGTCTCAACTTTCGTAAAAACGATTTGTCTCAGTTTTTTTACGTTCCTTAGATAGGGAAAGTGCGGAAAATACGTCATCTTGGTGATGTAAAAAAATTGATAATCTTCATCAGATCAGAATTTTTTTAAACATCCGTTCAGAACTTTTTTCGATACTTTGTTGAGCAAAGAAAAAAAATATAGTCAAATGAATTTTTCAAAAATCTTATAATCAAATTAATTCTTTGAAAAAAAGTCAGTATATCATAAAGAAATCAATTAGAACGAAATTCTCATTTTATGATTTAGTGCCAATTTTGAAGCCTGATACTTATATTTAGCCGAGATGCCTGTTTTGCCTCCTTGCCTGTTTTATTGACACCACCAATTATTTTCCGAAATTTTCAAGTAAGAAATGTCAGGAAATTGAAAAAAGTCGTGTTCGAAAAAGTTGAAACGATGCCCGTCTTGCCCCCAATTGTAATTTTCAGTCGTGATGCCCGTTTTGCCCCCATCTCCCCTATAGTTATTTATCAAAATCTTAATTAATTTTTTCTTGCGCCGATTTATTATTTTCTTACAGTCTAACCAAGGCGAAACTTTTTTTTTGTCGATGCATCGATGAAACTTTTTAATTCGACAAAGCTTATTAAATTAAAAATAACTTAAAACAATAACCATATAAAGATAAACAAAGTCAGGTCGAGTCAAATAAATTCACCGCAAAAGCCCACATCATTCTCAAATTATTTATTGATCCAAGCGATCGGAGTACAATAATGCAATCGTAGTGGCAGAGGGAGTAGCTTTACGTCATACCGAAATCATTCTCCTAGATTAAATCATAATTCATCACGAGACAAGACAAAATCCTCCAAAGAACAAACCAAAAAAAACTGATCATGAACAATGAAATCAAACGTTGTTTATAGGCGTAATGCGATGGCAGGTGAGGTGGAGATTGCGATCAGTCCGGAATTCCTGGTGGCCTCGTTGACCAGTTGTAGCTTTTCGTTTAGATGGGCGGCCGCATGTTCGGCCTTGGCTTGAGCGACAGCCGGAGTGTCAACGACACGTCCATCAGGTCCGACAGGTGCTGCTGAAGGTGTAGCTTGGACAAGAGACGTCAATGTCACCGGTCCTCCAAGGGTCAGTCCAAGTTCCTGACCTGTCAGGATTCTGGCCAGTCCGCCCGACTGCGAAACCAAAACCTGTCCAACAGTTTGAGGAGCGGCCAAGGACACTTCAACTTCTCCAGATCTTACAGCTTCCTTAGCCAGATTGACACGTTCGTTCAATTGTGCCGCAGCATGTTGATTTTTGGCTGCAGAGACTTCCGGAGTGTCAACGACCCTTCCATCAGGCCCAACGGGTGCCCCAGGCACGAGGGTAGCGTATGCCAATGTTGGAACCTCCAGGAAAGTTGGCTTAGCCACAGCGACACCCAGCAAACCGAACAAACCCAACAGAACAGACGTCTTCATGGTTCCTGAATCGTTTTTCCTTTCTTCTTACTTAGAAACACTCCGACTGTCTCCAAACAAAGCCCTCGGGGTCTTGATGATGGAACTTCGATCTTCTAGATCGATCTGTGACATCGTGGAACATTACTCCAGCTTTTATAGTGGATTGTTTATGATGGGTATAGATATTGCAGTTGTATAATTGTGATAGAAATAGCATAGGATGTAACCCTAAGCTTTTCTAGCGTTGTCGATGGGCTGATGATACGGGGAATAGATCTGGATCGATTCGATTCACGTCTACTATTTCCAGGCATACTCGTGGTGACTCTCTGGGCGACGGGACAAGGCTAGCCTGTTGTAAAACGACCGCACCGCGGTGCTATACTCGTGACGCGTTTTTTTCTTGCCCAGGCTGTAGGATGTGTTACGATAGTGGCGACGATTTGTACGTGTGAAGAGTGGAGTTAAAAGGATATTACATTTTTATTGTCTCCTCTTGATGGTCTTGTCGATTTGATTTTCTCGCGGTGACGACACTTAAACCCTATTTCATGTTTTCTTCACGTGGTGCGACGGCTCGTGACCCCGGGAGTTTGAAGGTCAGCCGGTAAAGCGGTTGATATGGGTTGGCTGGGTAGCACGAATCTTTCGTTTCATACTTTTACGACTTTCATATCAGTCGTTAGTCAATCATATTTTTTTACGTGTTGTAATTTACATAATATTGAAGTACAAATTCTGAAAATTCTTTGTACACTCGAACCGACACTCGGAGTCTCTTAGATATGGACACAGGCACTCACAAAATATAAGAAATGTCTGGAAAAATTTGTATCCCAAGCGAAAGACAAAGACATTCGCTGTTTCCAAATTTCGATTTTATGACGTTTTGAATTTTTTGAAAAAAGGACGTGGTCGCTCTAACTTTCGTAAAATTTAGTCTATTTTGCTAAATAGTTGGTTATAAGAGTAGGTGCACTCAATGCTGTTTGGTATTGAATTTGGCTCGAATCGGTAAAGTGGTTCAGATTTTATGGAATTTTGAATTTTTCAAAAAATTGACATTATCGCTCTATTGTAACTTTTGCAAAACTTGAAATAGCGAGCTCATATTTTGTATATAAATGAAACAATATTCAGCCATTATATATGTATAATTTAGTGACAAACGGTATGAAATTTGTGATTTTATGGAATGTTGAATTATTTTTAATAATATACGTTATCACATGCACTTTCGAAAACTCTTTAATAATAACGAAATAACGGAATAACGAAATAGAAAAAGCAAATTCACAACATGTTTATTTATCTAATTTAAAAAAAGGATGCAAAGTAGAACCTTGCACATTGCCTCCTCATTATTTTTCGCTTTTTACAAAGCTTCCTCTATGAGGAAGCCAAAATTGAATAACCTACTTTTTTGCTTCCTCATAGAGGAAGCTTTGTAAAAAGCGAAAAATAATGAGGAAGCAATGTGCAAGGTTCTACTTTGCATCCATTTTTGCTTCCTCATAGAGGAAGCTTTGTTTTCGTGAAAATTTTTTTTTTTTCGAGATTTTCATGTCAGTACACTCAGAATGGTCCAAAACGTCGAGAAAAGTGATTTAGAAAAAATGTCTGTATGTGTGTGTGTCTGAGTGTATGTTACACGCTCAAAAAATGTAAACCTTTATAACTCGGAAACGTCTCGACATATAGAGCTGAAATTTACACCGTAGATAGAGGGGTCAACCTCCATCGTTCATACCATTTTTTGTTAAAATCCCCATGAACGTTAAATTTTTATGCGTTTTTGAATTTTTTCAAAAATGTCTGTTAACGCAATAACTCTTTTAATTTTCGAGATATTAAGCTCAAAATTGGTATGTATGTAAGCTTTCATACACCGGTGATCCCTATTAAATGTGGTGAAGATCGGTTGAAACGTTAAAATTTTATGAGGTTTTGATTTTTTGAATTACAAAATTTTTTTTCTGCGATCCGAATTTTGGTATCAAATATCGAGCTGGGAGTTAAATAAGTGCCAGATTCATGATTAACAGACAAATACGTCAGATAGAGCCCAAAAATTTTCAGCGGTACCATATTTTCATAGCGATGTTGTACAGTTTATATTGCGAAAAGTAGCGATTTATGTCGTATAAACTAGCCATATCCTTGCTTCCCAATGAAATTTCAGAAAACACCGGTTTGTATCGTGTTCTATAAAAAAAAAACAGACAAGTTACGTATTCGAGGGAGTTTCCGGACCGTTCATCCTTATTTAAAACAAGGATGCAAAGTAGATCATTGCACATTGCTTCCCCATTATATTTCGCTTTTTACAAAGCTTCCTCTATGAGGAAGCCAAAATCAATTAGCATACTACCTCTTAGAGGTTGCTTTGTAAAAAGCGAAATATAATAGGGAAGCAATGTGCAAGGTTCTACCCGTGTGGAAATTCCAACTCGCCATCACCTAGAAATCGACTAGTTTTCTTATGTTCTGTACGTGATCCAGATCGGAAAACTAGCTAGATCCGAGCGCTATGTGTAATTTCTCGCTGTCTAGTCGTTGTACAGAAAAACTGTCTAAAATCTGGCTAAGATTCTATTAATTAGCCCAGTAAACTTAGCTAGTGATTAGCCAGTACGGAAATCGGTTAACCCTTTAGCATAAAATTGACTAGGTGCTAGACCGGATTTCTCTGTTGAATCCAGATACCTGTTAAATAGTCTAGGATAAATAAAAAACAGAATTAATATAAACCGTCATTTATTGCATCAGCACATAAGAAGGAAGCTGTTTAACACTATTTAAACAGGGAACACTATTTAATAACGTACGTAACCACTTTTTCATTAATAATCAAATATCTCGATAAGGCTTATCGCAAAAAACAAAAAAATATAAATTCTTTCGCGTCGTACAAAAAAAAAAAAAAAATCGTAGTCCTCTAGAACCTATTTTTTGATACCTTTCACGAACATGAACGTGCCACTCTACATAATAATAACTCGCTGCGCAGCGTGTCACGACTAGACCCTGTATCGGAATCTCCCTGTACCGGAAAACGACCGCGTAGCGCCAGATACAAATATTGAAGTAAAACTAGATTGACAATAGATGGCCTCTGCATCTATACGTGTATGCTAGATATATTATGTCTAGCCTCTGGTCAGATAAGCTGTGCCATGAAAGCTAGATAGATCCTAGATGACCTGGGCATCTATACATGTATGCTAGATATATTGTGTCTAGCCTCTAGTCAGGCAAGCTGTGCCATGAAAGCTAGACAGATCCTAGATAGATATGCTATCTATCAGTGCATTCTGGCTAGATTATGTCTAGTCCCACTACAGAAAAACTTGATAGAAAAAACTAGCTAGACGCTAGGTTCAAACCAGTTTATCCTCAACAGATTTCCACACGGGTACTTTGCATCCTTTTTTTTTGGTGTTTCGAATAATTCAAGTATATTGACATTAAAACCTCGACGAATAGTTTTTGGCGAAAGCCATTTTTTCTACAAGATTCGAAAGTGCTAAAAAAAATGCAATGCCGTTTATGGCTCTTAAGGGTAAACACACTTAAAACTAGTTAGAACATTTCTACGGAGCGTTGAAGTATAAAGATTACTTATAAAAAATAACAATGTCCTTTGTTCTGCAAAAAAAAAAAAATTGTAGCAAAATATTAAGCTTCATAATCTTTGAATCTAAATAGTTGTATTAAATAAATGTAGTCCAGCAGTAAACACGTTCACACATCCTTTATTTGTTCATTTTTCCCACGAGGATGAAAAAAATGTAGCCAGACTATATTCACGAGCCACGATAGCCGCGGGCTAAAGAATGTCAATGTCAAATATGTATCGGGTTTATTGGGCAGGGCGTGGTTATCTCCTCGTGTGTATGTTCTTCAAGCGTATATGGTAGAGCCTTCTGCAAACGCCTCGAACCTCATCCGGCTTTCAGTGCAACCCGGTGTACGAAGAAGGTTTCGAAGAGGACGCGAGAGTCAAAGGGGTATATAAAGCCAAGGCGACCGATTCAAGGTACATCCAATCTCAACCCAACAGTTGTCTTGGCGAGTACTGTTTATCAGAAGCAGCAGCGCTAAACGATAGCTAAACTCATCAACTAAAAAAATCATCATGAAAATCTTCGTAAGTAAATCCACCCCTAACATCGAATTTTTAGAGTAGCGTACAAATTAAACATCACTTTATTTTAAAAAACTCTTAATCGTATACATAGAACAAACATCCAATTACTTAGAAATGCAGAAAACGTTTCAGTTCAATTTTTTCCACCCAGTTCAACATTTTTTAAATTATATCCCGTATTTCTAGTCAGTCATAATAAACCGGCCATTTTGTGTCTCGAAATTCTGAACAATAAAATGGCGAAATATACTATTTAAATATAATTCTTAACCGATGGAGGTATTGTTTGCGTTGTAAATTTGACGGTTGCTAAATCAATTAATATAATTGATTAACCAGCAACAATCTATATTTATTAGTATTCGCAGAATTTGAATTTGCCTCTCTTTCCCGCGGTTTGAGATTCGATCACGTGCTCGAAGCCCAAAGTGTGTTTTGTCAATTTTCCTGTTTACAATTGAGCCAGGTTAGACAAAAATGCTTAAACCATATACTATTTTATTTTACCGAACACGCCATTCAGAATCGTTCAAACGTAAACTGACTTCAACTTTATCGTTCTAACGTAAACTGACTTCAACTTTATTTCTAACTTTAGTTCCAACGTAAACTGACTTCAACTTTATTATCCTATAATTTATTTTTCACAGATTGTTCTCTCCGCCCTGGTAGCCGTTGGTCTGGCCAAGCCATCTGGTTTGGTATTGCCACTTGCCTACGCAAAGCTTCTTCCAGGTGCACCGATTGGTCTCGACGGTCGTGTGGTTGACACCCCTGAAGTGAGCTACGCCAAGGCTGAGCACGCAGCTGCTCACATCAATGAGAAACTTAACCTCGCAACCGAAGCTGTCAAATCCGCTGACTACATCGCATACGCCGCCGCACCCGCAGTCGCAGCAGCTCCAGTTCTGGCTGCCGCCGCTCCAGTTGTCGCCACGTCCTACGCAGCAGCAGCACCCGCTGTTGCACTGACGAAGTACACCGCAGGTGGCGCCCCGATCGGTCTTGATGGACGCGTTGTTGACACTCCTGAAGTTGCTTATGCCAAGGCAGAACACGCTGCCGCTCACATCAACCAGAAAATCGACCAATCGTACGAAGCCCTGAAATCCGCTGATTACATTGCTTACGGCGCTGCACCAGCAATCGCTGCGGCCGCTCCAGTTGTCGCCACGTCTTATGCCGCCGCTGCACCACTTGTCGCTACGTCTTACGCCGCTGCACCAGCTCTTCAACTCACCAAATACACCGCCGGTGGGGCCCCCATTGGTCTTGACGGGCGCGTCGTCGACACCCCTGAAGTTGCCTACGCTAAGGCTGAGCACGCAGCCGCTCGCATTAACGAGGGAATCGACCAGGGACGTGAACTCTTGAGGAACTCACTTCAGAGCACACCTCTGCTTCTTTCTTCTGGACTCGCACCCGCATACGCCACTGGTTATATCCAACACTACTAGACCGGAATTCAACAACCATTCTTATACATATTGTAATTAGATTATTTGATAACAAACCAAAAAATCGTCAATCGGAAATCATCATCATCGTCGCAATATAATAAATTCTTTTTACACCTTAATCAAATTTGGTCTTATTGTTTTTTACTACCTACTTGAAAATGGGAGGCAATAGCTTTGAATTGGATATGAATGAATTACAATTTGAAAGCGGCCGGTAAGAGGCCGACAAATGGAATGCGCTCAGTCAAAACAAGATAGAGAGAAGAAAAATCGCCGTATGGAGACGACATTAATTTTCTTTCTTAATCCTTTGCATCGAGAAGCTACCGCGTCTCTTGAATGAAGATAATAGTTTTTAGTTTAAATAGTTCCAATTCCGAGGTACAGCCGTGCGGGTTTTACCTTGATCTCCCGCTAGCCTTTTTTCCGAACTAACACTTCCCGATTCCACTTCACTACTCTAACCTCGGTTCACGTCGGCAGACAATTTACTACCACTGTATCGCATTCGCCGAAGGCACGGGGATACTGGGGAAAACCTGTACCGATACAGGCGACCATATTCTACTGATCGTCCGGAATATTGACACTTGGATAAAGTGCAGACCCTAGTGGGTTCGACGGTTCGACCACCGTGGTTTCAGGTTAAAAATACCGCAAAAACCACCTCATTGTTTTCTGCACTTTTCCGCACACCAATTCACCACAAAAACACTGAGTTTTTTTTGTAGCGTCTGTGGTTTTGCTGTTTCGATCACCGATGTAAATTTAGAAAAATCTTGGCATTTCGTAATTTGTATTGATAACAGTAATTCGCAGACTCTATTTTGCCACTGATAAACAACAGTAAACATGACCCACGTCAGTACATGGGCGGACGATAACTTACGATCGCCCGTACTTATACACAGAACGGCGAACACTCACTTGCGAAAAACGTTTCAGCTCGTTCGCCATCTAGCGGGCTAACTTCGGGTGCACGCGTAATGATCAGCTAGCTCCGCTAGATGGCCAACGACTTAAAACGTACCTCGCAAGCGATAGTTCATCTTTTCGTGCATATAAACACGTAGCTATCACAAGCTATCACAAGAGAAAAGACGATGTTGTCTTCTCTTCAGAGTTTCAAATGTTACACATTTTATACAACTAAAAATTAAATATTGACGGTAACAGCATTTAACTGGCTTCACGGCAACGTGAAATCTGCCGTGATTTAAGCCGTGATTCGGTCTGTGATTTCTACCATTATTTATACAAATTACAAAATATTACGAAATTTCAAAATTTTCGAAATTGACTCGGTTTTTTTGCGGTGATTGAAAGAGCAAAACCACCACCGCTAGATAAAAAAACGCTTAGTGGTTTTGCGGTGAATTGCTGTGCGGAAAAGTGCAGAAAACACTGAAGTGGTTTTTGCGGTTTTTTTGCGGTGACAGAGACTAAGCAGTCACCCATCCAAGTACTGCCCGCAAATACAGGTGCTTAATTTAATTTGGGTGTTCATCGGAGCCGAACCGCGCATCCACCGTTGTCGGTGAATGAACGCAACATTTATTTTGTTTATACTTATGTCAAAAGTACAAGTTTTCATGCTTCTTATATATAATCGAAAATAGATACATTCTGTAGCAATGAGCGTGAAACATCTATTAAAATTGGATTTGGGCATGTGTCGAATTTTTCTTTACGCTGACTGGGACAAAAACTAAGTTTTGGAGGTTAGATCACAAGCACAAAGAGTCGAAATTTTTAAACTGTAGTTTCCCTGTCTGATTAGCTTAACGATATGAATGGTAGAATCGCAGTTGCTAAGCATTTTTTTCCATGGCGTTTTGCGACCTCGTCAGTTTACGATTCTTTTGTGGTAGCGTTGATTCGTTAGGGTTGTACAACTAATATTTGTTATACCAAATTTCCGTTTGACGCCCTTGACACACAATTAATTGGTGCGCCTCGGGATAAGTTCTCTCCAGCGCTTAAGCATTAAGGAGGTTGGAGCGCTTCACACTAGTCAAATCAGTGCTAAATTTTAAAAAGCGTTTCTACCATTTCAGATGGTTTAATAATCTGTTCCAAGGTGTTAATCACATAGCAGCATTAGGTCTTGATATTCAAATACATTCACAGCTGTGATATCAACAGTAAATCGATCAATATCTGCAAATTTCCGATGTTATGTTTTTTCCACTCAGTTTTTAAAAAGGTAAACCGTAATATCAATCTGATTATGACGACCAATATCTCATCTTGTTTACTAAAAGATATTCTATCGATTGATCGTCTATTTGTTTAAATCGTATTAGTAGTTCAAACGATACAACAGTTTGTTTATCCTATCATAACCTTACATCAAGTATAAAAATGGCTGTAACTTTTGAATGCCTGATACTATAGAAAATCCAGTCGGTCAATCGATTAAGGATCTTCCACTAATCAAAATGAGCTATGTTTCGTCATAATCGGACTGATGTTACGGTTTACCCTTTTACAAAACTGGATGAAAAAACATGACATCGGAAATTTGGAAATATTGATCGTTTTACTGTTCATATGACAGCTGTTAATGTATTTGAATATCAAGAATCACATAGCAGCATTAGGCTGCTATGTGATTACACCTTGGAACTTTAAAAAATTTAGCACTGATTAGACTAGTGTGGAGCGCTCCAACCTCCTTAACTTTCATGTATATGAATCCTAATGGAAAACAAACCGATTTCGGACTTCGGAACCAAAATTAATGAGTAAATAAAAATGCTGCATCATATCAAATGTCCTATCGATTTCTTAAAGGTTTACGAATCGTTATGTGGTACAAAAAAAGTCGATTTAGAAAAAAAAGTCAAATGACGATTGCTTAGTATTACAATTTTTTTTTACGATTTTCAAAATGTTTGGGTGAGAGTTTGTCCTTTAATTAGTCTAGGTTGCAACAACTTCCGTAAATAGTTACATCGTGAATCGAGAGTCCATAGGGTGTCATTGTGCATTTTACAAGATATTTAAAGAAAAAGGTGATGTTATATAAAGTTATAAGAGGAGGAGAGAGTTGGAGATAAGAAAATGAGAAAAAGAGTCACCGTGTTCACGACAGTTGATATTAAAACTTTTAGCTTCAACTTTACAGATTATATAACAAACTTTACATTTGGCAACAAATAAATAAATAAATAGAGAAATAAACGAAAGGTGAAAATGTTAGTTATACGAGCCGTAATAAATGATTTGTTGGCCACAAGAAATGAGATCTCGACTATTTAGCAACTTTGTATTTTACTGCTTAGTGCCAACCTATTTTCATAAAACCTCGTAGATTTTTGCTTGAATACTTTTCTTAAAGATTTATTTAAGGCTCTAATTAAAAATAGGAAAAATTGGTACGTGAGATTATTTTATAGAATAAAAGTGCGCGAGGTCTTCTGTTCACCAGACTATTTGCTGTTCCTAGAACAAATATCCACTGACCATAGAAAACGATACCGATTTTTATTAGCCCTGTGACACGTGGGTCTACGATCACTACCCACGGAGGTTGCGCCGGGGCTAAGCTTGTCCGCAGCTTCGGTATATTGAGTGTACCAATAGTAACAGCTTTTGTCTCGCCATTCACTCCATAGGTCGATTAGTGGACATGTCGCACGCGGAGACCCAAGAGGTGACTGCTACACAGCCAAGGCTATCGTAATC
Source organism: Ephialtes manifestator (assembly GCA_963970395.1). Lineage (NCBI taxonomy): Eukaryota > Metazoa > Arthropoda > Insecta > Hymenoptera > Ichneumonidae > Ephialtes > Ephialtes manifestator. Next base: position 18,818,041 of record OZ019975.1, read on the forward strand.
TAAGCATTGACGCCAACGCACATACGCTGACACCACATAAAACAATTGTAAATTGATAACATCGCTCGCTAAAGGAATAGACATTTCTGCCCTTATTTCAAATAAATGGACGAGTTTGGAATTTCAATAAAACATTATAAAACTTTTTAATAATAAAGTTAAAAAAATAAAATTGTATCGTTGTGACGTTATTTATAATTAATAATTTTTATTTTTGTTATCTTTCTTAAAATGTATTTTTGTTGTAAATAAAACTTGTTGTGATGCTAAAAATAATTGACAAAAATTATAGACATTATTTTATCTTACACTAAAATATTATTATATTTGTTGAAAATAATATTTAAAAAATTTGCACAGTTCCTGTCTTGATGATGTGGAATCATAATTAATTGTATTAATTTTGTTTATTGCCCTAAGAATTTATTTATATTGTATAAACAACTGTAGTTTTTTGCAGAAAATAAATGCCAAGAAATAAAGAAATCATTATCTGTACATACAAATAATTAAAGAATTTATTTATTTTCCCCTTTGGTCTGATTGATGATCGACATCCTATAGCTTTCGTTAATTCGATCACGCAAGAATAAGACATATGACCTCGTGCAACGAGAAAGGAATTTTACAAGCATATTGAAGAACGGTCGCCTGTTTGTTGGCTCTGAGAAAGCTTTCGTGTGTGAAATTCACAACCGTATCGAATCTCCTGGGACGAAATTTTCGTGCACTCCATATAATAGCCCTCTTCCTCTGAATGCCATTATTAAAAATGTACATTAAGAATGTTTCGCACATAAATTTCCGACCAAAATTAAATCGGATACAAAAAAATCTTTAAAAATAACGTTATTTAAGGTACTAATAAAATTGATATTATGTAACAATAATAATAATTATAGCAAAAATATGAATAAATCTGTTAAATTTTTCCTTTCAATAAAGGTCAACAACTTTTAAAAAAATATTTATTAATTTATTCCTTTATGAATAATAAAATGATTGCTCTATATTTTTTTATTCCATGATACGGAAGGCGCTTAAAACTCTGGTTATTAATATCCTGTAGTTTAACCTTTAATCATTGAAAAGCTATGCAATTATATTATCATGCCATGTAATTATTAAATAATTATTACTTACTACAATTTACTATTAATTACTATTGATCGTTATTACATCAACTTGATTACGCATATTGATGGAACACTTTTTTCATATTTATTTATCTATTAATAATAATAAAATAGTTACACCATATATTTTTATTCCATAAATTAATGATAGCCAAAATCACTAATTCCTAACATTCTCTAATTTAACGTTTAATCACTGAAAAGCTTTGTAATTTTATAATTATGCCAAGCAATTACTAATTAATTATTATTCATTTCAATTAAAAATTAATTGCTTACCGATCATTACCAGATCGGTAAGTAACAAAAAAAAATCGTTAACAGATTATAGCATTGTAACATCATACCTCATCAACTTAATTACGCATATTGATGGAAAACTTTGTTCATATTTATTTATCTATTAATAATATTCAAGTAGTAACATCATATATTTTTATTCCATAAATTAATGAAACCCAAAATCACTAACTCCTAATATTTTCTAATTTAACATTTAATCATTGAAAAGCTGTGTAATTTCATAATTATGCCAAGCAATTACTAATTAATTATTATTCATTTCAAATAGAAAATCAATTGCTTCCCGATCATTACCAGATCGGTAAGTAAAAAAAATCGTTAACAGATTACAGCGTTGTAACATCATACCCCATCAACTTGATTACGCATATTAATGGAAAACTTTTTTCATATTTATTTATCTATTAATAATAATCAAATAGTAACATCATATATTTTTATTCCATAAATTTAAACTTCTAACATTTTCTAACATTTTCGAATTTAACGTTTAATCGTTGAAAAGCTGTGTAATTTCATAATTATGCCAAGCAATTACTAATTAATTATTATTCTTACCGATCATTTACCGATCTGGTAATGACCAGATCGGTAAGTAAAAAAAAATCGTTAACAGATTACAGCGTTGTAACATCACACCTCATCAACTTGATTATGCATATTGATGGAAAACTTTTTTCATATTTACTTATCTATTAATAACAATAAAATATTTACACCATATATTTTTATTCCATAAATTAATGATACCCAAAATCACTAACTTCTAACATTTTCTAATTTATCGTTTAATCACTGAAAAGCTGTGTAATTTTATAATTATGCCAACCTATTAGTAATTAATTATTATTCACTGTAATTAAAAATTAATTACTTACCGATCATTACCAGATCGGTAAGTAAAAAAAAATCGTTAACAGATTACAGCGTTGTAACATCACACCTCATCAACTTGATTATGCATATTGATGGAAAACTTTTTTCATATTTACTTATCTATTAATAACAATAAAATATTTACACCATATATTTTTATTCCATTAATTAATGATACCCAAAATCACTAACTCCTAACATGTTCTAATTTAACGTTTAATCACTGAAAAGCTGTGTAATTTCATAATTATGCCAATCTATTACTAATTAATTATTATTTACTGTAATTAAAAATTAATTACTTACCGATCATTACCAGATCGGTAAGTAAAAAAAAATCGTTAACAGATTACAGCGTTGTAACATCAGACCTAAATAGCGGAATTAGGAACTGTCAGTCTGACGTTCTAGAATGCCGGAAGATTGATTAACTCAACGAGGCTTAGATCTGATGACCGGTTTTTCGGTCGCATGCCTAAGTTATGCATTCATCTAAATTTTATGTATTATATTCCCTTCTCCTTATGAAGGCGATCGTCGTTCCGCATTAAAAGCCACGTTAGCGCTGTCGTGTGGCAAGTGGCCTGCACGTTCGGCCTCAACCGATACCGATCTATACATCGATCTTTCTACACTATGGACATAACGCTTATGGCGCAGACTCGCCCGTGAAAATCAGAGCCGACGAGGAATGACGTTTTTTCGGAAGTTCTATTCGACGTTCCCTTTCCCAACTGAACGTTCGTCGAACGAGATTCTCTACTGCGCTACTGGACCTTTGCGGAACAATGTCGAAAAAGCAGTGAAATGAGTGCGTGCTCAAATGCTCTTGTGGCACGTCTGAGAACTCTCGAGCGTAACTACTCAACGGAATCCACTCGTTACGCAGTTGTCAGCAACGTGCCAAGTCGTTGTGTTATAATATTACATGCTACTGAATAAATTTATTATTCAATACAGGATATTATTATGTAGAGTAGCATAGAACTACACATATACTTCGATTTTATGTAGATTTATACATTATAATGTTATAAGAATTAAATATTGTTTCGAAAAATTGTATTTTACATTGAACATAAATTCAAAAATCATATCTATTCGGAATTTTTTGCTGTTCACAAATGTGGAAACTATTTGTTTAAAAAATCTTAATGAATTATATTGAAATCATAAGAATATCTTTTTAAAAAAAGTTTATTGGTCTTTTCGTAAACAAAACTGATTTTTCGGTAATATTGACAGTGAGTTCGTTTTGCAACTTTTTTTACATTTTGCAAAAATGCAGGTTTTCACTCAAATGTATATAATTCTTTTGAAGAATGGAGAAGTGACTTCGACGTGCGGTTATTTTTTTTTGTAATAAATCATATGGCAATTCAGGATTCGCTGATTTTTAAATTTTTTACGTTGGGCAGCGAAAATTTTTGCACTCTTGATCTTTTTGTTTTTTTTAGCCCTTTTTCAAAATAATTGTATGATCTTTGTGCCATTCTATTTGTTTTGGCGAGCTGTCTCGAACGCAATGAAAAATTATCGCTGAAAATTTCAAATTTTCGTTATTCTGATTTTCGGGGGGTTCAAAATCGAAAAAAAAGTCTACCTACTTTTCGTCAATTTTAAAAGCCTATCTGATTGGAAATTTAGTAGTTCCGCTGTCAGCGAGAAACTTCTGATCAAATGGGCTTTGAAAATGTAGAGAAAAAAAGTTGACTTCGTATCTCCCGGGAAGGAAGAATTACGAAAATGCAGAAATATCAACTGTCGATAACTTTTTTTTTTGTTTGACAGATTTTTACTTTCTTTTTTCGCTTTAAAGAACTTGCCAAAATAAAGAGAAGGGCCTAAATAACATGGATGGGAGTCAAAATAACGAATGGCTAAAATAGCGAATTTAATAATAAGGAACGTCCAAACACACACGGAAAGAAATGTTTGGTTGTGGCAACTACGTTTTCGATTTGCTGTACACAATGTCTAAAAAATTAGTTGCCTCAACCATATCGAATAGTAACCTCAACTATTCACGATTAGTTCTCGATTGGATTAGTTAGGTTAACTAATCCAATCGTTGGGACTACCACTCGAATAGTTGGGACTACCATTCGAATCGTCAGTATTATCATTCGAATCGGCGGTATTACCATTTGAGTTGCTAGGGAAATAGAATAATCGATTGGTTGTGTCAACTCATTTCTTGGTTATGGCAACTAATCTTTTTTTTTCCGTGCAGAATGGTCATTATTATGAAATTCGCTATTTTAGCCATTTGCTATTTTGATTGGATTTTAATAAGATGGAGGTCATTTCATAATGATGGCCATTTTAGATTCGGACGTTGCTTATTTTGAAATTCGCTATTTTAACCATTCCCTATTTTGACCCCCACCCAATAACATGATGAAGCCTCAATTTTTGTGTTTTGGAGACCACTTTGGAAAATGGCCAAAAAAAGAGAAAGGGAATGCAAAAATTTACATTTTACACTGTTTCGTTTTCAAAAACCTGTAAAAATATTCAAAAATCGATGAAACCTAATTCGCCAACAGGCGACCCAAGCTTAATACATTTTTAAAAAACGCAAGCCGGAGTCGTCATGCCATTATTTTTAAAAGTCATAACCACGTTTAGTAAAACCTGGCATTTTTTTATAGAAATGCAACAAAAGTTCCATTTTTCTTTTAGAAGCTATAAAAATGTATCTTGACTCACTAGACACGAATTCATTCGTTATATCAAAAAATAAATAATTGATATAATGAAAAAAAAAAAATCGGTAAAAAACTCGACAAATTACAAGCCCTTCATGACCAAATGCATGACCAACGAATAAAGTTACATATCTTTTTTTAATGACGAAAAAAAAAGAATACCATTTGCTATAAAAATGCGACTAAATCACACCGAATGCGAAGCTACGATAATAGCGAGTGAGAAGGACACGCAGAACATTTTATAGCTTCTCTTACGGAACGCTAAGGGTTTCCTCAGAGCCGTCGCGTCAGCGCGTTTCTCCCAACGGTACAATACGCTACAACTTTAACAACAAAAAACTGTATAAAGACACTTTCTAACATTGCCCCTCTGACATCGGTGTGAATATCACTTGGGGGCCGAACGCGGTTGCTAAATTCACTTTGATTTTTTGTTCGAAACTTTGCTTTGATTCGCACGAGGCTAATATTTGGTAACATAAATTCCATAGATGCCACGATTCGAAGGACGATATCTCGAGAGTTGTGCGGCGTAGCGGTAGTCAGAAAATCGTGACTACCGATTTTCGCAAATTTCTCGTCGATACATAGCGGCTATTATACATTATACACTGTTAAAAATATTTTGAAAATTAATATATGTATTGGAAGTTCTTTTTCAGATACAGTATACTAAATTTCATTTAATATACAGATATGTCGTAAAATTCCAATAATTATATTATAAACACAAGTTTTATGAAGTATTTAGTATACTGTATATTAATTTTACAACAATTTTTTTGTATATTAATTAACATTTGTGTATTAAATTTAATACACGCGTATCCGCAAAAAAACTTCCAATACTTTATATTAATTTTGATACAAAAATTTCTAACCGTGTATATTATATACGAGTGTTGTATGATATTATATATTGTTATACATATAGTGTTATTAGAGTGGTAAGGATCGCGACCCCATTACAGGTCGCTTCGAGGATATCAAGGTATCACGGTAGCTCAGCTACTGCCGCTCCTGTATAGCTGCTGGCTTTCACAGTGTCAAGATCCATTTGTCGATCAGGTATTAAACGCCCCGCACCCTCCACACGACATGTCGACAATTACCCTATACACAAATCTACCACCAGAGATACACTGTTAAAAAAAGACTGAAAATTTTAATGCATAAACTTGTCATCTAAAATAAATGTAATTTTGCGGTAAAAGTAAAGCAAATTATAAAAATTCAAATGTTTCTACTGTAAAATTTAAGTAAATTATTGAATTTGCTGAACCCTACATTAATTTTACATCACACTTGTATATTAAATTTAATATACCAGGTCATGCATAAAAACTTCCAATACTTGTGCCTTAAATTTCAAGTAGATTTATTTTTACAGTGTATCTTGTTTGCTTAAACCTGTGAGCCAGACATTTTTCGTTTCCAAAATTTGAAAAAAAAAACATTAATTATTGTCAGAAATTATATTAAGACATTTAAGTCTGAGCGAAAAAGGTGGGTAACCTAGAGACCCATTATGACGCAAAGGGTTAAGACCTATATTGTGATTACCGAGTTTTGCGATCGAGATCGGATTTGCTAAATGGCAATGTCGAGATATTATTTATTTTATGGAAGGTTGGCATTAAAAATTGTATTTATGTCTATCGACTTAATTAGGAAAAAAAATAAACGGGAAAATAGTGAATTGCCATAAATAATTATGGCACCGTCAATTTACCGGCAATTTATTTCTTGGGGGAACCAACCTATTCGTCAGATTAGTTGGAATCTGTTGGTTTACTCAGAGTTGCAAATTTTTAATGTACCTAAGTTGCTTATTTATGTAATACATAATTTTATATTGATTACTTTTTCGGAATACCATAATTGTAAGAAAATGTATACACAATTAATTAAAAACTAAAAATTTACATTAATTCGTTTCAAAATATTTGTATATTTATATGCTAGAAAAATTCTATCTGCAAATAGCAAGATCTTTATTTATTTTTTACTTGTAGCTTAACTACGTGATTAAAAAATCGTAAATAAATTTTTATTATTTTGGAGACAGAACTACGTCCTTGAAATTTATCAGCTCTATTTAAATACTACCTGAAAATAGTTGTAATTATCTGAATCATCAGATATTCCGAAAAAAAAAAATTACGAGATCGAAAAAAGAAAAATTCTCCGATTTCCCAAATTATTCTCTCGCCATTTGTTAAAAACTTTGTGTCATTACAATCATTCAAATTCAATGTTCTTAGTATCTGCAATAATTTTAATTGTTTTGCTTTCTCATAGAGGAAGCTTTGTTGTCGTGAAATTTTTTTTTTTCGAGATTTTCATGCCAGGACACTCAGAATAGTCTAAAACGTCGAGAAAAGTGGTTTAAAAAAATGTCTGTATGTGTGTGTGAGTGTGTGTGTGTGTGCGCATGTGCACAATTTTTTGTTAGCACGATAGCCGTCGCAATTTTCAAGATATCGGGCTCAAATTTGAACCACGAGTAAACTGTCGTTAAACAAGGTATGGAATTGAATTTGGAGTTAATCCATCAAGGTATTCAAAATTTATGGCATTTTGAATTTTTTTGGAGAATGTCAACTCGGGCTCTAACTCCGGCAATTTTTATGATATCCGGCTCAAACTTGGACCAGAAGTGGACTGTTATCAAATAGTGTTTGAGATTAAATTTGGTGTCAATCCGTTAAGGGTTTCACAATTTATGGCATTTAAAAATTTTTTGACATTTTTTGTTCGTGCTCTAACTTCCGCCATTTTTAAGATACCGGACTCAAATTTGGTCCACAAGTGGACTGTTATTAAATAAAATTTGGGAGTGAATTTTACGTCAATCCGTTAAGGGGTTTAAAATTTATGGCATTTTGAATTTTTTGTTCGTGCTCTAACTTCCGCAATTTTTAAGATATCGGGCTCAAATTTGGTCCACAAGTAGAGTGTGGGTAAACTAAGCAACAGTTCGAATCTGCCGAGAATCTGTCAAGGGGTTCAAAACTAATGCTATTTAAATTTTTTTTAAAACAAGGCTGTAAAGTAGAACTTTGCAAATTGCTTCCTCATTATTGTTGGATTTTTACAAAGCTTCCTCTATGAGAAAGCCAAAATAGATTAATGTGCTTCCTATAATAATTCCTATAATAATAATAATGAGGAAGCAATTTGCAAAGTTCTACTTTTTTTCTATTTTTTCGTTGTCAAAAGATATTCAAATTGTAATAAAATCAAACTTTGACGTTGGAATGTACGTATGAAGTACCCTTAAAACATCTTTACAATGTTGCTAGCAAACTGTTTGTCTCTTCTAGGAAACCGGGTGGTCTCCAGAGGTCTGACGATATGTCTTGCAGTAAATATATGACGTCGAGTCCTTGCACTTTGCTTAACGCCTATATGTAAGCCTGCATGTGCAGTACAGTACATGCTGTATAATGCATTATTGCAAAGAACACGTGAGCTCTGTGGGAATGCGCGTTCGCTGTTTCCATCGAAGAGTCTGTCCTTCGATGTCCGGGCGAGTCCTTCGCCAGTTCAGGGCTGGTCCCAGTCTCGCAGCCTTTATGTACTTAACGTCTAGTATAAACTCGTATACGAAAGCTGCAGTAAAGTCGTGGTGACGGTTTTGTTTCGAAGATCCTCTTTGTCGCAGGGCTTTGAATATATCCATCGTTCCAACAGTCATTGCCCTCCGCCTACACCTCAGGAATGCACATTAATATTCCTCAAGTATTCCCAGGTAATAATACACCGATTCTCATAATTTAAATAATAAAAATAAATGTTTGAATCATCTATTCAATATCCTATTGATGAATGAAAAATAAAATGTGTATAGAAATTTATCATTCGCTACCTTGACTATCTGATTAAAATCTTACCTTCGATAAATGCGATTACGATCACGGATGTAATGGATTAAATTACTACATGTATCCTTTTAAGGTGCTTTACTTTTTTTCTGGTCCACCCACTTATGTGTCTAAAACTGTATCGAAATGTGGGGGCTATTTGTTGTCCTCGCTTTATTTCCAACGATTTCGTCGTTGTACAAAATAACTGAAAAATATATCAAATGCTTCGTTAAAATGAAGCAATCGCTTAAAAAAAATGAAGTACTAATGAAACCGAGGATGAACGATTGATCATAAACTAGGTAAATTTCTATATAAATGGTATCGTGTAAAAAATATTCTTTTTCAGGCTGCCATAACCATATGAGTAAATATTGCGCATGAGAAGTTTCAGGATCATTGACTGAACAACTTCATAAGTTCTTTCAGAAAATGACAAGTGATTACAAAAATGATAAATGTAATTCCTAAAAAAAATTGTTTATCCAATTTTTATTTCACTGTATCCAATAAAGTCCATTTTTTTTAAGATTTTTTTCTGTCACAATATGATAAAATTCTAATCCAACAGATCTTTTGGTTGAGCCAGTCAAAAATCCTTGACGATCGAAAAAAAAACTGTAAAGTCGATAAGATCATGTTGAATAAAGCGACATACCAATTTAATTAAAATTGTACGAAGCAAATTTCGTTGGGATCCAGATTATTTCCGGACAAGTCTCTGAGCCGAAACAAAACGCAGAAGTGTGGAAAAGTCACGTTGAACTGTACGTACACTAAAAAAAACCCAAAGCAAATGAGATCCAGTTTCAAAAAGTGACATACAAGTTTAACAAAAATTATACGAAGCAAATTTCGATGGGATCCAGATTATTTCCGGATAAGCCTCGGAGCAGACACAAGATGCAGAAGTGTGGACAAGAGGCGTTAAACTGTAGTGAAAAAAAAACCCAAAGCATATAAAACCCAGTTTCAAAAAGTGACGTACCAGATTAATAAAAATTATACGAGGCAAATTTCGTTAGTGTCAAAGTTATTTCCGCACAACTCTCTGGGTAGAAACAAAACCCAGAAGTGTGGACTAGTCGCGTTGAAGTGAACATGCAATAAAAAAACCCAAAGCAAATAAGATCCAGTTTCACAAAGTGTCGTACTAGTTTAATAAAAATTGTACGAAGAAAATTTCGTTGGGTTCCATATTATTTCCGGACAAGCCTTGAAGCAGACACAAGATGCAGAAGTGTGAACAAGACGCGTTGAACTGTACGTGCAAAAAAAACCCAAGAAAATTACATCCAGTTTCAAAAAGTCCAGAGCAAAAAAAACCCAAAGCAAATAAGATCCAGTTTCAAAAAGTAATGTATCAATTTAATTTTGAAAAATGTACAGAGGGCGTCTCGGGGGCTTCCAGGTTATTTCTGAACAAGTATCAATGCAGACGCAAGATCCAGAAGTATGGACGATACCCGGTAAACTGTACATGCAAAAAAAAACCCAAAGCAAATAAGATCCAGTTTTGAAGTGACGTACCAGTTTAATAAAAAAAATGTACAGAGGGCGTCTCGTGGGCTTCCAGGTTATTTCTGAACAAGTATGAAGGCAGACACAAGATCCAGAAATATGGACGATACTCGTTAAACTGTACGTGCAAAAAAACCCCAAAGCTAATAAGATCCAGTTTCCAAAAGTGACGTACCAGTTTAATAAAAAAAATTTACAGATCGCGTCTTATGGGCCTCCAAGTTATTTCTGAACAAGTATCAAGGCAGACACAAGATCCAGAAATATGGACGATACTCGTTAAACTGTACGTGCAAAAAAACTCCAAAGCTAATAAGATCCAGTTTCGAAAAGTGACGTACCAGTTTAATAAAAAAAATGTACAGAGCGCGTCTTATGGGCCTCCAAGTTATTTCTGGACAAGTATCCGGGCAGACACAAGATCCAGAAGTATGGACGATACTCGTTAAACTGTACGTGCAAAAAAACCCCAAAGCTAATAAGATCCAGTTTCGAAAAGTGACGTACCAGTTTAATCAAAAAAATGTACAGAGCGCGTCTTGTGGGCTTCTAAGTTATTTCTGGACAAGTATCCGGGCAGACACAAGATCCAGAAGTATGGACGATATTCGTTGAACTGTACGAGCAACAAAAAACCCAAAACAAATGAGATCCTGTTTCAAAAAGTGATGTATCAATTTAATTTTTAAAAATGTACAGAGGGCGTCTTGTGGGCTTCCAGGTTATTTCTGAACAAGTATCGAAGCAGACAGAAGATTTAGGATTATGGACGATACTCGTTGAACTGTACGAGCAAAAAAAACCCAAAGCTAATAAGATCCAGTTTCCAAAAGCGACGTACCAGTTTAATAAAAAAATGTACAGAGGGTGTCTCGCGGGCTTCCAGGTTATTTCTGGACAAGTATCGAGGCAGACACAAAATCCAGACGTATGGACGATACTTGTTGAACGGTACGTGCAAAAAAAAACCCAAAGCAAATCCAGTTTCAAACCCAACATCCAGTTTCAAAAAGTGATGTACCAGTTTAATAAAAAAAATGTACAGAGCGCGTCTCATATGGGCTTCCAGGTTATTTCCGGACAAGTCTCTGGGCAGAAACAAGATCCAGAAGTGTGGGCAAGTCGCGTTGAACTGTGCGTGCACAGGTCCTCGATCAAATGTCAAGGTCAATCGGGGCCAACGTGACTACACCGCAGAAGAAGAAAGCGTTGGATGGTGGGGTGTGGCACGCTATCATACAACACATTGGTTCCCCCCATGCAGTTAAATCTTTCCACACAATATGTACTGCATGCTACGATAAACTCGCGGGAGTTTGCCGATCTCCGGCCTCTGTGGCTCCCTCCAGGTCGCCGGTTAAAGGATTGTACACGTTGCTTGGGTGCCCCGCGTCGTACAGTCGATTGTGAAGGAAGGGGGGCAGGGCGGGGTGATCGGGGACACACCGCGGGCCCCCGCTATATAAAACACTGGGGCCACCTTCACCAGGAACACAAACGGAACAGCGTCCCTCGTGAATAGCGGAACGGCGAGTCCCTCATTCATCATCAGGAAGGAACAAATCGGCGAGTACTGTACTCAACAGCAGCGCTACACAAAACGCACACTCACGAGGGACCCCAAAGTTTAGAGGAAATTAACGAAAACAAACCTCCAGGATTTTCATCATGAATTGTTTGGTGAGTGACCGTTGAGTGATTAATAGTATAATTGACCTGCACCTTGGAGAACAAAGGCATTGGTCACGATCGAGTGTAAAAGGGATGATAGGGTGATATCTAGCGATCGTATCATATGACAATAAACATTGGGGTATGCGTAATGAACCTGGCGATAAGAGATAATAGCCTAATCACGACATGGCTAAGCCATATTGTCGCATTGGAATTACTTTTTTTTCTGATGGGGTGACATTGACCGATCCCATCATGGGAATAAACATCGGGATATGCGTAATCGGTACAAGGTCTAATCACTTCATGATTAGAATATTACTTCTTCAATTTTTTTTGTGATGGGGTAACATCTGCCGGTCGTACCATGGGTATAAATATCGGCATATGCGTAATGAGACTTGACAGAAGATATAACACCCTAATAACGACGTATTTATGCAGTATTGTCCCGTTGCAATTGTTTCTCTGATGAGGTGATATATGCCGGTCGTACCATGGGAATAAACATCGGGATATACGTAGTGAAACTTGCAGAAAAAAAAATTCGCCTAATCACGACTTGATTATGCGATCTTGTCTCATTGCAACTGTCGTATTTGATCTCGTTAGTCACCTCTCTGAGGAACAATCGAAAACTTGTGCAATCTGTACGCCGTTATGCTATATGGCCTAACTGCATGATTAGACACCCAGTCCTGGGTGATTGTGCAATCCGGACCCTCGCGACCTTTGTTGGATCTGTAGATCCTCTTTCTCTCTCTATACTCTACTTATTCTACGTACTCTTGTTCTTCGTATGCTCTGGCGCTTGTCGTGAGAAGATTAGTCGAAGAGAAAGGTACAGAATACACTTTGATGTACTGGGCGTAGGCTCATGTTGAACTTAGGGAATTCAATCGTGCCCAGAAATACCAATCCTTTATATTGGAACAAATATCGTAAATCATATCGATAATTGCATTTATATCGATCGATAAAATTGATTTTATGTGGAATCGAGACGTGACAACAGACTTTACGATATTAGTGAAAATGCAAATGCTTGAAAGATACTTGATTTGATAATTGAAACGCAACGGGAGTACCGATTTTATTATGGTACGGAATCAGGGTTGCATACCTTCATAATTTCATTGTGTTATCTTTGATCGTTCAATTGACTTGATAGTTATTATTTTGTAACGATCATTCCCGAATTTTATGAAAAGATATTAAAATTAATAGTTACTATTTCGCAATAATTATTTGCAAATTTTACAAAATGAAGTTGAAGTCATCTTGTAAAAAGCAATGTGGTCTTACCTCGTTTCTGTAAACGCTCGCTCCGCGTTTGCTTTAATAAACGTTGCATGTTTTCATTTCACGCCTATGTAACTATATTTATATAGGAAACATTTTCCATTATGGATATTATTTCCTAGATGCTGGCTATCAGTCAGGAAAAGCTTGTAAATCCTGAAAACGTCAAGGAAATGAAAAGTTGATTTTTTCTTAATTGATTAAAAACAAGATAAATTCAAAAACCAGTACATTTTACATGCGACAAATTCGTTACCATTTTGCTTCCTCGTAGAGGAAGCTTTGTTTTCGTGCGAACATTTTTTTATTTTTTATTTTTTTTTTATATCAGTACACTCAAAATGGCCTAAAATGTCGAGAAAAGTAATTTAGAAAAAATGTATCGATGGGTGTGCGTGTGTGTATGTATGGCCCTCACTCAAAATTCAAACTTACATATCTGTCTCTTACATAATTTGTGGTACTTTCCAAAATTTTTTTTTAAATATTTTCAAATTTTCTTTGACTTTGTAATTTTCAGAAAATGTCTGTACGGTCTCTAGCATCCGCAAAGTTTTAGCAATTGAGCTAAATAATTTTTCTTGAATAAAGCTATGTTAAAGGAGGATCGGTATTGAGTTTGGAATGAATCGGTAAAAAAGTTCGGCTTTTATGAGACTTTGAATTTTTCAAAATATATTCGCTTGCTCTAATCCACGTAAAATCTGACCAAATCAACTGAAATTTTCTACAAACGAAAAATAACATTCAGCACTGTTACCTCCCAAATTTGGTCATGATCGATAAAGCAGTTTGGATTTAACATGGTTTGGAATTTTTCCCGAACAATATACGTAACGAAAAAAGTTGTAAAGTCGAACTTTACACATTGTTGCCTCGTTGATTTTCATTTTTTACAAAGCTTCCTCTATGATCAAGTCAATATTAATAAATAAGTTCACTCATAGAGGAGGCTGTGTGAAAAATGTAAATGAATGAAGAGGAAGCAATGTGTAAAATTCTAGTTGCCAACTTTTTTTTGTTAGTTAATGATTTATAGCCTTACTTTATAGATTCTGATTGTTCATGTGATGATTTTGATCCGCAGATTGTTGTGTTCGCGATGGTGGCTGTGGCTAACGCCGGATACCTCGGCTCCCCGGATTACGGTGAGTCTGCGGCTTATCACCAACAGGCTGGCCACCAACAGCCCCAGAGATTTGCACCCCCAGCACCGGTAGGTCATGACGGTAATGTCATCGACACACCGGAAGTGGCTCAGGCTAAGGCTGCTCATTTTGCGGAATTCGCTCGTGCTGCCGCTCGTGCGGTGGAAGATAAATCTCAGGGGGGACCAAGTTACGCGCAGGAGGGTCAACACTCGGCCTACGCTTACCGACCACAGCCTCAGCCTACTCCTGCTTCGTATCCGGTTCACCAGGCCTACGCCTCGCCCGCACCCGTTTACGCGACTTCCGGACCAGTTGGCCGTGCTCCAGCTCCTCCAGCCTATCAACCAAGCTACCAAGCGCCCCAGCAGCACTATGAACAGCCAAGACCCAACAGCTTCGCCGCTAATAAAGTTCCATTCCAACCGGCTCCACTCGCCGAGGACGGTACCGTCATCGATACCCCGGAAGTCGCCGCACTCAAGGCTGCCCGCCTCGCTGAGCTTGCCGATGCTGAAGCCAGGGCCTACAAAGCCGGTCCTTCTGACGAATACTCCGGTCATGGTCAAGGTCAGTATTTTATTTGGCATAAACAGCAAGCGGAACTGTGATAAGTTCTTAGTGAAAGTCAATTAAATATTGGCATTCATTTGGTAATCGCTTAACAATTATCATTTTTTTTATCAATCCCTTTTCATTTTTATGCTAACCCTTCGTGGTTACGTTGGGTCAAACTGGCACATTTTTCTTTTTTAATAGGTAGACTGAATTTTTGATTTTTTTTCTGAAAATATCATGCCTTGAGGGTATTTCTTAAAAGTTTTTGGGAATAATCGACTGACAAATTTTTGGAGGAATGTTTTTAAAATACTTGGAAACATGCTCAAAGAAATTTTCATAAACATGTCCAAATATATTTCCAGAACATGTCCAAATAAAAGCCATACGGTCAAATAAAAATCCATAACATGTCCAAACAAATCTACATAACATGTCCAAATAAATTTTCATAACATGCCCAAATAAATTTTCATAACCTGCCCAAATAAATTTCCATAACATGCCCAAATAAATTTCCATAACATGCCCAAATAAATGTCCATAACATGCCCAAATAAATTTTCATAACGTCCAAATAAATTTCCATAACATGTCCAAATAAATTCCAATAAACATGCCCAAATAATTTTTCATAACGCCCAAATAAATTTTCATACATATGTCTAAATAAATTCCAATAAACATTCCCAAATAAATTTCAATATACATGCCAAAGTGAATTTCCACAAACATGCCCGGCGGTAAGTTTATAAAAACTTGCTCCAAAATTGTCCGTCGACACGCCATAAGACCCGTCCACGAACATACCAGAAGAATCGACCAAACATGTTCATATAAATGAGTGTGCACATTATCAAGTACATGTTCGCAAACATGCCCGGTAGCATGTTTCGGAACATATTTAGTGTTTTTTTAAATTGGCGTTTGAACAAATTTTAAACATATGTATTTCTACCAGAATAGCATAAACTTGCAAACCGAGTAAATTCGATGAAAACCGGATGTTTACAACTCCGGCAGTTATGTACACAACTGAATTAAAGCGAATGCCAGTGATTTATAATAGAGACATTAAACGGGAATATTCTTTTTGTGGCTTTATTGAATGGCTTACTCCAAATCACATTTCTGACAAGGTTCGTAACCCAGGTCACGTATACTCGTTGCGTTGGCGTCATTATGATCCAGTCCATGATACCTACTAGTATTATCCTATAAGCAGCTTCTCGAGTATCGCGAGCATGTTATATGTAATTTCTGTCTCGACGCTCGGTATACCGGTAGTAAAGCGAGGGCACACCACCAGAACCGGTTTATTTGCAGTATGCACTCGCGACGTACCGATCCGATCAAGCATTTCCCGTACTATTAATCGATCAGACCTTCCTATACTGCAACTGTCTCATTATTATCTTATGTATTTTCAATTGTTGTTTACTGCACGGTTTTTTTTTTAGCTTATGCAGGCCACCAGGCTGGCCCAGCTCAAGGTGCCTACAATCCTTCCAGCAGCAGCCACTACGGCGCTGCTCGTGGCTTTGCCCCACAACAAGGCTACTCAGCCCCTCAACAGGCTTTCCCGAGTCAAGGTGCTCCCTACGGAAAGGTTTTCCAACCCGCTCAGGCTTACCAGCCCCACAATTATCAATCCTATTAGTACCAATACAAACATCCACGCATAATAACATCATCGCACAAGCGCACGACTCCTGAAATCCTGTACATAATTTAGGCAAATAAATTCTTTTCTACTATACCATCGGATGTTTTTTTTTTAAATTTATTTACCAGATGTTATTTTTTTAGGCTGTTAAGGTTGGGTACTGGTGTCAGAAAATTAACTAGAATTTATGTTGTGCATACAATAATGGAACCGTAAGAGACTGTAATTTTTTTTTATCAATTAGGGCACCGTAAGCAGTTTTGTGATAGTAAAAGACCCTGGCTTGACAGATGTAAGATTCAACTGCGTAGAAATAATTTTTAACAGCCAAACCCTTTCTACGTTAAAAAAAAGGTCTTATCAATGAATTGACAATTTTTGGGAATCAAAATAAGAGGAAAATGGCAGTTTTGGAAAGTCACTTTTAATATTGACAAGTGCGTTTTCCTTTCATGAGAATAAAAAGTATATTTTACTTCACAAGGTGCGAAAATGGCGATTTATGTACACGAAGTGTGCGTAAACCATTCATTATCGCACCGAGTGAAGTAAATGTAAATTCCATCACTATTCAAATTCTGCTATTGGTTAATTTTTTTTTAGAATCTTTTTTTGGAAGTTAAAAAAGATATTTCGGAAAATCGGTATTTCTCCAATGTAGAAAAACTGCTACGAAAAAAAAAATTCTTATCAGAATCTCCCCCACTACTTCTAAAGGAAATAAAAATATCGGCCATGATTTTTATTTTAAAATTGTTTATTTAATTTTTCAAAAAAATGAGATTTAATCAGAAATCGGAGTAAAAATAAAGCTTTAAGGGACCACGACTGTATCTATAATCTGTATAGCGAAGTAAACCACAGTCTAGATTTGTTTACAGGTCAATTAATCGCAAGTGGTGTAATAGAAGATTAAGAACGAGGCGCAACTCATGTCAGAGATCTTCAATCGTCGCATGATCGCGATAGGTTAACCGGACCAAACCGCAAGGGCCAAGCTCGTCGTTACCTCGCTATAAACCTGTCAAGAATAATAATACAGGGACACTATGTCCTATATACTACATCAATCGATGACGAGAGTAGATCGATCGATTGAAACAGTTTTTGATGACGCAAACGATATATAACCACGCGATTATTGCGTTGATACGATTCCCGAAAGAAAAGTACCGCTGCCTCTCTCTGCGGTTTATTCTACCCACGCTTAAGTAGCCACTGTAAATTTCATGCAAACCACAACAACAATCGTTATTTCGTAACTGCCCACCGACGTTGACAGAATAATTTTTTTTTTTGTGGATTATTGCCAATGATTTATTATCGTTTTCGTTCCCATCATACAGAATCATATATTACTGATCTTGTTCCGCTGTTCTTGTGCTTATACAGACAATATTGTTGAAGACTTCAAGATTTATGGTGTTTTGGACGGTACAGTCTCGGTAAAAATTTCTGAAAGCCGTATTTAAAGTAAACTTGAACTTAAATTTTTTATTAAGGATCGTATGCACATTCCTAACCAAAATTTTGATTCTGCAAAATTAACGTTATTGTGAAAAATGTATTAATAAATTAGTGCAAAAGAAAGAACAAAAAAGGGCAAAATACTTTTTTTTTACGGCTTTCACTTAGAATTTTGGAGTTGTCGATATAAAAGTCCACAACTTCGTGGTCATGCAAACCCCAACAACAATTGTTATTTTGTAATTGTCCACCGACGTTGACAGAATAATTTTTTTTGTGGTTGATTGCCAATGATTTATTATCGTTTTCGCTCCCATCATACAGAATCATATAATTACTGATCTTGTTCCGCTGTTCTTGTGCTTATACAGACAATATTGCTGAAGACTTCAAGATTTATGATGTTTTGAGCGGTACAGTCTCGGTAAAATTTTCTGAAAGCCGTATTTAAAGTAACCTTGAACTTACATTTTTTATTAAGGATCGTATGTACATTCCTAAACAACATTTTGATTGTGGAAAATTAACGCTATTGTGAAAAATGTATTAATAAATTAGCGTAAAAGAAAGAACGAAAAAAGGGTAAAATAGTTTTTTTACGGCTTTCACTAAAAAATTTGGGGTTGTCGACATAAAAGTCCACAGCTTCGTGGTCATATAAACCATTGTTATTTCGTAATTGCCCACCGGCGTTGACAGAATTTTTTTTTTTGCGGTTTATTGCCAATGATTTATTATCGTTTTCGCTCCCATCATACAGAATCGTATATTACTGATCTTGTTCAGCTGATCGTGTGCTTATACAGACAATATTCCTGAAGACTTCAAGATTTATGGTGTTTTGAGCGGTACAGCCTCGGTAAAATTTACTGAAAGCCATATTTAAAGTAACCTTGAACTTAAATTTTTAATTAAGGATGTATAGTATGCACATTCCTAACCAAAATTTTGATTCTGAAAAACCAACGGCATTTTGAAAAATATATTAATAAATTAGTGAAAGAGAAAGAGGGAAGAAAGGATAAAACAGTTTTTTTTGCGGTTTTTATCTAAAATTTTGGAATTGTCGACATAAAAATCTACAGTTTCATAATCAGCGAAAAAGTTCCGATCAGTTAGGCTTTTGAAATTTAATAAAAGCCGACTTTTTAATTCACTCTTGAATCTTTAAGCAGTTAGAGTTACCAAAATTCAGAATTTTCAACTGACGATAACTTAATTTTGGCGCGACCGATTTTCTATTTTATTTTCTCGTTTAAAAGAACTCGCCGAAATGAAAAAAATTGTACCAATACCATTATGGTACCTACATTTTAGCGCCCATTCGAGCATTCTGAAAAATTACCGAAAATAAGGTAAAGAAACAATGTGAATTTTCGCTTCCAATTTGAAAATCTGTAAAAAAGAAAATCAGAACTAAACAGATCGTAATTCTCTATGTTGCGTTTTCAAGCTTAATTCATCGCAAAAAAAGCAAGTGCAAGACGAAGTCGTTACTCCAATATTTTTTAAATTCATAGTCGTTTTTTTTAAACAAAATTTTTTTCATATCCATTATGTGGATATATTTTGACCCGCTGACACGAATTATCTATTCATTTAATTGAAAAACCAATTTTCTTGAAAAAACCCTCAAACAAAAAAATTGGTTTTTGTATTTTCGTACAAGTTCTATCAGATTTGTAATTATGAGAAAATGTTCAATATATTATATTGTAGTTGAATTTTCCGTACTCGGTAAAACAAATTTAGCACTAAGCTAAACTTGATGACGATTTCTTCAATAGCCTACAAACATCAATATGAAAATCAACGGTACAACATCAACAAACATCAACGGTGAATACGGAGGTATTTTTTAGCATTATTATTATTAAAAATAAATGTTCTTCCTATCCGCAAAAAAGTATACATTTTTTCTGATTTTTGTCCCCTCGAAAAATCCGAAAATTCTGATCCACCAAAACTTTCAGTTGGGAATGTATGTGTAATCCTTAAGTACTATTATTTGCGTGTGAAATGCAATAAACGTGCCCCTTTATATGGCACAAGAGAATGAGGTGAAAAGATAAGGACCGAATGAAGCTTAGTTCTAAAACCCGTGTATATATGGATACGAAATATAATTCGATTGCGGCATAGGTCATCCGTGACCTCGTGAGAATAAGGAACGTCTGTGGAGAACGGAAAAGAATGCGATCTCCACCAGCAGCGGCAGCACTAGCAGCATCATGATATTCCTGATTGCAGAGCAGACGGTTATTGAGACTCAACGCAGACTTGGCGAAGGAAAGGTCAGGAACCGTACCAGAGGCTCACCCGGTGTGCATTCTGCATTACATTCAGCGACGGTCTGTTATGCCTACGTATATATAATCGCTGTTATAGAAACATGCAGTTTATGGTAGCGCTTCATCATCGAGTAAATTCGGTGCTGCAGACACAACTGCATTACACCGACAACTGTGAATTTTCGTTGATTGTCAGGCTGAAAGAGTGGGAACGTCTTTTTCAGAACGTTAATTATCTCATACAGTATATTTACGGGTTCTCGCAATCGCGTTGCAGATCTCACGGGAATAATGTGACGGGAGCTGTATCACAAAGCAATTTTACTTCAATATTACGAATTCCGTCCACAGAGATGTTTACGAGACGAGGACAATTGTGTGTGTGCGCAGCCTAAAATCAGCACATCTCATACAACATCTGTTATGTTTTCGTCTTTTGCTGGCATTCTTCCTAGAATTACAGGAGAATTTGGCTTCTAACCATTTGAAACAGGTACGAATAGGTTAATGGATAGTTGGACTGAGAATTCCCATCACACGCCTGCAGGCGGTTCGCAGGCAAACATTTTTCCGATAGATCCGATTATTAACGGATTAGGAAAAAACATGCATAAAATTTGTATAGAGAACAGATCTCGTGATAATAATGTGATGGGAACTGTAACGAATTTCGTTCACAGAGTTGTTGAGGTGAGTAGCACTGTTGTGTAGCCTAAAATGAGCGATACACTACCGTTTATGCTTTCGTCTTCTGCTTTACATTCTTCCTAGAATTGAAGGGGAAATTACTTGCCAACCTTTTGAAACAGGTACGGATCAGTACTACTAGGTATGGATAGGTTAATCAGCGGTACGACACCATTTATGAATTTGGATTCTGCTTTGCATTCTTCCTAGAATTAAGAGAGTCATTACTTTGCGTCTGTTCGAAACAGGTACGGATAGGTATGAACAGCTACGAATAGGTACCAAAAAGTTAAAGAGTGATACACCATCGTTCACCATTTCGTTTTACTTTGCATTCCTCGAATTGAAGTAAGAATTATTTTCCAACCGTTTGGAACAGATACGGACAGGTACGACTAGGTATGAATAGGATAATTATCGATACAACACTGTTTATGATTTCAGATTCTGCTTCGCATTCTTCCTAGAATTAAGAGGGACATTACTGTCCGTCTGTTCGAAACAGGTACGAATAGGTATGAATAGGTACGAATCGGTACGCATAGGTACCAATACGCTAATGAGCGATACAACATCGTTTAAGATTTCGTGTTCTGCTTTGCATTCGTCCTAGAATTAAAGGAGAAGTTGGCTTCTAACCATTTGAAACAGGTACGAATAGGTTAATGGATAGTTCGGACTGAGAATTCCCATCACACGCCTGCAGGCGGTTCGCAGGCAAACATTTTTCCGATAAATCCGATTATTAATGGATTAGAAAAAAACATGCATAAAATTTGTATAGAGAACAGATCTCGTGATAATAATGTGATGGGAACTGTAAGGAATTTCGTTCACAGAGCTGTTGAGGAGAGTAAGACTGTGGTGTGTGTATGCAGCCTGAAATGAGCGATACAGTACCGTCTATGCTTTCGTCTTCTGCTTTACATTCTTCCTAGAATTGAAGGGGAAATTACTTGCCAACCTTTTGAAACAGGTACGGATCGGTACGAGTAGGTATGGATAGGTTAATCAGCGGTACAACACCGTTTATGAATTTGGATTCAACTTTGCATTCTTCCTAGAATTAAGAGAGTCATTACTTTGCGTCTGTTCGAAACAGGTACGGATAGGTATGAACAGCTACGAATCGGTACGAATAGGTACCAAAAAGTTAAAGACCGATACACCATCGTTTACGATTTCGTTTTACTTTGCATTCGTCCTAGAATTGGAGTAGGAATTATTTTCCAACCGTTTGGAACAGATACGGACAGGTACGACTAGGTATGAATAGGATAATCATCGATACAACACTGTTTATGATTATAGATTCTGCTTTGCATTCTTCCTAGAATTAAGAGGAACATTACTTTCCGTATGTTCGAAACGGGTACGGATAGGTATGAATAGGTACGAATCGGTACGAATAGGTACCAATACGCTAATGAGCGATACAACATCGTGTACGATTTCGTGTTCTGCTTTGCATTCGTCCGAGAATTAAAGGAGAATTTGGCTACGAACCATTTGAAACAGGTACGAATAGGTTAATGGATAGTTCGGACTGGGAATTCCCATCACACGCCTGCAGGCGGTTCGCGGGCAAACATTTTTCCGATAGATTCGATTATTAATGGGTTAAAAAAAAACATGCATAAAAATTTGATAGAGAACAGATCTCCTGAGAATAATGTGATGGGAACTGTAACGAATTCCGTTCACAGAACTGTTGACGAAACTAAGACTGTTGTGGGTATATGCAGCCTAAAATGAGCGGTATAATACCGTTTATGCTTTCGTTTTCTGCTTTACGTTCTTCCTCGAATTGAAGGGGAAATTACTTGCCAACCTTTTGAAACAGGTACGGATTGGTACGACTAGGTATGAATAGGTTAATCAGCGATACAACACTGTTTTTGAATCTGAATGCTGCTTTGCATTTTTTTCTGGAATTAAGAGGGACATTACTCTCCGTCTGTTCGAAACAGGTACGAATAAGTACGAATAGGTAGCAAAAAGTTAAAGAGCGATACACCATCGTTTATTATTTTGTTTTACTTTGCATTCGTCCTAGAATTGGAGTAGGAATTATTTTCCAACCGTTTGGAACAGGTACGAATAGGTTAATGGATCGTCTGGTCTGGGAAACTCCATCACAAAGCTGCAGGCGAGGCATTTTTCCAATACCAAAACCGCAAAACGATTTTCAAACCGGATGACCGAGAGCTCTTTATGAAAATCTTTTACATGTCAAGGAAGGAATTTAGATACTATTTAACCTTTCGTGGTCACTTTGAGTACAAATGACCCACTTTATTAAGGTCGCAGATTCGTAGCAATCTTTTTATTAAAGTAGCTTAAGGGTATTAAAGACACATTAGTCATTGCTTCTTCAAAACAAAACAAAAATGTTTTAATAACACACCCATTCAGCATATTAATATTTAAGTTTTTTACTCTATATTATGGAAACTTATTCTAGAAGGTCTAAAGCATGTACCATAATTTTTTACCTCGTACAAAATGGATAATTGAATAATCGCACCCACTTTAAAATCACTGTTGTCAATATGATCACCACGTAATTTTTAAGAGGTGAGCTATTGAATAGCTATTCCTCGATACTTGATGTAACGATTTATATAAATTAGACAAAAAATCGGTATTGTTTTATTGGCTTGTGCACCTTTTAGTAGTGTGCTATTATTTATTTTGTTTCGTGAATGTGCGAATCGATGCATATCGCGATCGCATTTATATACACAAACATCGGTAGCCCCGTGGTCTCGCTCGTTACGTCGCCTCTAGAGATTATTCGTATTACAAGATACCGCAATGTTCGCGGGCGTGTTCGTTGCGTGAATAGTAGGTACGCCGCATGGCCCTTGCGCAAGTTATTTCTCTCTCGCTCTCTCTCCTTCTCTCACCGTTTCTCTCTTTCGCTCTCTGTCTTTCCGTAAGCTTTCAAGTCTGTGGCGCGTGTGCATAGGACTTACGTCCGTTATTGCTACCGATTTTCTATGCCGATCGATCGCGAATTCGATCCCATTATAAACCAGTTTCAGCTGTCATGACAGTAGCTTAAGGAGACTCATTCCCCAAAAAAAATCATAAGAAAAAAGATGGTGTAAATGATACTCTTCTTTTTAAAATTTGTTCACTAAAACCTCACTAAATGCATAACGAGCATTATAATTCTGCAATTTTGAAACACATACAGTGCATCAGAATGGTATAAGGAAAAAAATAAAATTTTTCACTTGTCGTAGCTTTCAGACCAAACCAGTGAACAAATTTTAGTGCTCAATGTCTTTTTTTTATCTGTCAAAGATAAGATTATGATTTTAAATGTGTAAATAAATATTTCTCTATTAAAAAATCACTAAACAATTGGTTACAGTAAATCTAATTTTCACTGCATCTATAATCGCTATATTCTATCTAAAATGCACTCTTCGACAGATAAAATAAGATATTGAACACTAAAATTGGTTCACCGGTTTGGTCTGAAAGCTACGACAAGTAAAAAATTTTACTTTTGACCTCATACCATTCTTCTGCACTTTACGAAATTGCAGAATTATAATGCTTGTTACGTACTTAATGATATTTAAATGTAACTTTTTTTAGAGGAAGGGTATCATTTATAGACTTTTTATATTTTAATATATTTTTTTAGGTGACTGGTTCCCCTTAACACTGAGGCGACTCAACACTTATAGATTTCGTAGCAAAATTAAATTTAAAAAAAAATTAATAACTGCAGCTTTTATTAACAATGCTCTTTTACATACATTGCATAAAATGTATCCTCTCATTTTTTTAAACGCTTGTGAATTTTCAAAAATATTCTAATAATCAAAAATCTCTCGTACGCGACAATTTTTCAATGTCATTAAAATTTTTGTTAAATTATTTCGAACCTTTCTATGGAAATATAAAAAAACTACGCCACTTTTGAACAATTTACCAAAACAGAAAAATTAAATTGCGAAATTATTGGAAAATTTTTCTAAAAAATCATATATCATACGAATTCATTTAGGAAGAAAAAAGAATTCTGTAATTAAAAAAAATTAAATCACATCGATTTTTTAGCAATAACTTTTTTTTTCAATTAATTGCTAAAATGTTTATTATACAATTCTGAACTTAAATTTATCATTAGAAAATTTAGCAACAGTGTAAATTTGACGTATATTACATTCTGTAGTACTTTAAAAAAAATTAAATCACTTAACGATTTTTTAGCAATAACATTTTTTTCAATTAATTGCTAAAATGGTTATTATACAATTTTGAACTTAAATTTATCATTAGAAAATTCAGCAATAGTGTAAATTTGAGGTATATTAAATTCTGTAGTACTTTTAAAAAAATCTTCGGTAAAATAATTCTCCTGGAAATAATAATAAAGTTATAGACCTTGAATACATGAGCTGCCAATTGCTGTCTGTGTCCCCTTAATTAGCTTGCTCTTCCCATCGTATTCCTTTCGATTAATTCCATCCAATCTGATAGCAAAAGGAAAAACCGTTTCCCGTGAAAGTCGCAGATATGGAGATACGGAATGAAGAATGCGGCTCTCCGGTTATCGTCGATAATCGATAGAGATGGTTGCGGATGCGTGGAACCGTGACGCAAGCCTCAGAATAGTGTCTCGCACTCGTGAAGAATACTGCATTACTTGTTAGTAGCATTGTGTGTGTGTGTATAGCGTATCTCCACGTATGCACCTGTAAACTTCATCACGTATATAGTCCATCACACGATTCTTGACCAGTGATGGATTTGCGCGATGGATAGTTACGTCAAAATGAATTTTTACTTTCCGACACCTCACGCACGCTTGGCGAAATCCACAATGATGATCACGAACGCGATAATAATCAAGCCGAAATGGCAGACCGTTGTTTACGTTTTTTTCAACCACTGACGAGACACGGAGAATTATTGCTCTATTTTCTGTACTTTTTCTTTTTTTTTCAACGTGCATTTGCAATAATTTTGCAATGATCGGGAAAGTCGTGAGGAGAATTCCATGGCATCATTTTTATTTCCACAAAAAAAAATTATTCTCCATATGTTTAAACTTTTTGTTATCCAAAACGTGATTTGCGTATTTAAAAAAAAATTAGCCGTTGTAAAAAAAATGGGAAAATGATAAAAGACAAATAATACGGTTTAAATAAAAAAAAAATTATCAATAACTAGTTAAATTCAAGTTCGACATGCTATGCAACAATTTTGCAATGATCGGGAAAGTCGTGAGGAGGATTTCATTGCGTCATTTTTATTTCCATTAAAAAAAAATAGTTCTCCATAGGTTCAAACGTTTTGTTGTCCAAAATTTGAATTTGCATATTTAAAAAAAATGAGCTGTTGTAAAAATAGGGTAAATAGAAGAAGAAGAATTATGTGGTTTAAATAAAAATATGTTTATCAAGAAATTGCTAAATTCAAGATGGCCAAAATATATGTGTAAAATTTTTGAAATGCAGATTTTTAATAGTCAATTGACCGAAAAATTAATTAATGGGTCGAAATCGCTTTACGATAGTCGTAAAGGGAGCGTAGCCTTGATGCAACCACTAGATCGAGGGGAATCCGTCTCATATCGCTCACTGTGCACCGTATTATACCTCGTCGTCCGTGAATCCAAGCAAAACCACAAAAAAACGAGACGATCACTCTATCGAAGATAGTTAACGGTGCACGCGCGGTGTAACGTTTCGCTGATGTGGCAAGGATATCGAAGAAGAGGATCAATGTTTCTTAAAGCCCTTCCACCCCCTCTGTTCCGATTATCGACGACGACTGGTCGTTATATTGCTCAATTAAATTAAGGGTCAAGGTAAACGATTTTTTTAGCGTGCACCGAAAAACTATTTTTCTTAAATTATTATATCTTAAGAATGATTAAATATATTTTAGGCTAAAAAAGTTCAAAAATTGTAAAGAGAATTACATTTTTTTCTCATTGTGTACTAAAGCACGATTTTTTTATTGTAACACATTTAGGGAGTAGATTCAATTTTGACAAATACAAAACGAAAAAAAATTGGATAAATGACCTTTTTTTTAATGATTCACGAAAATGTTTCTTTTTTCGGTAAAATGAATAGAAAATTCGTATCCTATGAGTCAGAATACAACGGTGTAGGGTTTAAATAAAAACTTAATTTTTTCACTATTTCGGTAAAAAATGTAGAATTTTACAAAAAGGCTATAATTTAAAAAAAAATATAATGGTGTAGCGACTCTCAGTTGTACTTGTTTTCTTCATAATGAATCAGCTTTGAAATGCGATATGGTACATTAAGATACGTCGAGTTTTTAATTTTTTGCAGATTTTTTAAGTTTAGGCATAAAACCATCCATTATGTTCAAGATTTTTTTTGCCAAATTCAAAAAAAAAAAAAAATTCAAAATGAAGAAAAAATTCTGAAACAATTCATACGTATGTGGAAAAATTGACAAATTATCAGTGCACTGAAAAAAAAATCGTTAGAATCAACAAGACGTGCGCTTGCGGGCAGCGAAAAGAATATTTTGACGATTGGACAAAATATTTGGCAATGGTAATCGAATAATGTTTGGATTGATTAGCTATTGCTTCGATCAATTACATATCTTATTCGATCAAAAGAATATTCTTTTCGCTGTCCGCAAGCGCACGTTTTGTTGGTTCTAGCGATTTTTCTTCTCAGTGTGTCGATCAGCAACAATAAAAAGACCATAAATATTAGGGTGTGTCAAAAAAATGTATTTATTTTTTTTATTTATTTTTTTACCGCAAAAGTATATATTCTGACCTTAATATTTTTATTAATTATTTTTTAATTCCAAATTTGTTGAAAAACAAAGATCGCGATTGAGCCACGTCTAAATATTATTTGCCAGTGAATTCCTTTGGCATAGTCGATTGTTAAATCAGCCCCTCAAGTTTAAGCTATGAAGACCAAACAAAAAAGTGCGATAATAAGCAGTAAGAAGCTGAAATTGACAAAAAAAATTGTTTTCAATGAAATCAATTAAAAAATAAATCTTTACTACCAAAGTATGCATACCGAGCTCAATATCCACCTCCTATACGGAATTCGAGACTACATTTTTTTGTTTTTTTTTTATTCGAAATTTGTTTAAAAAAAAGATCGCGTTTGAGCCACGTCTAAATATTATTTGTCAGCGAATTCATTTAGCGCAGTGAATTGTTAGGTCAACCCCTCGAGTTTAATCCACCCAAGCAATAAGAACTTTTCTCAATTTCTGCTTCTTACGGCCTATTATCACAATTTTTTTTTGGGTCTTCATAGCTTAAACTCGAGGGGTTGACCTAACAATGGACGGTGCCCAAAGAATACGCTGACAAATAATATTTAGAGGTGGCTCAATGGCGATCTTTATTTCTCTACAAATTCCGAATAAAAAAATAACATACAAACATTTAGGCTCGAATTTCGTATAGGAGGTGGATATTGAGGTCAGTATACATACTTTGGCTGTAATAAAAAGAATAAAAAATAAAAATTTAATTAAAAATTTTTAATTAATTTAAAAATAAAAAATTATTTTTGTCAATTTCTGCTTCTTACTGCTTATTATCGCACTTTTTGTTGATCTTCATGGCTTAATCTCGAGGGTCTGACCTAACAATCGACTGTGCCAAAAGAATTCGCTGGCAAATATTTAGAGGTGTCTCAATTACGATCTTTGTTTTTCAACGAATTTCAAATAAATAAAAAATCATTAAAAAATTAAGTCGTATTTTCCGTATAGAAGGTGGATTTTAAGGACACAATACATACCATTGCAGTAAAAAAAAAATTTTTAAATAAAATAACATTTTTTGACCCACCCTAATAAATATACAAACACACAAAAAAAATCTTGGTTTTAACGTATTTGTTATTAAATTAAAAAAGGCACCCTAAAAAAATTCAGGTCGCTTGATGCCAAATGACGCATGTCTAAAGGTATTCCTAAGGTCGCTGCGCGATGGGTGCAGGCCGTGAAAGGGGTAATGAGAGAAGCGACACCAAAGCTCGAGCTCGGTCTAACATAAATCTGCGGGGGTAATTAGAGTATTTTCCTGCCTGGGCGTGGCGGCGTGAACCGCACAGAGAGTAAGCACGGATGGTCGAGGATAGTGCAGCCGGACAAGACGCGCAGCTATATAAAAGCCAACGTCGCCGTCACTCGTCGCGCACTTCAAATCCAGCGAGACGTTGAAAAAAGTTCCTCCAAGTCGTCGTCGTTTTCGTCGTCTTCGACGGTGCGGTAAATCTGCAAGGAAATAACGACGATGCGATTGTTCGTAAGTGTCACGCGATTGACTCAGCAATTGTTAGCAAAAAGGAGATGAAAACATGAATAATAAACAGCCTTGAAACTGTGATAAACAAGTGACGTCAAAATTAATTAAAAATTAAAAAAAAAACAATTATATAAAAAAAAATCAAGGCCTAGTGAACCGCAGTGAAATCGAGAGTCGCCGTTATGATTTTTCACACCGTTTGAAATTACCTACATTTTCACTGAAAAGGGAAATTTTGTGAAAACGTTCGACGCAGAAGCTCGTCTGCAGTTTACGGCCACAACTCGCGGCGTCTAGACGCACATAAATCCCTTCCGGCGACTCAGTTCGAAATAAGAGCGTGTCGTTAATTTTCTTCCTTTGAATGTCCACGTTGATCATAAATCCTCAGACGCTTTTCTAGTCTTCGCTGTTTCATGTATAAATAATAATAAAAATTGTTACTTAAATAATTATTTACACAATATTCGTTTTTTATATCTATATCATAAAAAAATGTTTAAATGTATTATCACCATTTTAAAAAAATGTATAGCAAATTCGCGGTAGATAAATAAATAAATAATTTTAAGTGTGAAATTGTCGGAATGTCAATTCGAAATTAACAATAAAAAATTCGAAATATTGCAACAATGTGATTCAGTGCAATTAACAAAAATATATATAGTATACCATGTGCATGCAAATTCATTTTTAATGTTAGTAAGTAAAATAGAAAGATTTTTGTATTTATTTTCCTGGCGGTAAATGTAAATAGTTAATTAATCTGCATTTATTTGCCGAATATCCTATTTTTTTTTCTTTCGATTTTTACGTAAACTTCTTGAGCGAAATACATTAAATTTCCTTTCTTTTGCGGTAACAGAACATTTAATTGATTAATTTGTTTAATACATTAAAGTTTGTCCAGTTGATTGGCTCGACGTTGTTGGGCACGTTGGCAGTGGCCGAGCATCCGTGGCCGTCAAGTAACGAATACTACGGCTACCGGGGACCGCCAGCACCTCTCAGTAGTGATGGGCGAGTGATGGACACTCCGGAAGTGGCGCACGCACGGGCAGCACATCTAGCAGCTCATGCGGAAGTCACTGCAAGGATGTCTCAGTATCAGCATCATCCAGTTTGGGAAGAATCGCACGAAGAATTGGCCAATAATTACGAGGAAAAACCCCGACTTTATCATGGACCACCGGCACCTCTTGATCACGATGGACGAGTTATCGATACTCCTGAGGTAAAATTCTATAACCGTAAACAAATTCAATTCGGTTCTATAAATTACATTAATCAATTCAATTCTGGTCTATAAATTGTATAAACATATTCAATTCTGGTCTATAAATTCTACAAATAAATTCAGTTCTGTTCTATAAATTACACAAACAAAATCAATACGGTTCTATAAATTACATAAAGAAATTCAATTCTGGTCTATAAATTTTATAAACAAATTCAGTTCTGTTCTATAAATTACATAAACAAATTCGATTCTGATCTATAATTTCTATAAACGAATTCAATTTTGTTCTATAAATTACATAAACATATTCAATTCTGTTCTAAAAATTCTATAAACAAATTCAGTTCTGTTCTATAAATTACATAAACATATTCAATTCTGTTCTAAAAATTCTATAAACAAATTGAATTCTGTTCTATAAATTCTATATAAACAAATTCAATTTTTTCTATAAATTCCATAAACAAATTCCATTCTGTTCTATAAATTACATACACAAATTCAATTCTGTTCTATGAGTTCCATAAAAAAATTTAATTCTGTTCTATAATTTCATAAACAAATTCAATTCTGTTCTATAAATTCCATTAACAAATTATATTTTTCGCTACGTATTCTATTATATTGTTTTAAATTATATTTTATAAGTTTAATTAAATTTTCATATTACGTGTCTTGAATTCATGTGAAAAACTATCAAAGAGAAACAGCAAATGACTATATCCCGTGTGGAAATCTGTTGGGGATAAACTGGTTTGAACCTAGCGTCTAGCTAGTTTTTTCTATCAAGTTTTTCTATAATGGGACTAGACATAATCTAGCTAGAATGCACTGATAGATAGCATATCTATCTAGGATCTGTCTAGCTTTCATGGCACAGCTTACCTGACTAGAGGCTAGACATAATATATCTAGCATACATGTATAGATGCCCACGCCATCTAGGATCTACCTAGCTTTCATGGCACAGCTTACCTGACCAGAGGCTAGACATATTATATCTAGCATACACGTATAGATTCCGAGGCCATCGAGTGTCAATCTAGTTTTACTTGAATATTTGTATTTGGCGCTACGCGGGCGTTTTCCGATACAGGGAGATTCCGATACAGGGTTTAGTCGTGACACGCTGCGCAGCGAGTTATTATTATGTAGAGTGGCACGTGCATGTTCGTGAAAGGTACCAAAAAATACGTTCTAGAGTACCACGATTTTTTTTGTTTTGTACGACGCGAAAGAATTTATATGTTTTTGTTTTTTGCGATAGGCCTTATCGAGATATTTGATTATTATTGAAAAAGTGATTACGTACGTTATTAAACACGTTCTAGAGGACTACGATTTTTTTTGTTTTGTACGACACGAAAGAATTTATATTTTTTTGTTTTTTGCGATAGGCCTTATCGAGATATTTGATGATTAATGAAAAAGTGATTACGTACGTTATTAAATAGTGTTCCCTGTTTAAATAGTGTTAAACAGCTTCCCTGTTACATGCTAATGCTATAAATGACGGTTTATGTTAAGTCTGTTTTTTATTTATCCTAGGCTATTTAACCGGTATCTGGGTTCAATAGAGAAATCCGGTCTAGCACTTAGTCAATTTTATGCTATAGGGTTAACCGATTTCCGTACTGGCTAATCACTAGCTAAGTTTACTGGGCGAATTAATAGAATCTTAGTCAGATTTTAGACAGTTTTTCTGTACAACGATTAGCCAGCGAGAAATTACACATAGCGCTCGGATCTAGCTAGTTTTCCGACCTAGATCTTGTTCAGAAAATAAGAAAACTAGTCGATTTCTAGGTGATGGCGAGTTGGGATTTCCACACGGGTATTATTGAACCGATCTTTAGTTTTTTTATAAGACGACGCTAATAGGGACTACAGGTCTTCAGAAAAAAATAATCTCCTGACCATTGTGATCTGATTCTCGAATTACCGCACGATTAGTTAGCAGCAGCCCATCCAAGTGCTGGTCGCGGTTATCGTCGTTTAATCTCGAGGAAACTATAGAGCCGCACGTTGACCGCACACCTGAAGCTGTCGGTTTTCCTAACTCTTTTTCATCGCTATTTCATTAATGTTGACTTCCTTAGAATTTACGAATTGGTCACGACAAAAAAAAAGCTATTTAAGGGGAGAGATATCGAATTAACGCCAAAAAATGATCGATTTTTTTTACCCGCAAATAAAAATATCGTACTAAAAATCCAATGACTTTGATTATTCGAACCGATGTTCTAAAAGAGCAAACATCACCGGTGTGGATTTTTATAAATTGTAGGCGTTTTATTTTCGAAAAATAGAAAAAAGTAAGACCTTTCCTGGAAAGAAATTTTATATGAATCAATACTGTACCTCATACCTTTCACCTGATTTCTGTGTATTCTTCCCTTAAGGTAGTTCCAGCGGTACAGTCCGACCAAATGTGAGATTCAGAGAGAATTCCCAACACATCTCGATGGAATAAAAATCTGATAAATTTCAAGCTTACGGGAAGTGCTGTAAAGATTGATTTTGGATTATAATGATTCCAAAATGTTATTAATAATTACGGTTAACCTATCTTTTTTCAAATAAAAATTATATGTCAATTTTTCTGAATACGTCTGAATGTTTTCAAAATTAAAAAAAAATTTTATCGAGAATTTTTTTTAATTCTCTCTGAATCTCACGTTTGGCCGGACTGTACCTCTAGAACTTAAGCTAGGAGTATCAGAATTCCGTGTATATTTAAAAATAGTTAATGTTTAAGAAAATTCATTTTTCCATAGTACCCATGTAGAAATCAGTCTGGGCATCCCAGTTTGAAAGTCGGTCCTGGTCGGGATTGGCTCGGGTTTCCATAAATGGGTTATCCAACTTGGAATTCGAATAGATCCCAAATAGATTTCCGGTTACGCACTCGATGACAGTTAATCATCGATTACGATTTGCTAGGGTTACCCTAAGAGAGCCGTCCTATTTAGAATCGGGATGGATTCCGGATCGGGACCCAATTCTGAACGACGAGCTGTATTACCGTGCATCGGGATTTGTTAGGGTTATCCTAAGAGGGGTTCTATTTGGATTCTGAATAGAATCCGGATCGTTTTCCCATTACTCAACGATTTGTCCGGAACTAATTTTACTTCACCCTTTATGCAGTAAAATGTTGTAGAATACACGTACGAAAAACTTTTCCTTAACTCGCGTGATTATAACAACGTGTGCGGTTCATGTGCCCAGACGCGTTCTCGTCGCTGCCCATGCAGAAATTTCGACAGGGATCCAGCTGGAATCAGCTTGGCATTCCCATCTTTCGACAATGATCCAGGTGGATCCAGCCTAGTATGCCCATCTAATGGCTGGAATCCAGTCAGCCATCGGATCGGATCCCAGTTCGAGATCCCGATCGGAATCCAGTTTCCGCGCGTTACATCCCATGTCTGGAATCCGATCCGATGACCGACTGGAATCCGATCAGGGGCGGTTTAACGGTGCAACAGCCCTAGGCCCGGAGATTCGAGGCGCCCCCTTCGTTCCACAAAAAAGGTTAACGCAACGATTTTTTTTTTCGTTTTTACAACAATTTAAAAAATTGGAAAAAAAGTTCAGTCGCTTGCGCCCCCCCCCAGACTGCGGCGCCCTAGGCCTGGGCCTAGTCGGCCTAGCCGTTAAACCGCCCCTGAATCCGATCGGAAGATGGGAATACCAGGCAGGATCTAGCTGGATCCCTGCCGAAATTCCTGCATGGGTAACTGTCTGTTTATTGGCGATGCGTACAAAATTTTTTTTTTTTCTTTCGTATAACATTTATATAAATATACAAATGTAAGGTGCGCAAGGCCAATTGGCCATTGACCGAAGTCCTTCAGCCTGGTAATTATTGTTGAGTAGGGCATTTTCCCATATTTAACTACTATTTATTTTTTATTACATTCTCAAAATGTTTACTTTTAATTCATAATCGGCAAACTTGAGTGATTTTTTTTTCTTTTCAGGTTGCAGAAGCAAAAGCAGCTCATTTGGCAGCTCATGCCGACGCAGCAGCGAAAGCTGCCCTCGACTATGACTACCATGGTTTACACAATGATATTTGGGAAGAACGGAGTAACCATCCTAATATCGTACTGCCTTACACTCATTATGCACCAACAGTTTACAAAGGTCCTCCAGCGCCTCTGGCTGCCGATGGTCGAGTTGTGGACACTCCGGAAGTGGCCCATGCCAAAGAGGCTCATCTTCGAGCGCACGCTCATGCTGCTGCATTAACAGCCCATCGACAACACCAGCTTTACTATATACAACATTAATCATTTAAAGAGCACATTATTCAGAAAAAATCATTTTTTAACAATAGACAATATCGGTGATTTTTCTTGTCGCAAATTGTCTATTTTTTTGTCTCAAGTAAAAAGACAATAATTTTCCTACACGAAAAAAAAATTATGTTGACAAAGTGTAAAGCCCAAATCTTCACGAGCTTTTCCCAAAATAATCACATGACAATGTACTTAAATGTAAATAACATTGGCCTTTTATCTATATTTATATGATTTTAATATTTATAAAATGGACAATAACAAAATTGTAGGTGTATTGACTTTTTTTTCATTATAATCTAAATAATGGCGACAATTTTTATTATCACAAATTGCATATAAGAGGATTGCATTTCGCTTCAAGTAAAAATCCACAAGGCAATTATTTTTTTACACTAGATAAAAAAACGTTACTCTGACAAGTGGTCTGTAATTAGTCGACGTTGTGTGATAAGCGTTTTGTAAAACCAAAATCTCGAGCTTTTACTCATATTTCTAAAAGTTGATTCTAGCTATAAGACTCAGCCTTATCGTTTTAAAAAATTAAATATTAGCCAATTTTTTTAAATCGAAACAATTGAAAATATTATTTTTCCAATTGTCATTGAAAAATTCATTTTTCCAATTGTCACACTTAGATGCGTTATTATTTTATAAAATAAAAATGTAGGTCACATACCTAATAGAACTCCTTGTCAATTTTATCCATAGTTTTCTTTTCTAAAATTTAAGAAATTATTTTGCAAAATAGCTTTTTCGTCGTTAAAGGGTTAGAATGAATATAAAAAATTTCATGAATCATCTTTGTCTTCGTTTAAAGTTGCAAAAATGACAAGCCTCATTAGAACGAACTAACTAATACACTTTGTATGGCTTAGTATGTGGTTAGTTTTGTCAGTACAAAATAATGGCTTGTTTGTGATAATAGGAATTGCATGCCAAACCGTATATGCATATACATAAGGCGGTCCAGATTGGCCTGTGAGTCGGCGAGTGAACTAAATTAAGTATTAGCCAATTTTTCAAAATCAAAACAATTGAAAAGTCCATTTTTCCAATTATAGAATTTCTTGTCAATTTTATCCATAGTTTTCTTTACTAAAATTTAAGAAATTATTTTGAAAAATAGCTTTTTGGTCGTTAAAGGGTTACAATTAATATAACAAATTTCATGAATAATCTTTGTCTTCGTTTAAAGTTGCAAAAATGACAAGCCTCATTAGAACTAACTAACCAATACACTTTGTATGGGTTAGTTTTGTCAGTACAAAATAATGGCTCGTTTGTGATAATAGGAATTGTATGCCAAACCGTATATGCATATACATACGGCGGTGCAGATTGGCCTGCGAGTCGGCGAGAGAACGCGTGGGTCGACGACGTGCACCCATTCTGTCGTCCTACACCAGCAGCAACGGCAGTGGTAACAACCACATAGCTTAGTCACTGCCTGGATAGATGGGTGGCTGTGGAACTCTTGGAAGTAGGTGGGCGGCCAATGAGAAATCGAAAGGAAGAGCACTCCCATGACTTAACCCGTTCGGGTCGACGCGATATTACAGCATAGTCAGAGCTTGTGGCTATATTTACGCAATAACCCAAACAGACATTAAAAGACGCGATAACAATTCACGCTATCCGAAGTTAAGATATGTATCCTGTGGGAATAAAATATCAGAAAGCCTCCCCTTGATCATTACGATTTTTCAAATTATTTTCTAAGACGTCAGCAGGATATTGCCAAATAAAGGACGAACAATGGAAAATTTATATAGAGAGAAACTGTCGGAATTCATAATTGTTTAATAAATTGAGGTTTCATCATAGAATTATTTATTACTTGCATTGAGCGTATATTGCTTCTTCTTAGGGGAAACTTTTTGTTTTAATGAAAAATAAAATGTGATTTTTATTAGGATATTTTTCCAAACGATTTTTTGATTCGGCGATTATGGGGAAAGAATTTTTTTTAGAAAATCTTAATGAATCATAAAAAATCTATTTAAAAAAAAACATTCTTTTTTAAACATTTTGTTCCAAATTTCAGGATTTTCTACGATTGCTATAAAAAAATAATGGAATAATGGCGGCGACTTTGGCTTGTTTTCTTTGAATTTAATCAAGCTTCAAAATTGCATACAATATCTTAGGATCCGTAATTTTTTAAATATTTTACATATTTTCAAAGTTGTGAAAATTGCACATTTTTTATGCTTCATTCCTTTATTTTCGACGATTTTTCAAAGCGATCTCACGGATGCAAAAATTGAGGTATCGTTAGGACTATTCCATTTGTTTCAGCAAAATGTTTCGAATAAAAAAATCCAAAATCGGTCAACTAAACAAAAATATTATGGCCAGTTAAAAAATTCCAAATTTTCATCATTATGACTTTTGCCATACAAAAATTAATCTTTTACCGTATTTGTAAAACCCAATTTAATTGTAAATTTGTCGCTGATACGGAAACGTCATTTTTTTATTTCGCTATCTCTCAAATTTCAAATGAAAACCCCAAAAAACAATGTTTCGAAATTTATTACATTGTTCCCATAATATCTTTGAAATTATTTTCTGTAATCAAACAAAATATTACAACACTGAGAGAAAATTATGGTATTAGTAACTATAAAGTGACAACTATTCATTTGTGGTTGGTACAACAATTTTTTAATAGTTGACACAACTATCAAATAGTTACTATAACTAGAAAATAGTTGCCATAATTATTTTCGTACTTATCGTAACTATAAAAATAGTTGCATGTAATAAAAATGAATAGTTGTCACTTTATAATTGACTGTACTATTACCATTTTTCTGAGTGCACATAAATTAGACACAATAGAAAACTCCGATTGAGACATCATATGAATCCATAACTATTTAATAAGTAAATATTTTATGATACAGCTAAATCATACATCATAATTAAATACTGAATGATTTATTTTTCACAGTGCACCGGATGTAACAATTTCTTTTCCCCTCTACAAAAACATACTGCATAAACAATTCCAGGGTAAAAAAAAATTACAAGGTTTTCCTGAATTACTTCACTGCAGGGTGACGTGACCCCTTAATGCGGAGTCGATCGTGCACGCGAGCAACTTGCTCGTAAATCACTATCCGTGTGATTTATGCACAGAGAGATCAGTCGAAAGTGCAAAGCAGTTCAGGAGCAACTTATCACGTTACATTGAAGAAGCACGTGCTAATAGTGACAATATACACTCGGAACACGATTAATTCCTACTTTTATCGACGGGATTGAATTACAAATAACAGTATTGATCATTAAAAAAATATATAGACGTGGATGAAGATCGAATAAGCTATATTGTGTGGTCCACCCCCGCAGCCGTCCAACAGCAACAAACAACAGTGCTCGCGTTGCCGCATTCCTCGTCAGGCTTGATCAAACGCGGCCTTGCGCAGGCGGTACACGAGCTACTGTGTCTACGAGATAAGAAAACCGGCTTCGATGCTCGATCCTTCTCCTCTGACCTGTCGATCGTATCGATAATAAATATAATAATTAAGAGATAGAAAAGAGAAACGGATTTTCGCTGAATAGCCTTTGACCTACTATACTGATGAGAATGAGTTATTATTATTTTTAATTATAGGTCATTTAATTATTTAAATAATAATCATCTTCCCGTAGTAATCCTAAGACTATTTTTATTATTTTTTTTTTAATTTTATTATTTTCTTTTTTCTAGTTCATATTCGACTGCAGAAGGAAAGTCATTGATTTTGCTTCGAGAATTGAAATTCTTTATGCCTTATAAAGAACTTTATAAGGCATATATAAATTATTAATTATTTTTTAATCGGTATATAAAATATAAATATAAAATAAATATAAAATATAAATATAAATGATTAATTATTTTTTAATCGGTATTTTAGTTATTTTTGACACGTCAAAAATATAAGAAAAATCAATATCACTGAAGATTCTAAAATGATTGTTTTTGTATAATAATAAAGTTGAAAAGATATTGATAAATTTTCGAACAGATTTTTTTTTAAATTTGACAGAAGATTTTTTTTTTCATCTCCAACTAATTTATTCATACAAAAACTGAATGTCAGTTTCCGAACTATTTTGAAGGCTGATTTTATGGAATGTTATTGCAACAATAGAAAAGTTAAAAAAAACAGTC
Organism: Ephialtes manifestator; assembly: GCA_963970395.1. Classification (NCBI taxonomy): domain Eukaryota; kingdom Metazoa; phylum Arthropoda; class Insecta; order Hymenoptera; family Ichneumonidae; genus Ephialtes; species Ephialtes manifestator. Next base: position 18,857,270 of record OZ019975.1, read on the forward strand.
AAAATTAACGACATTTAAACCATTTAGAAAATAAGTTTAGAAAATTTCAAGAATTTCTAAAAAATGTATTTTTCCTCCGGTCGTGAGGTACTTAAAGTCTAATCAAACTTTGGTTCGGAATGTATGAGTGAAGCACCTAAATTACAAACAAAAAAAATAATTTTTACTTGAGCACGCATTTATTTTCAGTTCAATCGCATATCAATAATAAGGTATAAAAAAAATTCTTGCGGAGCGATTCATTGGATATTTTCAGGCATGTGTCTTAAATCAAGGGAAGCTATAGCTATAAAAAAAAAGAGTAGTGCAAGTAGGCAGTGTCAGGTTCCGAGAGTTGTGCATTGATAGAGAACAAAGTGGGTTTACGGGTTTGCAGCTCAAAAGTCCTTGCATGTAAATTTCGATGATGATTTTTTTTTTAACCGGTCATTCGTCGACACCTGATGCTGATGAGGTAGATTTTTTTTTGTACATAACTACATCTTAAAAATAACGACAATATAAAAAAAGAAGAAAAAAAATACAAGTTTTAATGACAATTCGAAGTGGAAATTTCTGGTCTCTCGGTGGAGGTAGATAAGAAATGGATTCGTTGAGGTACGAAAGCACCAGAATTTCTTGAAAAATGGGCTGCAGGTCAACCTCAATATGTCAGCTTTTATAATCCAACGCTGCTCAGAGGCACGACCGTTTCTGTGTCTCGACGAACGAGCGGAATTTTTATCGATCGGTCAATTGGCTTTCGGTGATACATCTAATCGATTTTTCATCTTGAGGTGCTTAGTACTGATTGTTCCATGCACCGTTCCACGATGGATTCCAAGCACCCGAGTCACCGCCGTCCGCGGGTCCCGCTGGCGCTCGTTGAGCCTCAGCGTTGAACAACGAGAAGTGCACGGCCTTGGCTTGGTTCACCTCAGGCGTATCCACTACACGACCATCGGGTCCCAAAGGCGCAGGGGGTCCACTGAAATTTTATTAATTATTTTTGTAGAATAACATAAATGTCCGTCCGTCTGATTCTGGAGGCGGTGAAATTTTGAATGGTTTTACATCCGCTTTTCGTCAGGGGCGTGTGGAATGGTCCACGAAGGTTTTAGGTTTCGTAGACGGTAGTGAAATAGCGGGTAATGAATAGTTATACCTTCAATTTTTACAATACGTCAATTTTTAACAACAAAGTTCTCTTACTTGTGAATTTTTTTTTTTTGCAAATTAGGGACACTATTGTAAACCAAATTTGTGGAGAAATGGTATTCTTAGATTCGTTTTTTTCATGACAGTGATATTTCGGACACATTTCTTATAAAATTCTAGTATAAAATAATTTTTTTTTTGCATTTTCGAAATAACAAAGATATTTTTTGAATGATAACTATTGCTACAATGTAGGAAATATGCTACGATTAGAGTTAAAAGTAAACTAAAATTTATTATTATAAAATCATCACAATTATATGCATAAACAAAAATCGCATTCAAGTGTAAAAATGTACTTAAAAAATATTTGCATCTAAATTCATTTTTCTTTCATAATTAAAAAATCTAGGATAAATTTCAAAACGAATTCATCTATATATTAAATTTTTTTGAGAATTCTCCGCTTCAAATTAAAAAAGTTTTTTTTTAAAGTACTTTCCCACATAGAAAAATATGTATGTAACATATACGTTAAATATATGGCGCCAAAAAGTTCTATATACTGCATATATTCCGCATATATATGTGCAAAAATATATTCAAAATATATTTTTGCACATAAATAAAAGTGACATAAAACACTTCATAAAAATTAATAATAATGGGTAGCTAATAAAACTTTATGGGGTACCTGTAGCGAGAGGCATAACCAGCCGCGCCATAGTTAGGAGCGCCATAGGCACCCTCACCGGGGTTGTAAGCTCCAGAGCCACCAGGAACCTTCGGAGCACGAGCATTAGCGTCAGCAAGCGCTGCCAAGTGGGCGGCCTTGAGTTGCGCTACTTCCGGTGTGTCGACCACGCGACCGTCTGGTCCTAGCGGGGCAGCAGCACCATATCCTGCATGGGCACCATAGCCCGCAGGTCCACCATACCATTGAGGCTCCGCCAGAGCCGTGGCGATAATGGCTGATACCAAAATCTGTAAAAAAAAAAATGAACTTAAAAAATATTGTAATAATTACATAAATTAGTATAGATTGCAAATATTAATTGTAAAAATTATCGCATGTATCGAAGAGTGCTCACAAAATATAAAATATGAAAATATTTTTTTAATAAATATTTTTTGAAATTTATCGAAAAGGAAAATTAGATATTAAAAATATTCAGAAAATTATATAAATTCGTGTAGATTATAATAAATATTGATTGCAAAAATTGTCGCGTGTATCGAAGAGTGCCCACAAAATATTAAAAAATGAAAACATTTTTTTTAAATAAATATTTTTTGTAATTTATCGAAAAGGAAAATTAGATAATAAAAATATTTAAAAAATTGTATAAATTCGTGTAGATTATAAATGTTGATTGGCAAAATTATTGAAGATATTAAAAAAACGAAATATTTTTTGTAAAATATCGAAAAGAAAAATGAAATATTTAAAACATTGAAAAAATGATGGGAATTAATGTAGATTGTCAATATTGATTGTAAAATTTTTCGAATGTATCCAAGAGTGTCCAAACAAATATAAAACATGAGAAAGTAAAAAATTTTGGTGAGTTATCGATGTATCACCGGCAATTTCAAAAAGATTGTGAAAATTATGTGTTCACTATGCTTTCGTCACAGAAACGTGCACGACCTGTCGGTTTCACTGCCGGTCTACCTTTCACCTGTCTGGGCCTACTAATATCTTCTCATAGCTACTATGGGGGTCCTATCGAAAAATTCCAGAATCTATTTATAGACAGAGGATAAATAGCTGACGAGCTAATTTATTTTTCTCATTGGTTCTGACAAATCGTTGTATAGACAAATCGCTTTAGGGCACTTCTGAGTCGTTTCCGCATATGTTCTTTTGTCAATAATTAATTCGGACAATTTAGAAAAAAAAATTTATAAATCATCAAATTTTTTATTTTTTAACATAATCTACAGACTAATTTTTTTTAACGAATTCTCTCATTTTTCAAGATTTGTTAAAGAGTTTTCTAATAATTTCTAAATATATTAAAAAATTGTCAACTTCACAACTATTTTTCAAAATAAAAAAAAAATTGAAAATTTTCCGAAAATTTTTAATAAAATTGTAGGTCTTTGAAACAATCAAAGAATACATCTATTAAGAAAAAATAAGTTTTCTATGTAATATGTTAAACAATTGAATCTAATCTCCTAATACATTTTTGACATTATTACTATTGAAAAAAAAATTTTCAGTATTTCCAAAGACATTGATTTTTTTAAAGTTTTTTTTTCTTATCGCAAAGTGCAAAATTGTGATTGAAATTTTTAACCCAATTCTTAAAAAAAAAATTTTTTTTACATGTTACACCCGGGAAAAATGTTATAAGAATACTCACGGTTCTAATCATCTTCCACGAATCAATTCTGTCCTTCTTCCAAATAAACATGATTAAAGTATTTTCTACTCATTTTAAAATATCTCTAAAATTCACAACTCCTCAAATACTTCTCAAAATAAAGAAATCCAAAATACAAAAATTTTCAGAAAAAAATGTTAACAAAATTGTAGATTGTTTTCCATACAATCGACGAATGAATTCATTAAGAAAAAATAATTTTTCTATTTAATGAAATCTTCTAATAACTTTTTGGCATTATTACTATTAAAAAATATTTATCCTAGTTTCCCAAAAAAAAAAAAAAAAAAAAATTTCAAGTTTTTAAACTCATCGCAAGGAACTAAAATTGTGGTAAATGTTTTTAACCCTCTTCTTGAAAAAGTAAAAAAAAAATAAAAAATGTCTGGAAGCATACTCACGGTTCTAATCATCTTGCTGATAAATCAATCGACTGAGGATCTAGCGTGTCTCTATGGATGCTGGTGTTCCGGTGCAACGAGTCTGCATGGCTTGGTAGTGCGCGAATCGTCCAATTTATAGAGATTCGCTTGCACAGTGCAATCGGGAGAGAAGTTGCGCCCCACCCCTGATGCAACGTTGCACCGGCAGTTGTAACAGCACGCAGCGACACACCCAAGAAAATGCTCCGTTTCCTATGTCTATATCTATTATCTTATAGCCCTACCCCGTAACATTTAACGCGCCGTACGTCCCCACACACATAAATATTACACTGTACATTGTTTGTCATATATGCATCCACATGTGCACGTGCACGTTGCACTTCGATCCCCAGGCGCGTGCCCGCATGGCCCTACATCTATACTATCGTAAAGACACGCGAGGACGTCGGTCTGATCCGTCAGCGGTGCAACGACGCCCAGGGCGTTGATTAACATTGACATTTCAACGAGAACTATACCCGAGCCGATCGCGATCGGCCGCTCGCTGCTCACTTTTGTCTTTGCGAACCGAAAAATTATGCAATGTACAAATTGTCTTTATGAGCATTAATGTATTTGCATACTCGAAGAAATCATCGAAGTATATGTCAACTATAAAGTGGCAGCCATTCATATTTGATCCCTCGGCAATTTTTTTAAATAATATTAGGTATTATGAGGTTGGTGAAATTATATTTCTATGGTTAGCGCAACTATTTATTTTTTTCCTTTATAAAAATTGATAGCTATTTATTTTTTATTCACTGGATTACCTTTTTATAGTTTTAGAAAATATGGGATCGTTGAAATTATATTTCTATGGTTACGCAAATTTTTTTATGTATTTGTATGTAAATAATTTTTTTTTATTTCTCATAATTTATTTGTCTACTGAGTATCTACATTCATATCATAAAGATTCAGCTTCAGGACAACTTACAATTATTTAAGAATATTTGGCCAATCGATTATCTTATGAAAGTCTACAAAATATGAAAAAAAGGTAAAAAAAAAACAATATTATTGCCGAAACTTACAAATTTGAGAAAAAGTTTTTAAAAATCTAAAAATTTTATGTGACCGAAAATTTGAATTGACTTTTAAAGTATTTCAAGTTGAACTGACTACAGAAACTATTTACAATGAAATAATATTATTCATCGGATCAAAATAAAAATAATTTCATTAGGCGGCTTAAAGTTAGAGAGACAAAAACGAGGTTAAGAATTTGGGTCAAAGGATTAATTTAATGTTTATTTAAAAGAGCGCACTCCTGAGACTAAATGGCCCGCGGCCGACGATGCAGGCAAGGCCACCGGACATCCTCGCGATACAATCTTTTACATCCTCCAATAAAATAAAAATTAATTGTTAAGAATTCATTTATTAGCGAACCAATTATTTCTTTCTCATTAATACCGAACTGGCCAATGTCCAAGCATATTACCATGCCAATTAATTTATAAATAAAAAATAAAAAGTTCAATCATGGAAAGAAAATCATTATTGCAGCCATAAAAAAAATTGCGAAAAAATATTTTATCAATGTACATTCTATAAAAAGAAATTGCAAGTGTAAAGTAACTTTTTATAAATAGAAATAAGTTCTGAGTTTACTTAACGAAAAAAATGTTATTATACAGCCATAAAAAAATTACAATTACCAAATTTTTACAATCTTCTACAAAAAAAATTAACAACAAATATTTTTTTTATATGCATCGATAAAAAAATTGCAAATAAGCAAGTTTTAAAATTACAACTAGAAAAATTCCACGAGTATAATTATTTATAATTAAAAATAAGTTCCAAGTTCACTTGACGAAAAAAATTGTTAGTACAGCCATATAAAAAAAATTGCAAGTAAGCAATTTTTGCTTCCTCATAGAGGAAGCTTTGTTTTCATGAACATTTTTTTTTTTCGAGATTTTCATGTCAAAAATTTTAAAATGGTCTGAAACGTCGAGAAAAGTCGTTTAGAAAAATTGTCCGGATGTATGTATGTGCGAGTGTGTGTGTGGTGGAAGGCCAAAAATTCATATAACTGTAACTTATAAAGTATTCGACCGAATCAGCTAAAATTTAAACAACATGTACCGTACTGGCAAATCTTCAATTGGTATAAATTTTACAAAAATCGCTTAACGCATTCCATTTTTATGAAAATTTTGAAATTTTGAAAAAAATATGTAAATGCTCTAGCTCGAACGAATTTTTAGCTATCGGGCTGAAACTTCGTATTAAAATTGAACAAAGTGATACGACCTTTGGTATTAAATTAGGGCCAAATAGGTAAAGCGGTTCGGTTTTTATGAGATTTTGAATTTTCCGAAAAATGTTCATTTTGCTTTAATTCCGGTAAAATTTCAACTAGTCGACTGAAATTTTCTACACAGAAAAAATAACATTCAGCCCTACTACGTACCAAATTTGGTGATGATCAGTAAAGCGGTTCGGATTTTACGTGATTTTGAATTTAAAAAAAATGTATTGGTGTCGCTCTGGATTTCGTAAAACGACAGAAATCATCAACTTCGTCAATAATTTTCATCTTTCGCAAAGCTTCCTCCATGAGGAAGCCAAAAATAAAATAAAGAAACTTCCTCATAGAGGCAGCTTTGTAAAAAGCGAAAAAGAATGAGGAAGCAATGTGCAAGGTTCTACTTTGCATCCTTTTTTTTTAAATATTCTATTAGATTTTGTACGACGGAAGAGCGGCTTGAAATCATTAATTGCAACCCGTTTCTGTGTTTCCCTAGTGTAACACTGGGGTTTGCAAGCAGTAAGAAATATCGAGGCCGGAACCGTTAGACGCGCTTGGAATAATTGCGTTCAATCGGGTGCCACGCAAGCCACTAGAGCGCCGTCTCTTCACGGCCACGCGACCTTGACTATTATTGCAGGAAAACGGGAGGAACACGCACGCAGAACCGCAGATATAGTACGAAGTTGATCCCCAGACGCATAATACGCTTTTACTCTCGATAGTTGAACGCGATGCCGCATTCCCAAGGAGCGAGAAGACTCGCGACCTGTTAGCTGGTTACACCCATTATTAATGCAATATACATTCGTATAATGGCACTTGATTAGAGTGCGTTTCTTCCTACGTATATGCTTTGTGGCCCCGTATAGAAACTAGACTGCAAAGAACGAAAGTGCAGTCTTAAATCTTCGATAGAAATTCTGAGATCATTGGGTCATTGTTGCAGCATCACATTTTTTTTTACAACAAATCCAAAGTTTATGAATACTTAGGACTGCAGTGAGGCTCCAATTTTTCTTAAAGATTTGCAATTAACAAAATTGCCCAACGAATAATAAATATCTAACGGTAATAGCAGGAATTGATCTTTTTGACAATTTGTTATGATTATAAAAAGCGTTTTTTTTTTCGAAAAAAAAATAATAATTTGAATCTATTTTGATGAAACTGTGGGTTCTGATATTTCTCATATGTACCTAATATGAGATCTATGTGAAAAATATACATAAAGATTTGAGTCCTATCGAATTTTGGTAAAAATTTAACCAAAATGCATTCAAAATTCAAGAATTCTTCTTTTAATTCACATAAATTTATTTCGTTTGAAAAAATATCCTACAATATTTGTTAAGTCATTGTTGTTCAAAATCAACGATCTTAGTATCGTCTATAAAGCTATTTTTTATTTTCTGAATTTATATATTTTGCTCTTATAAAGAATTACTTAAATTCCATTTGAATCAAACTTTAGGTCAGAAATAAATTCAAAACATCTACAATTGGAAAAAAAAGATTTAAAAACTTTTTCTTATTATATTTCATTGTTGCAGCATGACATTTTTTTTTCAACAAATCCAAAAATTATGAATACTTAGGATTGCAGTGAGGCTCCAATTTTTCTTAATGATTTGCAATGAACAAAATTGCCTAACGAATAATAAATATCTAACGGTAATAGCAGGAATTGATCTTTTTGACAATTTGTTATGATTATAAAAAGAGTTTTTTTTTTTCGAAAAAAAAATAATAATTTGAGTCTGTTTTGATGAAACTGTGGGTTCTGATATTTCTCATATGTACGTAATATGAGATCTATGTGAAAAATATACATAAAGATTTGAGTCCTATCGAATTTTGGTAAAAATTTAACCAAAATGCATTCAAAATTCAAGAATTCTTCTTTTAATTCACATAAATTTATTTCGTTTGAAAAAATATCCTACAATATTTGTTAAGTCATTGTTGTTCAAAATCAACGCTCTTAGTATCGTCTATAAAGCTATTTTTTATTTTCTGAATTTATATATTTTGCTCTTATAAAGAATTACTTAAATTCCATTTGAATCAAACTTTAGGTCAGAAATAGATTCAAAACATCTACAATTGGAAAAAAAGATTTAAAAACTTTTTCTTATTATATTTCATAAAATAGTACGATCTTTTTTGTTTTGCATTCATAAAAAAATTTAACATCCTTCATTAAAGTCTGCAGGTTATTGTCAGGAAATAATAATAACTTTACTAAACAATATTTGATTACACTAATAACAATAACTACTATACAATTTTCATTTTAAAAAGGAATGCCACAACTTATATCGATAAACCAAAAAAGATCTAAGTTTCAAGAAGCCAATTTCAAGGGGCGAGTGTTGGATAATACGAGAGGCAAGATAACATTTCCTTTTTCTATTCAACAATCGATGGAAATCGGATTATCACTGCGATTATTAAACTCTGCCAGAGCAAATTCCATCAAAGTTCACCTGTTGCTCGAGACACAACGAGTCAGATTGATTGTCGTTCGCCTCGCAGCATAGCTTATGTCGAATGTGTTGAATGCACATAGCTGCATTAAACGCATATCACTGCGCGGCCATAGAAATGAGATAGAAACAGATGTGACATAAAAAATTAATAAAAGAAAAATGCACGTTGACAGATCCGTAAGAGTAACGAGCGAGAATTCTTGCAATTCACTGCTCGCGCCCAACGATGGCGCAACTTTTAATATATATAAACCAATGCGCTGTGTTGGTACTATGGTAGGTATAACATAACCTGCGTCCTGGTTCGCCGACCGGGTCGCACGTTGCACTCTGCTCTTGTACGTATAGTTTTGCATCTAGCGTCGACGCTATGTGCTATATATGGGTCATTCCATACAAAGTGAGCCATTCATTTACCATCACGCCAATTTTTTTGTAGTTTGTAAGCATAATAATCGAAATTCTATAAAATTTTAAGAAAAATCGGAATGGTCTGTCTCAACGAAAAAAAAAATTATTACTTTATTTTGTCAAAAAATAGCGGAAATTTTTTTTTAGCGTCTATGGAATATTTTTTAATCGAAAGTACATTCAAAAACTTTATTTTTATACAGGAACAAATTTTTTGTACGCTCGGTAATTTTGAATATAGAGCGAATTGAAAAAGTTGCAATAAAAAAAATCGTTATTAAATTTTGGGTAAACTATAAGTGCTAAAATTCTGAAATAATTTATGGATGTTCGTGATACTCTAAACAATTTTTGAAAAAATTATGAGTATTCTGCGAACATGCTATGTTTGGGTGGCCCACTTGGTATGGAATGACACATATATATATGAAGGTATGTTATACTCATGACCAACGATGGGGTTCAATGAGAGACCAACAGCGATACCATCTCGATAAGTGACATTTTTTATCTGTCTCGTCGGGTATGAGACTAAACGGTGCATCGAGTTGTTTTCCAATACATTTGCTCATGTACTTGTATGTAGACTCAATGCAACTGTCGATCAGGAATTTGTCACAAAGCGTTTGTATAAAAGTTATCTCTGGACTGTCCATTGATCGACTGGTATCATTTAGAAATACGTCGATATTAGTTAATGGCGTCTAGTGAGAAATTTTTCTGTCATTTCAGCGACTTTTTATAGCCGATGAACTTGGAAATAACTGGCAAATTAAATTGCGAATACTTTGTATATTTTTTTAAAAATCAAAAAATTTGGGGATCTTTTTATTATTTTAAACTGTTTATATTTTGGATGAGGAAAATGGGATACGTAAAAAACAAGGAAATTTTGCTTCCGCATAGAGCAAGCTTTATTTTCATGAAAAAAAAAAAAATGTCGAGATTTTTATGTCAGATTACTCAGAATGGTCTAAAACGTCGAGAAAAGTGATTTAGAAAAATTGTCCGGATGTATGTATGTATGTGTGTGTGATGAAAGGCCAAAAATTCATTTAACTGTAACTTTTAAACTATTCGACCGAATCAGCTTAAATTTAAACAAGATGTACAGTACTGCCCAATCTTTAATTGGCATAAATTTCGGAAAAATCGATTGACACATTTTAATTTTATAAGAATTTTTATATTTTGAAAAAAGTACGTACATGCTCTAGCTCGAATGAATTTTTAGCTATCGGGCTAAAACTTTGTATAAAAATGGAAAAAAGTAATGCGACCTTTGGTATTGAATTTGGGCGAAATCTGCAAAGCGGTTCGGTTTTTATAATATTTTGAATTTCTCGAAAAATTTTCGTTTTGCTCTAATTCAGATAAAATTTCATCAAATCAACTGAAATTTTTTGCACTGAAACAATAACATTCAGCCCTGCTATGTATCAACTTTGGTGATGATCGGTAAAGCGGTTCGGATTGTACGTTATTTTGATTTTTTGAAAAATTGACTGGTGTCATTCTGCATTTTGTAAAACATCAGAAAATAAGAATAAAATACAACAAGGATGCAAAGTAGAACCTCGCACATTGCTTCCTCATTATTTTTCGTTTTTTTACAAAGCTTCCTCTATGAGGAAGCCAAAATTGATTAACATACTTCCTCATAAAGGTAGCTTTGTAAAAATTGAAAAATAATGAGGAAGCAATGTGCAAGGTTCTACTTTATTTTAATTTTTTTATGAATTTTTCAATACTGTTGTTGTTTGTCAAACATTTTTTTTCTGCAAGATTAATTAAATTGATTTAGTATTCATTCATCCACCCCTAATCAGATTAAACGGAGCATCGAGCTATATTTCAATAAGTTTGATCATATACTTAAACGTAAATTCAGTGCAACTGTCAATTAAAAATTTGTCACAAAGTTTTCCTATAAAAATGGCCCCTGTACTATCAATGGATCGGCTGATACCATTTATATGTTGATTTTGATTAATGGCTTGTAGTAAGACATTTCCTGTCAGTTCAGCCACTTTTTTTCCTACCGCCTTTATAAATGTCTCATGAGTATCCAGATTAGCTTTATGGAATTAGAGAAAAAAAATTCTAATAATCTAGGAGTTGAATTTTAGTCCAAATTTTTTATATTTTGGATTAAAAAAAGAGCACACAAAAAATACACAGAACGGACTCAGATGTAGATAAAATCTATAGAAAAATCGGCAGCGTAGACTTTAAACATTTGAACATATCATAGAAATTTTTAGTTAATTTTTTTATAAACATATGGGTTGCAGTTTTTCTCAACATATTTTCTATCCTGGATAAAAAATAAAGATCATGAAAAACAAAGTAAAAATTAATATCTATAACAAAGTTTTAAATCTGAAAAAAAATTATACTTTTACCGTTTACACAATATTTCATCGTTTACATCAATTATTATAATTATATTATAATAATTTACTATATATTTACTATATTATAATTTAATAATTATAAAAATTATTAATAAAAATTATTTATCGTCCAATTGGACATCGATTTTACTCAAAATGTAATAGTGAAAAAAAATAGTGAAAAAAAAAGATTTATGGGCCTTATTATGAAATTTCGAATTAAAATGATTATGTCGGATTTTTAACTCGCTTACACTGGATTTTGAATGATTTAGTTCCCACAGGGCTGGCACAATATGTTTTGCAAGGTAAACGATATCGGCGCGTACAGGACAGAGCCGCAGAACCCAGTGGAATTTAAACATTGCGAAAAATACGTGCGGATATCACACAGAATCACAGGAGCTCGATAAAACGACGTTATACAATAATTTCTAATCCTGCTAAGTTGTATACTACGAACAGCACAGAAGAACAACGTTGAGGCACTCGTTGGAACGGCCCCCGAAGGATTGATTGTTGTTCCTCGTTCTGTCAACGTGATCGAATACTTTCAAGCCCCGAAGAAATTTCTAAATGCAAGGTCAACCAAGCTATTATCTTTACCTTATGCAGCAACCCATTTTCATAGAATGTGTAAAATAAAACAAAATATTATGAAAAAATAGTATTAAACAACGCAAATTTTTTAAAAAACTACAATTTTTTTACGTCACCATTCATCTAATTTTACATTTCCCTATAGGTTTAATAGACAAGTTCCTTTTCCATAAAAAAAACTCAAACATTGCAAATTTTTCTAAATTACAATATTTGGAAAAACTGCACTTTTGAAAATTTTTCTTTTTACATTTTTGAGTCCAAATGCATTTTTTGTTCGCATAAATTAAATGTAGGATACATTTCTAATAAAATTCAACTAGTTGTCAAATCTGCCCAAAATTTTTGGATTTGAATTTCAAAAAAAGTTTTGGAAGATAGTTATTTCTTGAACGTAGCAAATTTCCTACGTTTAGATTTCGTGATAAAAATTTGTGAACATATTTCAGCGGATAGTAATTGTATAATATTGATGCTAGGAGCAACATTGCACCATGCTTGTTAAATAATCGAATAAAATAAATAATTGTTTAATAATTATAAATTGATTAGCAAAGCATTGTTTGAAAAATTGCTTTTATTAAATCAAAGTATTACAACAGACCTTCAGAAATCTTGAACCTGTAATTGTCCGAGTCGACAATATGTTCGTGACGGAATGACTTTCATAATGTGGAGCTGCGGTAAATGCACCAGCAATGGCCCTGCGGGAGACCTCGGTGTCCTCTCTTCCACAAATAATGCTTTCACATTGCCCGTGAAATTCCGACTGATGGTCAGAGATGCACTCGACGATAAGCGGATGCGCTGTGGAGGGGTATTCGAAAATTCGGAAAATTATGTTATCCGAACGAGTATATAAGCCGGAGTGGATCCTCTCATCGTCACACATCCCCAAAACCCAAGCAGAACAACAATGAAGTTCGCAGTGAGTTTCCAACTATTCTAAAGTCGATTCATTATTATTATATTCAATATTTAAAAAATTGTGATATTTTAAAAATCATATTTAATTTTCACTTCTTTTTTTAAGTGCTACGTATTTATTATTGTAATTGTTAAACAATATTAACTTATTTTATTTTTCTGTTTAATGATAGATTCTAGCAGTTTGCGTGGCGGCGGTTGCTGCTAAGCCGCACGTCTATCTTTTCAACGGACCTGCACCTCTCGATAGGGATGGATGGGTGATTGATACACCGGAAGTTGCCCATGCCAGGGCAACCCACTTGGCAGCAGTTGCCTCAGCCTCCGCCTCCGCTTCCGCCTCCGCCGCAGCCTCCGCCTCATCTTCATCCTCTTCATCATTCTCTTCATCATCTTCCGAAACCGGATACTCGAAATACGTTCATGGTTACCAAGGGCCTCCGGCACCCTTAGGCGGGGATGGTCGCGTTATCGACACCGCTGAGGTCGCTCAGCTTAAGGCAGAGCGTCTTGCAGCATTGAACAAGGCAACGGCTGAGGCGCAAGCAAACGCAGGAACTGAATTTGAGTTCCAGGATGTCCCGACATTCATCGTCCAGGCAGACCACAAAGGATACAGTGGCCCGTTCGCTCCCATCGGTCACGATGGTCGTGTCGTCGATACCGAAGAAGTTGCAAACCTTAAGGCTGAACATCTCGCCAAATTCGCTGAGGCTCAGGCTAAGGCTGCTGCATTTGCATTGGCATCTGGCTCGTCATCTTCAGCTGAAGGTTATTCGTACGAAGCACCTGCCATTCAACTTCAACATCCTTACAACGGGCCTGCAGCACCTCTTGGACAAGATGGACGCGTTGTCGATACTGACGAGGTCGCCATGCTGAAGGCTGAACGTATCGCTACCTTGGAAAAGGCCATCGCTGAAGCTGCAGCTTCATCAGCTGAATCCAGCTCATCTTTTGAAGGCTACACCTACGAAGCACCGGTTCAAAAGATCCAGCCCGCTGCTGTTTATGGTGCACCCGCAATTCCAGCTCAGCCCCAACAGATCTACAATGGACCACCAGCTCCTCTGGGACAAGACGGACGAGTAATTGACACTGATGAAGTTGCTAGATTGAAGGCCGAGCACATCGCTACTTTGGAAAAGGCTAATGCCGAAGCTGCAGCTAACTCAGCTGAATCCAGTTCGTCTTCCTTCGAAGGCTACTCCTACGAGGCTCCAGCCCAGAAGACCATCCCAGCGCCGACCTACGGAGCACCTTCCGTCCAAGAGCAGCCCCAACAAACTTACAACGGACCTTTTGCCACCATTGGCGAAGACGGACGCGTTGTTGATACTGACGAAGTTGCTAGATTGAAGGCTGAACATTTGGCTACTTTGGCTAAGGCTAACGCCGAGGCTGCCGCAATTGAAGCCATGGAAGCAGCAATGGGAAAATCTTCTTCTGAAGGCTACCATTATGAGGCACCAGCGGTGAAATTCCAGGCCATTCCAGCGCCTACTTATGGTGCACCAATTGCTCAGCCCGAGAAAACTTACAATGGACCTTTTGCTACCATCGGACAAGATGGACGTGTCGTCGACACCGAAGAAGTCGCTAAATTGAAGGCTGAACATCTTGCCACTTTGGCTAAGGCTAACGCCGAGGCTGCCGCCATCGAAGCCATGGAAGCTGCTATGGGAAAATCCTCTTCTGATGGCTACCACTACGAGGCACCAGCTGTCAAATTCGAGGCTATCCCGGCACCTTCTTATGGTGCACCTGCTGCCGAACCTCAGCTGACTTACAACGGACCTCCAGCTCCTCTTGGACAGGACGGACGAGTGATCGACACTGATGAAGTTGCTAGTTTGAAGGCCGAACGCATCGCTACTTTGGAAAAAGCCCATGCCGAGGCTGCTGCTTCTTCAGCTGAATCCAGCTCGTCTTCGTCCGAAGGCTACTCTTATGAGGCACCGACTCAGAAGGCCGAGATCATCCCAGCACCGGTTTACGGAGCACCCGTCCAGAAGATCCAGGCCATTCCAGCACCTACTTATGGAGCACCTATTGTCCAGCCCCAGAATGCTTACAACGGACCCTTCGCTACTATTGGACAAGACGGCCGCGTTGTTGACACCGAAGAAGTCGCTAAATTGAAGGCTGAACATCTTGCAACTTTGGCTAAGGCCAACGCCGAGGCTGCTGCCATCGAAGCCATGGAAGCTGCAATGGGAAAAACATCTACTGATGGCTACCAGTATGAGGCACCAGCTGTGAAATTCGAGGCCATCCCGGCGCCTACTTATGGTGCTCCTGCTGCCCAGCCCCAGAATATTTACAACGGACCTCCGGCCCCCATTGGACAAGACGGACGTGTTATTGACACTGATGAAGTCGCTAAACTGAAGGCCGATCACATCGCCACCTTGGAAAAGGCTAATGCCGCCGCTGCTGCCGCTGCTGCTGCTGCTGCTGCTGCCGAAGCTGCTTCCAGCTCATCTTCCTTCGAAGGATACTCCTACGAAGCACCCGCTCAGAAGATTCAGAACATCCCAGCCCCGATCAACGAAGCAGTTCCAGAACAACCCCAACAAATCTACAACGGACCCTTCGCTCCCATTGGACAAGACGGTCGCGTTGTTGACACCGAAGAAGTTGCTAAATTGAAGGCTGAACATCTCGCAACTTTGGCTAAGGCCAACGCCGAGGCTGCCGCCATCGAAGCCATGGAAGCTGCATTGGGCAAATCATCTACCGAAGGCTACCACTATGAGGCACCAGCTGTGAAATTCGAGGCTGTTCCAGCGCCTACTTATGGTGCACCCGCTACCCAGCCCCAGCAAATTTACAATGGACCTGCAGCTCCTCTTGGACAAGACGGACGTGTCATCGACACTGACGAAGTTGCTAGACTGAAGGCTGAACATATTGCTACTTTGGATAAGGCCAATGCCGCTGCTGCTGCTTCTGAAGCTGCATCCAGTTCTTCTTCCGCCGAGGGATACACCTACGAGGCACCCATCCAGAAAACCGAGGCCATTCCAGCGCCCACTTACGGTGCACCAATTGCCCAGCCCCAAAATATCTACAACGGACCCGCAGCTCCTCTTGGACAAGACGGACGTGTCATCGACACTGACGAAGTTGCCAAATTGAAGGCCGAACACATAGCTACCCTGGAGATGGCTAACGCTGCCGCTGCCGCTGCCGCTGCTGCTTCCTCAGCTGAATCCATCTCAACTTCCGCCGAGGGATACACCTACGAGGCACCCATCCAGAAAACCGAGGCCATTCCAGCGCCCACTTACGGTGCACCAATTGCCCAGCCCCAAAATATCTACAACGGACCCGCAGCTCCTCTTGGACAAGACGGACGTGTCATCGACACTGACGAAGTTGCCAAATTGAAGGCCGAACACATCGCTACCCTGGAGAAAGCTAACGCTGCCGCTGCTGCTTCCTCAGCTGAATCCATCTCAACTTCCGCCGAGGGATACACCTACGAGGCACCCATCCAGAAAACCGAAGCCATTCCAGCACCCACTTATGGTGTCCCAGCAGCCACTTATGGCGCACCAATCCAGAAAACCGAGGCTACTCCAGAGCCCACTTATGGTGCACCAATTGCCCAGCCCCAGAAAATATACAACGGACCCCCAGCCCCTCTTGGACAAGATGGACGCGTCGTCGACACTGACGAAGTTGCCAGATTGAAGGCCGAACACATCGCTAACTTGGAGAAGGCTAACGCTGCCGCTGCCGCTGCCGCTGCTGCTTCCTCAGCTGAATCCATCTCAACTTCTTCGGAACAGGGATATTCTTACGAAGCCCCAGTTGCTCAAGTGTACCTTCCAGCACCTGCCATTCCTGCAGCCACTTATGGCGCACCCGTCACCAAAATCCAGCAAACTTATGGCGGTCCTCTGGCACCTCTTTCCCAGGATGGTCAGGTCATCGATACCCAAGAAGTTGCTCAATTGAAAGCTGAACACATCGCTACACTCGCCCAGGCTAATGCGAAGGCTGAAGCTTCCGCTGCATCTGCCGCGTCATCTTCATCATCATCCTCCTCCGTTGAAGTCACTTATGACGCACCAGCCGTTCAACAGTCTGAACCAATCATCAAGGGATACTCCGGACCTCTGGCCCCACTCGCTGCCGATGGAACCGTCCTCGACACCGACGAAGTAGCTCGTCTTAAGGCTGATCACTTGGCCGCTCTCAACAAAGCCACCGCCGAGGCCATCGCTCATGCATCCGCCGAAAGAACTGAAGACGTCTACTCGCCACCTCTTCCACCGCACAAACCATACAGAGGATCTTTCCGAAGCTGGTAATTCAATCAAATCTAAGCCGATGATCGGTGTCATTATCAAAAAACAAATGTATAATTGATTATTATTATTATTTAGGAACCAATAAGTGGTACGAACGATAAGCAAAAAACAAAAAAATACTGAAGAACAAAAATGTGAGAAATATGTATAATTGTAACTGTGCCATATTCCTTTAAGGATGTCATGTAAAAATTTACAATAAAGGATATGTCACTACAAATGTTGTTTGTTGAACCGATTCATTCCGATTTTTAAACTCCGCTAATTTATTTGCTAATGTGTATTCTATATTTTTATGACGTTGCCAACACTTTCATTTAGTGTGCGTAAATATGCGTATCACTGAATCATAAAAAATCGTGTCTTGTGGCTAACGATATCTTACCGATCTCTGATGTCACAGACTCACCGAGGCGGAAAAACCACAACTGGTACTGAAATCATCAAACTCGACGCCGAAACCTAAAAATAAACCATTCTTCAAGGATACTGCAATACCGATTAAGCTAACAATCATCATCGATCACTGATAATGATTCTGTTTACAAATTGCTACTAAATGACTAAGATTATTAATGACATATCATGTTTCGGGAAAATGACCAAATTTTTTTCAACTCCTAAAAAAGGAATGTTTCGACGCCTAACTGTCTGTCATAAGGGCTTAAGTCCCATTGGCAGATTCTGAATCCTAGAGTTGCAATATCATAAATTGAGAATCGATCAATATTTCAATAACATTTCTATAATAGTCTTCGGTAACACATTATTTGCACAAAACACTAATGTATGAGTTCATGAAGCGAATAAACAATTTCAATAAAAGTATATTGAATATTTGCATTGTGTTTGATTGCTTCAGTGCGTTCCCTGCCGAAATGCTATAAAACTTTATTGCAACACTCTAATTTACTGTGGTTTAGATCCCCCACTAAGAGTGACCGCAGTCGTGAAGGAAAATTCAAAAGGGACCCAACGGTCACGCCTGTAATTTCACGAATGTAGTAAGAAAAACGATATCTGCGGCATATCGCGTTCCTACTAAATCGCACGAGGATTGCACCAATTGTCCGGTTTTAATATCGAACGATCGCCAACCGGGTGCAACACGAAATATCTTTGACTGTACCACCACTGCTGCCTTGCGATCTCTTTATTTTGAAAGCAAGCTACTGGAGTCGTCGTCGTCGTTGTCGTCGTCGTAGTCGTCGTCGCGCGCTCCGTTATTTGCCAACATAGCTTCACGTACACGCGTGCACTATACCGTGATGAAACGAGACGAAAGTGATGGGGGAGAGATAGTGAACGCTGAAGAAAAGTATGTGTTCACTATGAAGGACTCATGAGTACGCCTAAATATAGCTTCCGAACACTACGGCTTGTCTTGGAAATTTCACATTGGGAACCAATGATTTATTAAGATTTATTTCATAATAGAAATTAATGATAAATTAATTAATTATTTGTATAAAATTTCGGAGGGCACTGAAAATCTGACGAAAAAAAAATTGAGGATGCTTAAGGTAGTTCTGTCGTGAAGGCAATCCAAACTCATATGCATGAATTTTTGACATGTTGTAATTTAGCTATTCAATTTTACTTGCACAAAATCTTGAAGGCTTTTACGGAGTATTTGAATGAACAATTAAAACTTGAAAATCGATCTTTTTACACGGCGTTAACGGGAGGGCTGGAAAATTTGATCTTTAAATCGAAAATTAACGTACTTAGATCAAAGATAGAGAAAAGATAAATAGTACTACAGATTCGCAAATCATTCAGGAATTGATGGATCATGAAAAAAGGTGAAGTCTCCGGAATAATGTTTAATTGAACCAAGGTCAAAGTGCACGATACTGGGCCAATGACGTTTCCTAACCTAATTATCGTAAAAATGAAGTCAAATCCGCACTAAACATATCAACTATTTACAAATAATCGTTTTACTTTGATTACGACAATTTCGAAGGATTCTCGATTATTTTTGATATTATTATTGAGGCAGTCAAAGTGATGCGTATGATTATTTTTTAATGCCATATAGACTCGGAGATTTATGACTCCGGCGTACCGACAGAACTACCTTAATATATATATTCTCAACGGAAAATTTGATTCGATTACACCGAGAGAAGGAATATAGTACTTATTCCCAGATTCGTATAGTAATCGGGATCCAAAGTGGAAAACTGGCATTTTTTTCCAGACACATATTATTTAACGTAAATAGTACAGCGGCCGACGTCTAGTAAATCTTTGTATGTGTCTGGAAAAAAATACCATTTTTCCACTTCGGATCCAGATTACTATACGAATCTGGGAATGAGTACTATATATTCCTTCTCTCGGCGTAGGATTTGCATTTTGCAACAAGTGAAAAATTTAAGAATTGAAAATAATATTAATACTTAAAAGTTAGTGTTTGATTGGCGAAGCAAACATTGTTTCGCAAATTGAAGATAATTTTTATTTAATATGCAAATTGCATATTAAAGAAGATAGAAAAAAAAATTATGTTTTTTTTTATGTATCCACATATGAGTTTTTAACGATTTTTCTAACATTTTTGTAATCAATTTTTTTTGTTTTGATAGATCTTTAGGACTGTATTTAAAAAATTGAGCTTTGTATAAGTTCTCGTCAAAAGTTTTCGTATCTCAACAATTTCAAAACCTTTATCTTTAATAAAAATAAAATAAAAACAAGCTTAATAAATTTTGTAAAACAGGGAATTCTCAAATGTTAAAAAAAAAACTTTTAAAAAATGATTGCTCTTTCAAAAAGCCAATGAATTAAAGTCTTTTAAAAAAATCGACTTTATTGAACAATTTTATAACGCATTTATTAATCTTTTTCAGCACTATTATGAAACAAAATCAATGTTTACGATATTTTTAACGAAGTTCTCTTTTTGAAACCATCTTCTACGATATATAGAACATTTTTAATTGAAAATAAGCTTCCGGTTCCCATTAACATTGAGTACTTAAGAATGAGAACTTAGAAGCGCTAACATCGCTTAAAATCTCCATTTGTAACGCACAACTGTCAAAACCGGCCCTAAAGCCAAAACCTATAAGTAATTGAAGAAAAGTATATTGAAAAAATGATTTCTGTTTCAAACAACCGCCGGAGGCCAATAGGTGCCCTGGTCGTAAGTCCCACATGAATTTTAATTAGACCGAAAACTTTCGTGCGTGAGCACATGAATATTGAAGGTTGAAACGTCAGCGCTCAGAGGTTCAAACAAGGGCCGTTAGTATCATTCATCGGCGCCACGATTTCACGAATATTACAGATCGGGTCTCGCCGTTGACTTCGATATTACATTACGAGGCTATAAATGACATGGCGAGTATTATGTGTGTACCAAATACATTTATAAAATCGACACGTTTGTTACAATAGACATTCCCGTCCGAGATATATCCGCCTCTGTCGCCGTGCGCAGACACATAGCGAGGACACACCTTCTTCGTGGCTAGTACACATTCATGTCTACGCAAGCTTTTTCGTATATCAGCCGGAGCAATCGTGAATGAACCTGGACCGCCTCATATTGACTCTCCATTGTCCGGACGACCCGATCACATGGTTTTCCTCGCCTATCAATTAAACAAAAAAATTCATCCTCTCAACCGGTAGCTATATAATACCGCGCCGCCTATACACGTACTAACGATTTGAAACGCTTCGAGAATGCGTCCAAGTTTCATCAACTGTCTTTTATATCCACGAATCTATAGAGCGTGACGGTAGAATTATTACGACCTGGACGGATTGATTGAATTCTTTGACAACACATCGCAGATCGATCGAGTATAAATCGTTATCGATAACCGACACGTACAGAATTTTTTTTTTAATGAGAAAGATATTTTTACCTCGCTGCTCCGGAAAAACGTGGCAGTAACATACTTTTCTTTGATAATTAAAAATAAACAATTGAAAATCTGTGTAACAATAAATAGTAAATTTTATTGGTAATAAAATTTATCGTAATAGTAAATTTTATTGATAAGCATAGAAAATGTATGTACGACTTGGAGGGATTGAATTCATTGATGATACTCTTTTGGTGTTTAATAACCAATAAGAATGTAAATAAAGAAAATAAGAATTTTTTATTTATGTATATTAAATTTAATTTGTACGTGTGACGTAAAGTTAATGTACTAACGATGTTTAAAAAATCGTGTTCAATATAAAAGTGGGTTAATTTTATATCATATTTGTATATTAAATTTAATATACCAGTTTATGCATTAAAACTTTCAGTGTCTGTACATAAAGTTTCCAAATATTCTTAATAGGGCAGTAAAGGTGGATGAAAAAAAAATTCAGTTTATTTTGCAAGACCCGTGCTTTAAATGCTGCATCGACGGCTTCAAAGAAGGTTTGATCCATTTTCTCGTATGGCTTTTTCTACGCAATTTGAATTTTTTAAAGTTCAAACTGTCCAATACGTGATATACGATAGGAAGTATGATTTATTGGCTTCGAAACTGTCGGTCAGAACGATTACCGATAAATAGTTTACTCTCACCCAGTGAAGAAAGACTTCCCCCGTAATTGTAACGAGAAGGCAACTCTTACTGTTTTTGTACCCAAATTCCTAGGTGAGAATATTTCTTTGACATTTTCTCGGATAAACAAATAGTTTCTAATATTTCCACAGATTTTCCGATAATTTTATCTGACTTTTCTCTAACATAAAATATCTAAATCTTAAGGAAAACTGAATATGTTTAAAAGTATCTTAGATTTTTAGAATTTTGTTTAGATTTTGAGAATCTTTTTAGATTCTTAGAAAAAATATCGATTTTCCCAGAAATTGTAGATGTTTTGAAAAAGTCTAGATTTTCAAGAAATTGTAGATGTTTTGAAAAAGACTAGATTTTCGAGAAATTGTAGATGTTTTGAAAAAGTCTAGATTTTCAAAAAATTGTAGATGTTTCGAAAAAGTCTAGATTTTCAAGAAATTGTAGATGTTTAAAAAAAAGTCTAAATTTGTAAGAAATTGTAGATATTTTGAAAAAGTCTAAATTTTCAAGAAATTGTAGACGTTTTGAAAAAGTCTAGATTTTCAAGAAATTGTAGATGTTTCGAAAAAGTCTAGATTTTCAAGAAATTGTAGATGTTTCAAAAAAAGTCTAAGTTTTTGAAGAAATTGTAGATGTTTAAAAAAAAGTCTAAATTTTTAAGAAATTGTAGATGTTTCAAAAAAAGTCTAAATTTTTAAGAAATTGTAGATGTTTAAAAAAAGTCTAGATTTTCAAGAAATTGTAGATGTTTTGAAAAAGTCTAGATTTTCAAGAAATTATAGATGTTTTGAAAAAGTCTAGATTTCCGGAAAATTGTGGATGTTTTAACAAATTCAAGATATTTAGATAATTTTTAGACTTTTAGGTTTTTCTTAGATTTTTAAAAACTTCAAATCTTCAAAACATTATTTCAAAGTTTCGTAGCAAACTATAAAGATTGTCGGAAAAATATTAAAACAAAAAAAAGTAATATGAATCATTAAGATTCCAATCAATATCATTAAAAATATAAAGACATAATACCACGGAACCGTTTCAGCCTACGGATAATGTGTGTATATAATCGTGAACGTAACTAGCCTGTTGCGTAGAATTAACACTACCAATAATAAAAGAATGCAGCAGCGGCGGTGTCTAAATCCATATAGGGACGACGAATTAATTGGCTAATGATCGCGACGTAGACTAAGATGATCGTTTAGCTTGGATGAAGGGGACGTTCTCGCGGGAAACAATGAAGGCCGCGACAGGGGCCGATGGAGCAGGCGTGCCGGAATATCGCTTGGAATTCCGAAGATAGAGCTTTGTTTCGCCATCGTATCGTATGTGTGTAGTACAGTGCGATTCAGCAAGCCGAGGGGTCCTCATTACTCGCGAGCCGCGCGTTATCGCAGGATCTATCATTAAAACACCCACCAGTCGGCGCGACGAAACACTACTATACTACCCAAGGTACTGCGCATGTCTGAAGGTTCAGCCACGTGACGTTGGGCGCCTTACTACGGTTACCGTTACATGCACGACAACATATTCCTATTCATGCAAAAAATCATTGTTATCTTCATTTTTTTCATATAAAAATAAACGTCGCAATATATGCAGTATTTTGCAATAAAAAATATAATTAATTGACAAAGATACATAAACAAATTAATAATTATTATTACCTATGACGATCGACGACAATTAGAATTTTAACGATTTTTCCATAATTATGACTAATTATTATGCTAAATTGAGAATTTTAAGAATTTTTCAATAATTATGCATAATTTGGGGTAGTTATTTACAAGTTTGTTAAAATATTTTATTTTTGCTAAATTATTAACAACTTTTTGGTATTATCACTCTTGTCGCAAAATCTTTACTTTCTAATTCAATTTGAATTAAAAAATATAAATAATTAACACGGATATATAAACAAATTAATAATTATTACTAGCTATGACGATGGACAACAATTAGAATTTTAACAATTTTTCAAAAATTATGCACAATTTGGGGCAGTTATTTACAAGTTTGGTGAAACATTTTATTTTTGCTAATTTATTAACAACTTTTTGGCGTGTCGTAAAATCTTTAAATTCTAATTCAATTTGAATAAAAAAATATAAATAATTTACAAAGATACATAAACCAATTAATAATTATTACTAGCTGTGACGATGGACAACAATTAGAATTTTAACGATTTTTCCATAATTTTGACTTATTATTATGCTAAATTGAGAATTTTAAGAATTTTTCAATAATTATGTATAATCTGGGATTATTATTTACAAATTTGTTGAAACATTTTATTTTTGCTAATTTATTAACAACTTTTTGGTATTATTATCAATCTTGTCGCAGTCTTTAAATTTTAATTCAATCAAACTTTTGGTTGGGAATGTATACACGTCTTTTAAAGCAATTATTATGATTGGTCTTAGTTCTGAAAAATGTTAATATTACTTGAATCAGAGAAGCACCAATACCCATATTTCAAGTCTTTACAATTTTTCATTACTTCCAGGATTTGCATGGATTTTGGTCATATTCAAAACTGTCTAGACCTCATCGACAAGAATTGGATTAAAAATCTCAAACTAACACAGCAAAAAGCTGAGACTCCAGTCAGTCAGTCTTTGATGTTTCGTGTTTCGTTTACGAGAAAAAGAAACCTGCAAAGTAGAACTTTGCAAAATGCTTCCTCATTATTTTTCGCTTTTTACAAAGCTATCTCTATGAGGAAGTATGTTAATCGATTTTGGCTTCTTCATAGACGAATCTTTGTAAAAAGCGAAAAATAATGAGGAAGCAATTTGCAAAGTTCTACTTTTCAGGCTTGTTTGTTCTCTAGACATTGACCTAAAAATATAAAGTGTCGAAGAACTTCAACCGTTTAACCGATTTTTCTCAAATTTGTACTAAAACCTTGTACCATGGTAGTCCATATGTGGACCAAATTAGAACCCGATATCTCATAATTTGGACGAACCAGCGCGAGAATGAAATTTTTCGAAAAATTCAAAATACCATAAAATTGGAACAGCTGGACAGATCTGCGTAAAATTTGTACTCAAATGTTTCTCGATGATATTCCATATGTGAACAAAATTTAAGATAAATCTGCGAAAAATGTCACAAATTTTTGTTTTTCGTGACGGTATTTTTATCTTTTCTATTCACCAAAATCGAAATTTACCAACATATCGATAGTTCCTTTGACTAAAT
Source organism: Ephialtes manifestator (assembly GCA_963970395.1). Classification (NCBI taxonomy): domain Eukaryota; kingdom Metazoa; phylum Arthropoda; class Insecta; order Hymenoptera; family Ichneumonidae; genus Ephialtes; species Ephialtes manifestator. The sequence continues at coordinate 18,882,396 of OZ019975.1, forward strand.
TCATCATTAATAATGAATAATCGTGAAATCATTTTGAAAATTGCAGTCGGATATCTCAAAATTCACAGGAGTTGAAATCTATGCAGGCATTTAAAAAAAATTGAAATTGCAACAAAATTAGAACCACCATATCAATTCTCGCCAAATTTGTTATACATCATGGTTTGATAGTAGTCCATTAACGTACAACATTTCACCCCGATATCTCTTAATATGCGAAAGTTATAGCGTGAAAACAATATTTAAAAAATTTTCAAAACGCTGTAAAATTTGAATTTTCCAGCCGATTTTCGTCAACTACAATCCCAAACGTTGGTGTATGACAGCCCAGCAATTGTGTGCCAAATTTGACGAAGATACATCTATAATTACGACAGTTATCGTGCTTACAAAGAAACACACACACACACACAGACATTTTTTCTAAACCACTTTTCTCGACGTTTTGCATCATTCTGAGTGTCCTGACATTAAAATCTCGAATTTTTTTTTCTTTTCACGAAAACAAAGCTTCCTCTATGAGGAAGCAAAAACGGAGCTATTTCGCCCTCTGGCGTTAGTCACCGGAACAGTCGCCATGTCCAAATACGGTTCAGAGATCAGCCTTGCCGCTGGGTAAAACAGTAGAAGGGATCACCAAGTTGGACTGATTAAATTTATTCACGTTAAATGCTCATTTTTAAAGTCTACATTGACGAACACACGTTAAGACCCAGAAATATAAGCACACGAGAGATATGCAAAGTATATTTTTATCTAAAGTGCTCCAGTTCGGCACGAAGGTCCGTGTAATGTCAAAACCAATGCAGCTCGATCGAACGATTTCGTAAATGCGTTCTATAACACGTGTCCACTACATTCTGTAACCGATTGGTATTACTCTGTTGAATGTAGAAAGCAAAAAAAACGTATCTTGTGTTATAATACTGTATAACAACCTGCGTAACACTAGAGGTCGCGTTACTTAACACAGAATTAAGTGTGTACGACCAGCACATTGAAATAAAATTGAAAAAAAACCACAGAGAAGTATAATCGCGGTTGCAGTACCATTATACCACCCACGGAGAAGACTTGCCTGCATTAAGAAAGATTCATATTATTACTATTATTATTTCTTTTTTGCAGCATGGCTATGTTTGTCATTTACGGATATGTTTTCGTAAATGGGTTTTATATTATATGTAAATCATTTCAGGATCATTGATCGTACAGTTTCATTAAAACAGCATTAAGAGATTTTCGTAAACAAATGGTTCAAAATTGTTCGGAAATCCCAAAGATAAAAATATAGGTGTTTTAAAAAAATCAGAATATTAATTTCACATGAAGAAAAAAAATGCTGTCGATTTTGGTACACAAGTTCTTAAATTAAATCTAGTTTGTTAATACATTTTCGGTATCATTAATATACAAAATCAACTTTCGTGGTTTTTTCAAAGATATTGATTTTTTCCGAATTTTGTAACGTACTAAAAATTTAGAATGTATGTGATAACACAAAATTAAGTTTTCACGACCGGTAACATGACATAAAACGAAATAAAATAAAATAAAATGAAGTAGAACGAAATAGAATGAAATAGAATAAAATAGAATGAAATAGAATGAAATAGAATGAAATAGAATAAAATAGAATGAAATAGAATGAAATAGAATGAAATGGAATGAAATAGAATGAAATAGAATGAAATAGAATGAAATAGAATGAAATAGAATGAAATAGAATGAAATAGAATGAAATGGAATGAATACTAATTTATTAATACATTTTCGGTATCATTAATATACAAAATCAACTTTCGTCGCTTTTTCAAAGAAATTGATTTTTTCAGAATTTTGTAAAGTACTAAAAATTTAGAATGTATGTGATAACACAAAATTTTTATGAAAAAATAGAATGAAATAGAATGAAATAGAATGAAGTAGAATGAAATAGAATGAAATAGAATGAAGTAGAATGAAATAGAATGAAATAGAATGAAATAAAATGTACAAAGGAAATAGGGATGTATAACTGCGGTCACACCACTATTATACCACCCACGAACTAGACTCGACTGCATTAAATCACTACGCAATCACGATTACGTCACACGCCTTCGTTTAGCGAACATATGTGAGATTGAACGAAGAAGGGAGGTGAAGAAAAGAATAAAAATAAGGAGAACAATTCGCGCACGCCGATCGCTGATCGCGAGTTTGTAAGCGAGAGGTGAGGACGTGCGCAAGCGAGCAAACCAAGGCGTTTCCACCAGAAAGTACACGCGTATTCCTTTAACCATGCGTGCGTAACGATCTCGTGGGCTACCGGATCACCGATAACGCACGCGTGCGTGTCCGACCACCGAAGAATACTATTTAAATGTGCATTATATTAGCCACTGTTCGAAAGAAAAAACTGTCGATGGATTCGCATTGTGTATAATCGTCAATCCGTACCACCTTTTACAAAAACATTTATTTGATGGTTTTGTAATATTACAGATCATCTCTTTTTCTATCTTTTTTTGAAATTTACAACAGCGTTTATAATTTGATTCAAAATTTCATCTTGATTCTTTTCAAAGTTATAAATTATTATTTACAAAAAAAGCTATAATACTCTATTATCTTATATTCATAAATGTTTATCGTCTCATTGATTTGATAATTATTAATTAGAAAAAATTATTTGCAGTTTTTATTTAAAATATATAGACGTTTTTTTATTATTGGCAAAAAAATGTATGGAAAAGTCGAAAGAAATTTTATTGAAAAAAATGAGGGAATGTACTTAAGGATGTTTTATGTGGACATTGCTAACAAAAAATTTGATTCGATTAGTATTTAAGTACCTGGCAAGAAGAGAAAAGTCTGAAACAAATTTAAGCTACTAAGAATATTGATTTTGGTTTTCAACTTAGACTAATAAATTGTTTAACAAATTCAATAAGAAAGGATTATTGTTTCCCTTATGAGTTTTTCAATTTTCCCGAACAGTTATGATTTCTAAATTTATTTTCCGTCGTTTTTGTCATTTTTTATTTGGAAATTATTTGAGTATATTTAGCCAATTTCATAAAAAATATCATAAAATTATCCGGAAATAAATAATATAAAAATTTCGTTCGCCTCTATTAACCAACTTTATTAATATTTCGGTATTATTATTACAAAAAATCAAAGCTTTCGATGACGTCCTTAAATTAATCGTTACCGTAATTTTATTCCACCAATTATTATGAAATGATAATTATAAAAATTATATAATCATTAAAAAATTCTATTTAAAAAATCATGAATACTTACGACTTTGGTATAAAATTCACAAAAATGTATATAGCAAGTATCAAGAGCAGCAAATAAAAATAAACGTTAATTTGAGTGTCACTGATTATAAGCTTTAATGCTGACAACGTGCCAAATACAAATTAAATGGTAAAGCATTGTAATTATTTTTCGCACTCTTGTAACTACAATAATTATGCTCAGAATAATTTACCAGAGCATGTACATCGCGAAGAAGGTGCTTTCCCTTCTTTGTTTTGCCTCTCGAGGACGTCTCGAGGATATTAAGCCTTTAGGTTCTCTTATTTCATGGGAGTCTCAACGAAAACGAGTAGAAGAGAATTACAAGAAAAAGTGCGATGATGAGGCGGTGGAAGAGAACCGAGAACTCGGATTCGTCTCGTTTGCGATCTCGTTTAAGGAAAAATCGATCGACTTCGAGGACGAACGTGTCCTCTCATCTGTCACGACCTTGGTTCACCTGCTCGGCATGTTGCTCATTCACCTTTGCAGTACATGATACTTTATAATGCTTTCACCTCGTGTCTCGTGTTCCCTACTACGCCCCGTTGATTTCTTTCCTTTTTTCATATTTCTCTTTAGCATTATTATTCGTGTATTCGAGATATTTTACGTGTATCCTCTCCATTGCATTTAACGAATACGACTGACTTTATTAAAATAATTCTCTCACTGTAGTTCATAAAGGAACCAGTTCCATATCTGTACGGATTTATTATACAGACAAGAGCAATAAAACGTGTCGAATATTCTCGTTTTCGATAAATTAATAAAATAACCAATACCTGGTGCAATGAGACTTAAATTGACCTTCGAATCATCCACATATCAGCACGTTATGGGAAATATAATATGTCGATTGAATTCCATTCAGTGACACGAAATGACGATAAAATTTTTATTTTATTAGCCGATCGGAAAAATAGGATTTGAATCAGATAGAGAAATTTTAAAACCCTTCTTTCATCTTCGGAAATTCCAATGAATCTTATTAATTATTTTTTTTACTAACTTTTTCAATAAAAAATTTTTCTAAAACAAAATTGACTTTGTAAAATTGTTATGTCTAAATAAAATTAAGAAAAATAAAAAGTTTGATTGTTTTCCATAATATGTTTGTCAAATTTTACCGAAATTGAAAAAATATACATTCTTACATTTATATATTTTTTTTATTTCCGTTTTTACATTGAAATGGTTGGAAAATTCAAATTCTTCTCGAAATTCGAGTTTTTCCTGCTTTTATATTTAATTGCATTTCAGAAAGAAAAAAAGTTGATTACTTCCTACGATTTGTAAAAAAAAATTTAAATGAACAAAAATAAAAATTGTGAGGCAAATGTCGATAGATCCAATCGTGCAACGCTGTGACGTTTCATTTTGTAAGAGGTCTTTCAGAAATTCGATACATAGATTTATTATACAGACAAGAGCAATAAAACGTGTCGAATATTCTCGTTTTCGATAAATTAATAAAATAACCAATACCAGGTGCAATGAGACTCAAATTGACCTTCGAATCGTCCACATATCAACACGTTATGGGAAATATAATATGTCGATTGAATTCCATTCGGTGACACGAAATGACGATAAAATTTTTATTTTATTAGCCGATCGGAAAAATAGGATTTGAATCAGATAGAGAAATTTTAAAACCCTTCTTTCATTTTCGGAAATCCCAATGAATCTTATTAATTATTTTTTTTACCAACTTTTTCAATAAAAAAAATTTCAAAAACAAAATTGACTTTGTAAAATTGTTATGTCTAAATAAAATTAAGAAAAATAAAAAGTTTTATTGTTTTCCATAATATGTTTGTCAAATTTCGCCCAAATTGAAAAAATATACATTCTTACATTTATATATTTTTTTTATTTCCTTTTTTACATTGAAATGGTTGGAAAATTCAAATTCTTCTCGAAATTCGAGTTTTTCCATATTTTATATTTAATTGCATTTCAGAAAGAAAAAAAGTTGATTACTTCCTACGATTTGTAAAAAAAAAATTTTCATAAACAAAAATAAAAATTGTGAGGCAAATGTCGATAGATCCAATCGTGCAACGCTGTGACGTTTCGTTTTGAAAGAGGTCTTTCAGAAATTCGATACGTAGATTTATTATACAGACAAGAGCAATAAAACGTGTCGAATATTCTCGTTTTCGATAAATTAATAAAATAACCAATACCTAGTGCAATGAGACTCAAATTGACCTTCGAATCATCCACATATCAGCACGTTATGGGAAATATAATATGTCGATTGAATTCCATTCGGTGACTCGAAATAACCATAAAATTTTTATTTTATTAGCCGATCGGAAAAATAGGATTTGAATCAGATGGAGAAATTTTAAAACCCTTCTTTCATCTTCGGAAATCCCAATAAATCTTATTAATTATTTTTGTTACCAACTTTTTCAATAAAAAATTTTTCGAAAACAAAATTGACTTTGTAAAATTGTTATGTCTAAATAAAATTAAGAAAAACAAAAAGTCTGATTGTTTTCCATAATATGTATGTCAAATTTTACCCACATTGAAAAAATATACATTCTTACATTTATATATATTTTTTATTTCCTTTTTTACATTGAGATGGTTGGGAAATTCAAATTCTTCTCGAAATTCGAGTTTTTCCATCTTTTATATTTAATTGCATTTCAGAAAGAAAAAAAGTTGATTACTTCCTACGATTTGTAAAAAAAAATTTAAATGAACAAAAATAAAAATTGTGAGGCAAATGTCGATAGATCCAATCGTGCAACGCTGTGACGTTTCATTTTGTAAGAGGTCTTTCAGAAATTCGGTACGTAGATTTATTATACAAACAAGAGCAATAAAACGTGTCGAATATTCTCGTTTTCGATAAATTAATAAAATAACCAATACCTGGTGCAATGAGACTCAAATTGACCTTCGAATCATCCACATATCAACACGTTATGGGAAATATAATATGTCGATTGAATTCCATTCGGTGACTCGAAATAACCATAAAATTTTTATTTTATTAGCCGATCGGAAAAATAGGATTTGAATCAGATGGAGAAATTTTAAAACCCTTCTTTCATCTTCGGAAATCCCAATAAATCTTATTAATTATTTTTTTTACCAACTTTTTCAATAAAAAATATTTCTAAAACAAAATTGACTTTGTAAAATTGTTATGTCTAAATAAAATTAAGAAAAATAAAAACTTTTATTGTTTTCCATAATATGTTTGTCAAATTTTACCCAAATTGGAAAAATATACATGCTTACATTTATATATTTTTTTAATTTCCTTTTTTACATTGAAATGGTTGGAAAATTCAAATTCTTCTCAAAATTCGAGTTTTTCCATCTCGACTTTGTAAAATTGTTATGTCTAAATAAAATTAAGAAAAATAAAAAGTTTGATTGTTTTCCATAATATGTTTGTCAAATTTTACCGAAATTGAAAAAATATACATTCTTACATTTATATATATTTTTTATTTCCTTTTTTACATTGAAATGCTTGGAAAATGGTTCTTCCCGAAATTCAAGTTTTTCCATTTTTTATACTTAGTTGCATTTCAGAAAGAAAAAAAGTTGGTTACTTCCTACGATTTGTAAAAAAAAATTAAATAATAAAAATAAAAATTGTGAGGTAAATGTCGATAGATCCAATCGTGCAACGTTGTGACGTTTCATTTTGTAAGAGGTCTTTCAGAAATTCGATACGTAGAGAAATAAACTGAATTCTTATGTCCAGGTAGGCAAACGAATTTGAATTAGATAACCTCGAGATACACATGATCTAGATCGGTTTGATTTTGGGCAATGAAGTGTAGACGGCAGATAAAGAGCGAGAGCGACGAGACCAATTAATTCTCACATGGTCACCCAGTATATCGCTATTTCAGATCGTATTTCATGTTAATGAGGTTTGATTGCGATCGTGTACAGCTCGAGAAACATTAAATATCAAAACTCCTTGAATACGCTTAGTCCTTTCCTTCTCTTTTCTTTTTCCTCTTCTCCATATTTGTAAAACTACCCAGAAAATATGCTCCTCTTAAATCCAATCTTTACGAACAAAAAAAAACTCAAAAATATTTACATACTTGAAAATTAATTGTATGCACAGGGGAAAGTTTGTTAATAAATAAGTGAAAAAAATGTTAAATTCAAAAACTTTTTTTTATATAATTGATTTCCTGATTTCTTTGAATATATATTATTTTTTTAAATATTTTATAACAATTTTGAAATTACCGCTTTCGATATTTAAAAAAAATATTTTTACCGTAGAACTTCTCATTTCATGATTAAAACAAAACTTATATGTAATATTGCACATTTTGACAAAAACATAAAAAAATTGCAACTGTTCAAACGTTTCTCACAATAAAAAAATGACAGTGTAAAATTGTTCGAAAATTCATTAGAAAATCTAAAAATTAACTTAATTAAAGAAATAGAGTTTGCTATTAAATTTGTCTAATTAAAATAAGATAGATAAATTCATTGATTATCATCCAGAATCAATGTCATAGTATCTTCAACGAGGTTCATTTGTCTTAAAAAAAGCGTTTTTTTGTGGCGTCGTGTCTAAATTCTAATTGAACCAAACTTTCGATTCTAAATAAACTTAAAAAGCACCCTTAAAAAAATTCTTTCTTTCATTACATTTCAGCGATTAATATGCTACAATCTCTGAAATCTATACAAACAACAAACGTTACCACGCTCACATTCCCCATTACATAAATAGCTCAACATTCACAAAAAATATACAATTTTCACAGTCAAATTTTTTCAATCTTTTGAATATCTCTACACTAGAAAAAATCTACAGTATTGACCTTCAAATTTTTTAAGTCTTTCAAACCTTTCTCCAAAAAAAAGTTCATTCAGCGTAAATTTCGAATTTCAAATTGTTAGAAAATTCTTTAGTAAACCTAAAAAAAATACCTTAATTAAAAAAAGAAAGTTTGCTATTAAATTTGTCTATTTAAAAAAAGACAAATTCATTGATTACCATGCAGAATCAATATAATTAGTATCTTCAACGAAGTTCATTTGTCTATAAAAATTTGTCTCCTTTTGTTGCGAAGTGTCTAAATTCACCACTAGAAAAAATCTACAGTATTGACCGTCAAATTTTTTAAGTCTTTCAAACCTTTCTCCAAAAAAAAGTTCATTTAGCGTAAATTTCTAATTTCAAATTGTTAGAAAATTCTTTAGTAAATCTAAAAAAAATACCTTAATAAAAAAAAGAATTTACTATTAAATTTGTCTATTTAAAAAAAGACAAATTCATTGATTACCATGCAGAATCAATACAATTAGTATCTTCAACGAAGTTCATGTCTATAAAAATTTGTCTTCTTTTGTTGCGAAGTGTCTAAATTCTAATTCAGACAAACTTTCGATTCCAAATGAACTTAAAAAGCACTGTTAAAATAAATTTCATTACATTTCAGCGATTAATATGCAAAAATCTCTGCAATCTATACAAACAGCAAACGTTACCACGCTCACATTTCCATTACATAAAAAGTTCAACATCCACAAAAAGTCTACAATTTTTAAAGTCAAATTTTTTAAATCCCTCGTACAGCTCAACATTATAAAAAGTTTACAATTTTTACCGTAAAATTTTTAAGTCTTTCAGAACTTTCTCCAAAAAAAAAAAGTTCATTTAGCGTAAATTTCTAATTTCAAATTGTTAGAAAATTCTTTAGTAAATCTAAAAAAAAAATACCTTAATTAAAAAAAGAGCGTTTACTATTAAATTTGTCTATTCAAAAAAAGTGAAATTCATTGAATACCATGCAGAATCTTTTAATAATTAGCATCTTCAACGAAGTTCATATGTCTATAAAAATTTGTCTTCTTTCGCTGCGAAGTGTCCAAATTCTAATTCAGCCAAGCTTTCGATTCTAAATGAATTTAAAAACCACTGTTAAAATTTCATTACATTTCAGCGATTAATATGCAAAAATCTCTGAAATCTATAGAAACAGCAAACGTTACCACGCTCACATTTCCATTACATAAAAAGCTCAACATTCACAAAAAGTCTACAATTTTTTCAGTCATATTTTTTAAATCCCTCGAACAGCTCAACATTACAAAAAATTTACAATTTTTACCATAAAATTTTTAAGTCTTTCAGACCTTTCTCCAAAAAAAAACGTTAATTTAGCGTAAATTTATAATGAGCGGCTTTGGACAACAAAAAACATCAGTTGATTTGCAAGTACAGATACGGTATTCGCAGAGAGATATTTTGCTCTCGAGATTTGCTGACCTCGGCACTGACCAACTCCATCAACGGCGGCGACGTCAGTGAGGCTTGGCGAAAGATGAGGAACATCGTCGAAGCGTGGAGCTCCCGATGGCAATTGGGGGAACGCGGCGCTTGTTACGATAGAAGCAACGAGAGAAAGATAGAAATCCTTCGAGCCGATGGGCATCAGAGATCGGGTGATTCGTTGATCGGTATGGGCCCCCATCTTAAACATAGTAATGTCAATGTCACAGGTGTACTTCAGGGCGTGTCCCCCTCCAAGCAGGTCGTCGACTCCCTACTCGATTCTCATATATAAAGGGGTACGCCAACTTGGTACAGCATATCAGTCCACGGCTGTCAGCGAGTACTGGAAATCCAGCAGCGCTAACAAACTCTCACCGAAATCATGCAGACTTTCGTGAGTAGAAATAAATCAAAATTTTAAACCGCGCCTTCATTTTATAAATGAAATAAAGTAAATTCGTTAGATAAAATATTTTTTTTTTCCTCTTTTTTTCTAATGATTTAATTCATAATCGTGAAGTCTTTATAGTTCATTCAGAAGAAATTATTATTATGTAGTGTAGTGGTATTTATATATATCCTAAAAAGGTGTTATTAAAGAAGTGCTTCGCACGACCGTGAGTTTCACCGTGAAAATCATCCTGTTTCAAAGCTGCTCATACACTGCACGTTTCTTGTTGTTTTTATCGTCACGCATATATACTATTGTTGTGTCTGCGAAAGGAAAAATGAAATTCAACACCATGAGACTATGTTACTTGCAATAAGAATCTACGCTGAAGCGCTTTCGCTGTCGTATTGTTTATACACGTACTTCTCAACGCATATGAGGTATTCCGTATCAAGTAGACCATTTTTTCAGCAATTTATTTACATTAAGAGAGAAAATGGGACTTTTAATTTAATTCTTTTTACTTACATAAACAAACGAAAATTGCTATTTGAATAAGAGGATAAACATATAAAATTAATTTCTTTACCTACGATGAAATAAAAGTAAAACATAAATACAAAAAGTTTTTTATTTTATTATTGAAAAAAATAAGTAAATGGCTTAATAATAGTGAAGAAAAAGGCCTTAAAATATCTGATTGAAAAAGACCGAAATTCTGTTACTCTAAATTACGTTTATATAGGTAGTTTTCAATTTTTTTTAAGTGCAATAATTATTTGCTCTTTTTGGCACTAATTGGTAAATATTTTTATTCATTTTTTTACTGGATGAGAAAATTGTTCTTTTTGATGTGGAATGTCGCATATGTGTATCTGCTACCGCGATACATGTCCATACAATACGTTGGGGGCTAAGAGAGCCAAGGGAAACGTGATGTGCACTGTTGAGCGCATATCTTCCGCGGAAAGTGCAAGTGTTTCTTCCGAGTGTTGGTCAGGGGGACGTAGAGTAACCGAAGTGAAAACCCGTCGTCGTAATCCATGCTGCGTTGATCGTGTTGCGTTGTAGTAAGCATCACGAGTATGTATTATTCACGCCACAATGCTCAGATTTAATCGTAGCATGACGATCCATCTGCATTATCGCTGCAACACATTGCATAAATTATTATTATACATGTAAAAAGTACGAGGAAGAAGATACCGATATATGTTTACGAAGATCCTGACCTACATAGTTGAAGTATTCTATAAAAACAAAGAAAAAGTAATGGAGAACTTGACTCAAAAAAATGTTATGTTACCTTGTATTACTTTTTTTTTCTCCGTTGCTAATATGGAACTTTATTCGGTATTTTTGTAAATGAAAACAGATTTCTCCTTTTTACAATTTTTATACAAGTAATTTTTAAAAATGAGCCCAAGTTACAAACTTTACAAAAGTCAACATTATCATAAATTTACAAAATTTACAACTTTTTGGTGGCAGGAGACAGAGTTTCAATAAAAATTTCACAGAATAAACATTTTTAATTTTACATTCAACATTAGTAGAAAAATGAACTCATCAAAGTCCAGGCGAATGTATAAGTTTATCTTGTATTGAATATTTTTTAATGATCCTTATCAAATTGACACTAATATAAATTACCATGAATTTACAAAAATTACAAGATTTTATCATATCACAATTTACAAAATTTTATTAAACATTAAACATCAGATTCGAATTTATTGACAAATTACTATTAAAAAAACTAGTTCGATAATATGCAGAATTTTTACCCTGAGTATATTTCAAATAGAATCGTTTAATTAAAAAATTTCTAGCCAATATTTTGTTTATTCATTTCTCTTATGTTTAATTTTTTCTTTTTTTTTGCTTTTTAGATTGTTCTCTCCGCCCTTGTGGCCGTAGCAGTCGCTGCCCCAGGATACGGCGCTTATGTGTACCAACCTGCTGCCCCAATCGGTCATGATGGCAGGGTAGTAGATACACCGGAAGTGGCTCACGCTAAGGCTGCTCACTTCGCAGCTCATGCTAGCGAATCTGCCAGAAATACTTACGGATATGCTTACGCACCTGCACTCGCCTACGCTTCCGCTCCTTACGTCAGTTACCCCGTTCACGGATATTCCCTTGGTGCACCTCTTGCTGCTGATGGACGCGTCATCGACACCCCTGAGGTCGCTCATGCCAAGGCTGCTCATTTCGCTGCTCACGCACAGGTTTGTACTTTTTATTTTTCTATATCCTCCTTCACTTTAAAAAACCGCTCCTAAAATTATATTAATTTATATTAATTTAATATAAATTAATCTCTTATAATTGTATTAATTTATATTAAATTAATATCATTATAGGGTTATATTAATAAATATATTAATATAATCCTGTTCCTTAAATTATATTATTGTTAATATAATTAAAGTTATTTATTGTTGAATTATATATTATCGGCTTAAATTATATTATGTTAAATTATATTAACAATAAACAGTAGCATTTGGAATTTGAAAAAAAAAAAAAAAAATTTCTAATCAGTTTGCAATTTCTACATACAGGATTTTTTTTGTATTAATTATTTCAACAATATTTTCAATGCTACATATTTTGCAATGTGTAAAAAAAAATATTTTGAAACATTTTATATTTAATATTTGTCCAATATTGAACAATATTTGTGAAACGCTTTATGTGTTTACAAATTTTTTAAATTTGTATACACTTATTATCAATTTTAGCAGAAATATTTCTGAAGCAAATAAATGTAACGTTCTGATAAAATATTTTTAAAACATTCATAGAACATTTTAGGAATATTATTCAAAAAAATATTCTTCAAAAGTTTCGAATATATTGACGTGTTGTATGGGTTTGATTTAAATGTTCAAGGCTATTAAAAATAATTCCTTATATGCATAGACTTCAAACAATTGGACATTTTGCAATTTCAGTTGAGTCATAAAATTAAATTTAAAGTGTAATGTTAATAAGTTAACAAAATGAATGAAAAGAAATACTATAAATTGAGTAAGAACTCAAAATGGCGTCATTATTATAGAATCTTATCGCAATTTCAATTGTCTTATTAGGAGGCCGTCAAGACCGCTGGACACCCATACGGAGCTCTCGCTTATGCACAATCGCCAATCTACGCTTATGGATACGGCGCTGCTCCCATCGGACACGATGGTCGCGTAGTCGACACCCCTGAGGTCGCCCATGCCAAAGCAGCCCATCTTGCCGCCCACGCCGCCGCCAGTCATTAATTCTTCGAATTGATAAAGTCTTTTTTATACAAACTGTATTGCCATGTCCTCGGTCCTGCTCTAATCATGATGATCATCAGTGAGGAGAGGAAGGGACATTTCCTTCGTTCTCTCCGTGGAGCTGATACCATGATTATGCTAAATTTCCACGCACGGATTCAATAAATATTCGTGTAAAATCTACATCTACAATTGTTGTGTAATTTATTTACGACATCTTTATCAATTACCATCCTGCAAATCTAATACCGAACATCTTCACTGGCGTAGGAAAATATTTCTTGTATATATATGGGGCATTACATCCCGTTTCGACCTGGATCTGACCCTCGACCTCCTAGATTTGGCTCGTAATTTTTTGTAGGATTGGTTGAACCCTTAAGGAGGTTGGATACCGTCTTGCTGGCGGGGAGGTGCGCGGTTTGCCGGGGACGTAGTGTGCGAGAGAGAAGTCCGTGACGCGCGTTCACTGTCGTACATTATTTTCTCGGCAACCAAGCAGACGAATCATTTCGGCTTTCGTAAAAGTTCTTTTCGAAAATACAAGGAATGATTTGATTCTGTTATCAACAATTGTTTATCATTTTTATTATACTTTCGAGCATAACGTTGAAGGTACGTATAGTTTTCGCTATGTTGCCCATGCATAAGAGTGTAATTTCAATAATTAATTTCTCGATAACCATCTAGACGATTGACATGAAATTTGGCATAGAGATGTAATTTTTATCTACGAATATCCTCCAAAAATTTGAGAGCATGTTTATCATTTTGAGTTGGGTATCCACCCTCCTTAAATGCACCACATTCTTATTTTTTATTTTTGCTATGTAAATTTTTCTTTGCATATTTTTTTAAAGTGACATATCGAATGCCTTAATTTAAAAATCTGAAAAAAATTCTGAATAATTCTTTGTTGAATATCAAAATTATCTAGCTTATGGCCAAAGTGGGCTAGATTTTTCTTCTTACAGTTTTTAAGCTTTTTTCTCAGAATTTTTTCAGATTTTTAAATGATGTCATGCTGGTACTAGAATGTATGGTGCTGGAATAGTCTTGGTTCAAAAAAATTTCAAACATTGCTAAAAATCTGAAAAACTTCTGAAAAATCCGAATTTACATAAATAAACGTTTGACCAGTTGCGTGTAGTAGATTAATTATTTTTTTTCTATTTTTTAATAATTTTTTTAAATTAAAAAAGCTTAAAAACTATAAGAAAAATCTTGCCCACTTTGGCTATAAGTTAGATAATTTTGATATTCAACAAAGAATTTTTCAACATTTTTTCAGATTTTTAAATTATGACATTTTATATGTCACTTTAAAAAAATATTTAAAAAAAAATTTATATAGAAAAAATAAAAAATAAAAATCTGGTGCATTTGAGGGTCTAACCAGTTCTACAAAAAATTACGAGCCAAATAAAAGGACCCAACTATTTTTTTTCGGTCCTTTTATAAAAATATCAATTTGTCGATAAAATAGCAAATTCGTGAAGGGCGGACCAAGATACATCGAAATAGCTTCGAAGAAACGAAAAAAAGAAAAGATTTTTTAATGCCGAATATGCGACGCTTTATTATAATTGTTTAAAGTTCTTTGCAGATTTTAAAAGTTGGAGTAGTAAGAATTAAAAAAATTTCCATGTTTTTGACCTTCCCTTTTTTTCTGCGATTTCACTGATTCGGAAACGGACTAATTTTCTGTCCATCACTCAAAAATTTCGTGAATAAAAATGTAAGAATCTTTTTGAAAAAAGTTTTTTTTGTGCTTTTCACTTGAAATTTTATAGTTACCGATAAAATAATTGGCAGTTTCATAATCAGCCGGAAAATTCCGATCAAGTAGACCTCTGAAATGTAATCAAAAACGATTTTTTTTCTTGCCCTCGAAACGCCGCAAAAGTAAAAATTCTGAAAATTCGGAATTTTAAACTAGTCATAATTTTTTTTTTTGTTCGTCCGATTTTCAATTTTCTTTTTCAGTTTGGCAAGAACTCGCCGTAATGAAGAGAATATCGCAAATATAATTCCGATACCTCAATTTTGGTGATAGTGAAATTATTTTGAAAAGTGGCCGAAAAAAATGAAAAAGTAGGCAAAAATCATACATTTTCGCTATACCAACTTTTAAAATCTGTAAAAAAAAATTAAAAACTCAACGCATGTTATGCCTTATGACTTTTAAAAATTGATTTATTACGAGAAAGCAAACGCAAACCGAAGTAATTGCACCATTATTTTTAAAACTTTAAGCCATTTTAGTGAAATTCCGAACGTATTGCATAAATGCAAAAAAATGTTGTATTTTTTTTTTTTTTGGCACTATACCAATGTATTTTTTTCCGCTGACTATGAATTTGGTATGTTTTCGAGCGATAAATAAAGAAATAGCATGAAAAAATCCACAGCAGTGTAATTTTTTAAATGTTATTTATATTTTCCTAATGAATCCTTCTTTTAAAGTTCTACCATTTTCTAAACAAAATAAATAAGCATACGCGAAATAATATGATATTGTGATGAAAAGTTTGTCCTTTATTTCTGATAATTCGAGAAAATACAGTAATTTTATTCTAAAAAATGTTATTGTTTCGCAGCTCTGCCGATTTCCAGAGCTTTCCGCGCCATCGCCAATGCGCCTTCTCTCGTTTTGTTTCCTCCGATGAATCGAACCGTGTGACAAAAGATCGAGTCCTTGATACCCGCGACGCGTGACAATTCTTCATCACGTAAGCCAGCCCAAGCCTCGGGTAGGAACATCCTTGAATAATTTTATGATAATTATGACATAATTATTATGACATAAGGATCTATATCAACACGCTCAATTTTTTCTTAATAACAAACTTTCGAATTATGTGTCTCAGTATTACCGGCAAACGAAGCTTCCCGGTCCAACTGGCACGGCTTGTACTCTGAACGTGTTGTCCTGGAAAATCGCATATTTTATCGATGGTTCTATCGTCGTGTCTTTTTCCAACTCAAACAACGATTCTTTCCACGGTAATGCCTTGACGAGTTCAATTATTTCGCCGCTGGGATCAACCTTTCGTAATTAATTAATTATTATTATTACTACTATACTCAGGTAATGAATACTATTTTTTTTGTATGAGAATCTAAATGTTGCGAAACTTACTTCGAACCTCTTGGCTACGGCTTCTTTTACAATATCTCTTGCTGGTAGCCAAATGCTAGCAGCATTGTGAACGAAATACTTGAATTCTTCACCGCAAAGTTCCATTGCTTTGACGAATTGCGCATCGCTGTCCACACCGACGCTGTTCCAGTCGGGATTTAAACGCGCCACGCGTGCGCTTAAGTTTGTTACGATACGATATCTAAAACGGTTTTAAGTATTATAGTTAAAAGAGCTATTTTAGCTCCTTTTTCAATATGTGTTACTATATTTCGTATAAAATAAAATTCAACAAGAAAAAGTAAAAATGCAGTACATACACAGGTTCTCCATCAAACATAGGCACTCCATTATCAATAGCATCAACTTCCTTGATTAATGTGTCATAGATTTTCTTCCAAATCCTATCGATGTCCTCATCGTCGATTACTTCAGACACAAGTTGTTTAATGACCTTGTGACCATAATGACAGTAGACCAAACCGGCGCTACTCAATTTTATGTCACCATTGCAGCCATCCTTTTTCATAACTGTACTCGCAGTTTCTGTAAACTCGCTAATGGTGCATCGGCAATGGAAAAAAATACAAATGTCATGGCATGAACCAATATTTTCTATATAAAATAATTCATAATTATCATAGATTCCCTGATGTCTTAGTTTGGGTCACTGCTTGAATATAATGTAATATTCACAATCATGCATTTTATTTCTTCAGACAAATTATAGTTTCAAGAAGTGACCAACTACGTTACTTCTAAATTACCGTTTTGTATCATCATTTGTTGATTTCTTTGGGGACACATTTTCTGGTTTTATGCTATTTGTTACCAACTATGTCAATTGTACCAAATATAATTTATGTAAAAAATTCTCCTTGCTCTCATATATATCCAACAGTTATTATAATTTTCAATTGTTAATATTTATTTCTGCTAAGCGACTCTCCTTTTTTGTCATTACAATTTTTTTTTAAACGTCATGTCATGTTAGCTGCTAAATAATTAAATCAATTGAAGATATTACATGTTGAAATAATAAGCATATAATATTGTGTATTATTCGTACATCCAATAACAACTATTATTATTATTACTATTATTATTCTTTGAACAAGGAAAGCTCCAATTATGCTGGATATAGATAAATAAAAAATATAAGCAACTTTGGTATAAAATTAAATGAACCTTACCGCATATGGTGATCGTAACGCTGTTTAGCATGATTATATTCTCCACCCACATCTACGACGATATCGCAGGTATCCAAAACCTTCTGATCACGAGACCTTTTTTTAAAAATAAATACAAAACATTGTACAGATACCGTAGAAATATTTTGAACACAATTGATATTCTACGTTTCATAAATACGTTTCAGAAATAAAAAAAAGGCCAGGCTAACCTAATTTACCTAACAATCTCAGCATCTTTGTACTCGGGTAGTTGCTTAAGCATAAAGCACGCAAGGGCTTCATCGCAATGGAAACAACCATTGTGAGTGCCAATTTTCACAGCCGACGACATCGAAGAAAAGCAACGAAACAAATTCGGCTTTCTAACTTGACGATAAGGATACCTAACGATGAAACACGTGTTCAACTTTATAGACGATGTCAACAAACTCCTCCAAACACTTGTTAACATTATTGTTTTATACTATTGTCATTATTTTACTTTGATAGGTGTGATATTTTAGCGTTGATGTAATAAATTATGTTCGTATCTCACCCGGTTATGATTAACTGTTTGATTTAACAGCAGAAATTGCAGCAAGAAGGAAATCCAGGATTTTTAGGTTAGTTGGAACGCGCGAATATTGGATCAACACCACGCGTCGCTGGTTCAAATCCATTGTTTCTCGTGTCTCATAATAAAAATTGGAAAAAGTTTGATAAACGTGATTTCAAAAAATGTTTAATTGTATTTTATGTTTTTGCGTGAAAGATTCCAAATTTCGACTACAGTTTTGTTAAATACAGCAAAAAATTGCTTCAAAAGCCACAAAAGATATTTGTTTAAACCCTTTTTAGCCTCTTCACTCCTGAAAATTTTTTGTGTGAAATATTAATATTTCTCTATACAAAAAATTCAAACAAAGAAACTTCCTGTAAAAAAGTGTTTTTCGAAGGTTTTAATTTTTTTCAAGTTTTTTTTCGGAAAACCTTCGAAATATTTTTACCACGAACAAGATTTAGAAATGTAGAAATGATGGTGAAATTTATCTCGATACCTTCACGTCAAAGGAATTAAATAATAAATAACGTCAATCCAAACAATTTATATCCATTATTATTGACATGGTAGAGATTTATTTCGAAGGTTTTATTTTTTTTCAAGTATTTTTTCGGAAAACTTTCGAAATATTTTTACCACGATCAAAATTTAGAAATGTAGAGATGATGGTGAAATTTATCTCGATACCTTCATTTCTGTCACTACAAATGTATTTTGAAAATCTGCAACAAAAATGGATCTTTGCAGTCGCTTAATTTCAATGTCAAAGGAAGTAAATAATAAAGAACATCGATCCAAGCAATTTATATCCATTATTATTGACATAGTACAGATTTATTTCGAAGGTTTTATTTTTTTTCAAGTTTTTTTTCGGAAAACTTTCGAAATATTTTTACCACGATCAAAATTTAGAAATGTAGAAATTATGGTGAAATTTATTTCGATACCATAATTTCTGTCACGGCAAATGTATTTTGAAAATCTGCAACAAAAATGGATCTTTGTAGCCGCTGAATTTCAACGTCAAAGGAATTAAATAATAAAGAACATCGATCCAAGTAATTTATATCCATTATTATTGACATGGTACACATTTATTTCGAAGGTTTTATTTTTTTTCAAGTATTTTTTCGGAAAACTTTCGAAATATTTTTACGAAGATACAAATTTAGAAATGTGGAAATGATGGTAAAATTTATCTCGATACCTTCATTTCTGTCACTACAAATGTATTTTGAAAATATGCAACAAAAATGGATCTTTGAAGCCGCTTAATTTCAACGTCAAATGAATTAAATAATAAAGAACGTCAATCCAAGCAATTTATATCCATTATTATTGACATGGTATAGATTTATTTCGAAGGTTTTATTTTTTTTTCAAGTATTTTTTCGGAAAACTTTCGAAATATTTTTACCAAGACAAAAATTTAGAAATGTAGAGATGATGGTGAAATTTATCTCGATACCTTTATTTCTGTCACTACAAATGTATTTTGAAAATATGCAAAAAAAATGGATGTTTGCAGCCGCTGAATTTCAACGTCAAAGGAATTAAATAATAAAGAACATCGATCCAAGCAATTTATATCCATTATTATTCACATGGTACAGATTTATTTCGAAGGTTTTATTTTTTTTTCAAGTATTTTTTCGGAAAACTTTCGAAATATTTTTACCAAGATTAAAATTTAGAAATGTAGAGATGATGGTGAAATTTATCTCGATACCTTCATTTCTGTCACTACACATGTATTTTGAAAATATGCAACAAAAATGGATTTTTGTAGTCGCTGAATTTCAAGGTCAAAGGAATTAAATAATAAAGAACATCGATCCAAGCAATTTATATCCATTATTATTGACATGGTACAGATTTATTCCGAAGGGTTTATTTTTTTTCAAGTATTTTTTCGGAAAACTTTCGAAATATTTTCACCAAGATAAAAATTTAGAAATGTAGAAATGATGGTGAAATTTATCTCGATACCTTCATTTCTGTCACTACAAATGTATTTTGAAAATCTGCAACAAAAATGGATCTTTGTAGCCGCTGAATTTCAACGTCAAAGGAATTAAATAATAAAGAACATCGATCCAAGCAATTTATATCCATTATTATTGACATGGTACAGATTTATTTCGAAGGTTTTATTTTTTTTCAAGTATTTTTTCGGAAAACTTTCGAAATATTTTTACCAAGATCAAAATTTAGAAATGTGGAAATGATGGTGAAATTTATCTCAATACCTTCATTTCTGTCACTATAAATGTATTTTGAAAATCTGCAACAAAAATGGATCTTTGTAGCCGCTGAATTTCAACGTGAAAGGAATTAAATAATAAAGAACATCAATCCAAGCAATTTATATCCATTATTATTGACATGGTATAGATTTATTTCGAAGGTTTTATCTTTTCTCAAGTATTTTTTTGGAAAACTTTCGAAATATTTTTACCAAGATAAAAATTTTAAATGTAGAGATGATGGTGAAATTTATCTCGATACCTTAATTTCTGTCACTGCAAATGTATTTTGAAAATCTGCAACAAAAATGGATCTTTGTAGCCGCTGAATGTCAACATCATAGGAATTAAATAATAAAGAACGTCAATCCAAGCAATTTATATCCATTATTATTGACATGGTACCGATTTATTTCGAAGGTTTTATTTTTTTTCAAGTATTTTTTCGGAAAACTTTCGAAATATTTTTACCAAGATAAAAATTTAGAAATGTAGAAATGATGGTGAAATTTATTTCGATACCATCATTTCTGTCACTACAAATGTATTTTGAAAATCTGCAATAAAAATGGATTTTTACAGCCGCTTAATTTCAACGTCAAAGGAATTAAATAATAAAGAACATCAATCCAAGCAATTTATATCCATTATTATTGACATGGTACAGATTTATTAGAAAATACCACACGATTTTCCTCCATGGAAATGTACATTTCTATTACATCATTCATATGAAAATTTAGGTATACTTAGGCGTATTATATATACATTATTACGTGATATTTATCACGTGTACGAATATCCTTAGATTTATCATTCATATTATATTTATATCAATAATCGTATTCAATTCTTTCCATCCTGAACAAATACACGCAAAGGTTTCTCACTCAAAAAAAATATACACTGATAAATTTTAGCAATTATCCTAAATAGAGAGTCTAGAAATAATAATATTACTTTATTGCGTCGTTATAGCTCATAACGCGACGTAAATCAAAGCAGTAAAGTTATATCGACCTCTGAATCAATAAGTTCTATTAAAAAATAAAGTCGTACACGTTTTACGCATTCGAACGCATCGAATTGTGCGAATCGATGTGGCTATTGAGCAATGAAGAGGACACGAAGCTCAATGTAGAGTTCACCGGTGAATTTCATTCAACCAATCATCCAATTACTTCTATATATTAATTCTGTAAATAACGTCACTACGTACAATATATGTACGATTCTCCTTCGTTACACTTTCTTTTAATTTATTTTACGTCACTTGGGATCATCTACCGGTCATTCGAAAATCTGCAGCTCGACGGACCTGAGCAAAACTCTTTCTAAAACTATATCTGCATAAAAATAGTTTTTTTTTCAGTCGATAAAAATCGACGCAATACACACAAAACTCTATATGAGGGACAAACATTTTTCAAATAGCAAAACCACTCAAATTATTATTCTGACAAATTCTAAATAAGTTTTATAAGCATTAAGTTATAGTAAACTCTTAAGAGATTTTTTTCTAATGTAGATTTCAGTTTTTATTTTTTTATATTTTACTAGAATCATTATTTAAGTGGTTTTTTATTTGTGTGATTTTTTTAGCCCTGCTCTAAATATTACTATAGCGAAAAAATGTGAGTTTTCGTCACGTCTTCCCCGAAGCTCTGCTAAAGGCACAAACGTCGCATTAATTTTAATAAGTGTGAATCCTCGCATCCTCGCAATATCTACATAATAATTCTTACGGACTCGCACACACCCACGCGTACACATAGTGTTATGGCAAATTCTTAAACATATACGCGATGAGGAGACGAAAGGATTATTTTGTTATCCTTTTTGTCTTGTACACCTAATGAAAAATATAAATACACCTAAGCTACAGGTTCTGGGATTCACGAATTACCAAAATCAAGGGAACATCTCGGGGATGACATCGACGAATCGCATATTTATCGACTTAACTCGCTCGAATCGAGATACTGTACATTGATCTTTAAAATCGATCATAGGGAAGGATCTTCCCGCGCAAAAGAGTCTCCAAATTGATAGATAACGTACCAAACCTTTCCATTGCGAATTTCTATGCTTTTGATATCACTCCAATCACCCAGAAATTGTCTGTGCATTAATTAAGGTTATCGCAACATTCTTTCGCTAATTAGCTTCTTTAAAAAGGAAAAAAAAATCAAAAAAAAATCTCACGTGTTTAGAAAAATCAGTGAATCTATGTAATATGAAAAAAAATTCTATCTAATCCCTCGAACAATTTGTTTTACAAATTGCTCAATATCTCTTCAGCATAATCATTATAAGAAATCAATGTTCTTAATATCTGCAACAACGTTAATTTAAACAGAGAAGCTAAATAAAAAACAAAGTTTTTTTCCAATCCAACCTAATATGTGAAGCATCCTCAACATCCCGAAGATCAATATTTAAAAAACGCCATTAATAAACCAAACGCCCTTTGAGCGATTAAACAATGATATAGTAATGAACAAATCCATGAATTCCTCGAACATGAAATTTATAGGAACTTCTAGAAATCCACAATGGTAAGTTTCGGATTTTTAAATAAGGTACTTTCACCAGACTCGTTTGCGGCACTTGGGACTCTTAACATCATGAATACAACTCTGCGTTTCTTCGTCGAAGGCAGTTCCTTCTTCGCATACAAATCGAAAATCGAGGACCTGCCTCGACGTGAAGCCCGGCGAACAGTAATGAAACAATCTGCAGTCACGACCATCAGCATAGAACCTGTACATCTCCTTTTCCAGGCAGTTAAAGGAGGCAGTTCGTTTGACAGCTCCAGGCCTTCGATTAACAGCTTTGATGGACGCTAATGTCGGCGTACGATTAATTACTTCAGAGATTTCCGTCGTGGCATCATCAGACACTGAACCTATAGTCACGGGCACCGAAATATCCATTTCCGGTCTATTTGTCGCCATACTATTCTTCAATATCGAAGAATCGCTTGTTTGCTGAACAAAAACCAATTCTGGCTTCTGAGGCTCAGCTGAAGAGCCAGACGGTAACTTTGAGGTCACATCTTGATCAGGAATTGCTAAAGTTACGACTTCCGGTGTCCTGCTAGAATTTACAGTCTCACTGACGTTCGGAACATCGTTGCTTTCCACATAAGTTTTTTCGGATGTTGAAATAGCTTCAAGGGCTTGTTTTTCTTCAGGGATATTCTTTTTTGCCACGAAAGTCGCTTCTGTCATCCTTAAAATTGGATATGGCGTGAAAGTCTGGTTTTCAGTTGCTGAAGAAACCGGAACGCTATCCGTTATCGAAATAGGAACGTTGTTGTCTTTGATACTCGAATTTTCGTTTTCTTTGACACTGGATAAAGTCGTGACAACTGGAGTCGATGATTCCGTTGCTTGAGTCGTTGGTACTTCAGTGGTAATCAGGCTCAAGGTAATTTCTTCCATTTTCGGAGTTTCTGTCGTTTCTGCGGGAACTTCTGTGGAATCTTCAAGATTCTTAATCTCATAAGGCGTCGTTGTACGAGTTATCAAAGCTTTTCTCGCAAATAGCGGAGTCTTTCGGATAATAGGTTTTGGCGCCAATTCGTTGTACGATTTAATTGGTTTCGCTGGTTTTGGATTTAAGAGAGCCAATCTAGGTTTTATTACCACTGGAACTGGCGTTGTTGTTGGTGGAATGTAAACGTAGGTTTTGCGAATTGTAAAAGGCTTGAAAAGTCTCGGAGTTGGTCGTGAAGTTGTTGACCTTCTTGTTGTCGTTGAAGTTGTCGTAGTTGTTGCAGGAGTTGTTGTCGAAGTTGTCGTAGTAGTTGCAGGAGTTGTTGTCGAAGTTGTCGTAGTCGTTGCCGGAGTTGATGTCGTGGTTGTTGCTGGAGTTGTTGTTGTGGTTGTTGCGGGAGTTGTCGAAGTAGTCGTAGTTGTAGTGGAAGTTGTGGTCAAAATTTCGGTAGTAGTTGTTTCAGGAGTAGTAGTCGAGACTATCATGGGAATAATCTCTGTTATCGACGTTGTTGTAGCGATAGTTGAAGCCTCTTCACTTTCAATCGGTTTCTCAATCGATTTTTCCACCGGTGGTTCGATTACCTCAGTTTTGATCTCTGGTTGAGCTTGATCGTTTTGCCTGTCTTCCATATTTTCCGCAATTTCCAACGGGCTCATTGCGGTCGTCAAGTTTTCAATATCTTTGTCATCAGCAAATCGCGTGTTTCCATCTTCTGCAATATTCAGAGTCGTAATTATTTCTGTTGTCGAAGATGATCTTTTCTGTTCCTTATAACTCTGAGGCTCGTAATTGTCGTCGATATAATCTTGCGGTGTTTCTTCGACAGTTTCTGGCTTGTCGGCTTCTTCAGGTTCGTCTGCTTTCTCTGACCTTGGAATTTCGTCCGTAAACTTCAAAACTCCTTCGGACAAGTGATCCTCTTGACTGGGAGGAATTTTGTCGTCTTTGATTGATGAGGTTTCTGATGATTCGGTTTGTTCGGTCGAAGACGTTGTGTCATCGATAAATTCTTGCGTTGTATTGTCGTCGTTCATGGGAAGTTCTGCTTCATCATCTTGAACTTCGCGGGAATCTTCAGGGCTCGCATTTTGTTTACTGTCTTCATATTCGCCAGACATTTCGTAAGAAAAAATCTGTTCGTTGCTTTGCGTCGTGGAATCGTCCGCAAGATCGTAATATTCTTCGTCATTCAAAGACTTTTTGGAACTTTTGCTGTGACGAGAAGCCTCGTGTTTTGATGAAGAAATTTTGTTGGGAGATTCCTTCGATTGTTCCGCAGAATCTCCCTCGTTACTTTTGAGATTCGTGTCATCAACATCTGCGTCGTAATAATAATCGTCCTCAGGCAAATTTTCTTGGGAAATTTCTTCCTCCATTTCCTCTTCTAATTCTTCTTCGACTTTCTCTTCACTCTCGGAAAAGTCATCCTTTAAATTTAGCTTCTTTGACGATTGCTTTCCGCTTGATTTCGATTCTACAGCTTCAGGCAACGCGAGAGAAAATCTCGAAGATTTTTCTTCGGAATGTCTTTTGGAAGAACCCAAACTGTTGGAATTTTCACTGTTCGAATTCTTGTCTTCCTTGTCCAGCCGATTAGACCGATCTTTCGAATATTTAGAATCTTGTTGCGCGACAGCTCTGACTTCAACTTCTTTAGCCGTTTGGGACTCCGGCTCTTCGAATATTTTACTATCAAACGTTTCTTCCTCAGCATTCACATACTCTTCAGCATCCGTTTCTCGGCTATCAACAGCAGTCTCCGATTTCCCGTCCAACTCCACATATTCCTCCTCATCAGACTCTTTAGTATCAATCGCAGCCTTTTCTTCATCTTTATCTTCAGAATCAATTCGATGTTTGGACGTCATTGTCTTCGAATGGTTTTTTATTTCCACATTCTTATCCTTCATTTCCTCATCGCTGATTTTCTCCACAGCTTCCTTCGCTATTTTTTCTTCAGGCTCTTCATCATCAATTTTAGAATCTTTTACTGCTCCAGTTTTTTCGATTTTAGTTTCCACATCTCGTCGTGTACGTACCGATCTTTTTTCTCTCGTTTCTGTCCAGCGAAAATGCCCACCAATTCTTCTCCCGTTTCTGACCTTCGGCACGTCTCGATAAAAGGGATCAAAGGACTCATCACCTTCTTTATAATCATCATAACTCGCCGGAATGGTCGGCAATGGAAGAGTCACAAGCTGCGTACTGTTTAAGGGTCTTCCAGATTCGTCACTAACGCTGGCCTTTGCAGTGACGATGACTCTTGACTGGGAAGGTAAAAGTGGCGAAGGATTTTGCACAATTCTCTGAATGTCCGGCGGAGGAAGATTGATGGTAACTTGATGAGGTTTCAGTTGCGGAATTGCTGGAGGAGGAGGCAAATGAATGTGAGTTACGTGACTGGAAGACGACTTAGTCGACGTCCTCGGAGTGGGATAAAAGGATCTGACAGCTTGATTAGCATCACTAGCAGGAGTTGGCAAAAAGCTCGTAGTTATCCTTTGCTGCTGAGATAATTGGCCATTTTTATTTTGTTGTCGATCGTTTCCTTCTTGAGGACGAGAAATAGTTAGTTTGGAAACTTTTCCCTGAGTCGTTGGTTGAATAGCTTCAAGAGGTCGTCGATCCTCTTCGGCTCTTTCGTCATCTTCGCTGTCATCTCGATATTCGGGCGTTTCACGAGGATTGTTGTTATGGACCGTGAATTGTTCAGTGGTGCTGGAAATTCCATGATTGTGAAATATGGGGTTTATCAAAGCTGGACTGTTGGCATTGCTGTTGAGCAGAGTTTGAATTGTCGAAGAAGTTGCATGGAAAATTGGCGACACTGTTGGTTGATGATCGTTGTGGATTTGGATTTGAGTGCTTGGAGTTGAGCTGTAACGAATTTGATGAATTTGAGGAGGTCCTGTTGTTGAGCTTACGCCTTGGTTGCTAAACAATTGGTAGGAAGTTGCTTGGTTGTTATTGTTGTTGTGATTTTGGTTGTTATTGTTGTTATTGTTGTTGTTATTATTGTTTCCATCGTTATTGGTGTCTACATTGTTGTTTCTGTGGTCGCCGGTGTGATAGATGTATTGATGATGATAGCCTCCGTTTTTGTCGTCGTAGAGTGACTTTGACTGACTAGTTTGCACGGATGGGAATCGCGGTTGAGGCTGAAAGTGCTGAGGATATCCTCCGTTCGGATGCTGGTAAGAACCGCTGGAGGATGTCGTCGATGATAAGCTGGGTCGCGGGGTTGTCGTTGTCGTTGAACTTGTCGTGCTTGGCCGGGATGATGTCGTTCGTTGAGACTCATGATCTTCAAGAAGGTCTGAGGGATCGTCCTCGTCTTCAGCGCCGCTTTCGTGTAAGCTGGGGAAAGATAGAACAAGTTATTAGAAATAAGAACATGACATATTTATTGGAAACAATAAAGATTAAAAATGAATAGAATTTGGAAATGAATAGAATTTGAAATTGAACAGAATTTAAAAATGAACAGAATTTGGAAATGCACAGAACTTGGAAATGCACAAAATTTGAAAATTAACAGAATTTGGAAATTAACTGAATTTGGAAATTAACAGAATTTGGAAATTAACAGAATTTGGAAATTAACAGAATTTGGAAATTAATAGAATTTGGAAATTAACAGAATTTGGAAATTAATAGAATTTGGAAATTAACAGGATTTGGAAATAAACAGAATTTGGAAATTAATAGAATTTGAAATTGAACAAAATTTGAAAATTAACAGAATTTGGAAATTAACAGAACTTGGAAATGAACAAAATTTGGAAATTAACAGAATTTGAAAATTAAGAGAATTTGGAAATTAACAGAATTTGGAAATTAACAGAATTTGGAAATTAATAGAATTTGGAAATTAACTGGATTTGGAAATAAACAGAATTTGGAAATTAACAGAATTGGAAATTGAACAAAATTTGAAAATTAACAGAATTTGGAAATTAACAGAACTTGGAAATAAACAAAATTTGGAAATTAACAGAATTTGAAAATTAAGAGAATTTGGAAATTAACAGAATTTGGAAATTAATAGAATTTGTAAATGAACAGAATTTGGAAATTAATAGAATTTGTAAGTGAACAGGTTTGGGAAATGAACAGAATTTGAAAATGAACAGAATTTGTAAATGTAACAGAATTTGGAAATGAACAGAATTTGAAGATAAATACAATTCGGAAATTAACGACATTTGGAAATGGGGAAAATTTGAAATTATAAAAATTTGGAATTAGTTGGAACAATTGTGAGATTCTAACTTAAGGTTCTACACAACCAAAAGTTCTTAAAAACTCTTCCTAAAATTTTCCAACAAGAGCAAAGAATTTATTACATAAGAAAAATAAGTTGTCTGTCGACACCGCTAAATTTTTTAATATTTTTCTCCAGTCGCACATGCGTCAAACTCTAAACCAATAAAACTTTCGACTGGGAATGTAGACGTAATGTATACTTAAATTTAGCTCAAAACAGTTTAAAGTCAGCAAATGAATCGAAAAAATAGGAGTATAGATTATTGAGTCCTGGATCACCGGTTGATAATTGTCGGAATGTTGCATGTGTAATGAAAGTAGTATAGTAATCATAAAATGCGAGGTCAATCCGCCGTGTCTCAAAGCGAGGGGGAGTTAAAGCTGTCAATAGCCAATATATTGTGTAGCCCGCGGCAAAATAACGGATATCTGTCGATAGTGTTAGCTAGAACTCGAAAATTTATACAGCAAGTGCTGTAATACATCTCATTATATCTACACATTACACTGTAGTAAGTAGTCGTAGAAAGAGAGACGCGCAATCTAATTCCGTAATAGAAAACTGCTGGTAGGTATGTTGAACGAAAGGCATTTGCAGCGGTGTCCCCAACGGTCCTTACGAAACTTTGTATTATACTATAGCGATCACTGCACATACATTCGACAGAATATATTGTGCAGTTTTATACAGTTACTACATACGAACAGGATTTCGGACTGGTAAGTGACAGTGTTCAAACAAACTCCACCTTTAAACTATTTTTTTTAATCGCTCATTCAATTCGACAAAAAAGTACACTGAGAAAAATATATAGTAGAATGGTAGAGCCGACTATACTGATACAGTTCCCAGGAGACCCGATCATATCGATTTTTATAGGATACTATGTATTTGTTTTATTGAGCGATAATTATGTTTGCAGCTATTATTTTTGTCATTGTCATTACTATAAAATATAATCGGCGCTCCTGGGAATTATATTGTATGGTAATAGTAAACTATTATATGGTAAAAGTATGGTATTGTTGCTTTAACCATGTATTTTTCTCTCAGTGTATATTTTAATTAAATGAAATTTTCCATCTTTTTTAAATATAATTTTTTAACGAATTTAATAATCATTTTTTAATTTTATACTTGTAAAAATTTTTGAAATCAAGAAAAGTCATCGATTTTACCTTGACACCTGAATATGTCAGATTAATTAATTTTTTAATATTTTTCCAACAAGTAAAATCAGAATTTTTTCTATAAGATGTTTACTACATTCATTGACATTTTAATTGAGAAAACGACTTTTTGTAACGCATGCATGAGAAGTGCTACTTCTCGTGCCTGCCGCGCGTGGCGTAAGTGGCGCTTTACGGCCATCGATGTTATTTTACTTCTCGCACGCACTTCTCGCACGGGAATCACTTCTCGCACGCACTTCTCGCACGCGCGCGACATTACACTCGGTAGCACTTCTCATGCATTTGTTACAAAAAGTATTATGCGATACAGAGCGAGAGAGTGATCATCATACGACGGTTGTGAAGTTGATCACACTCGCCGCACTCGTGCGATCAACTTCCCAACCTGCGTATAATGATCGCTTTCTCGCCCTTGTATCGCAAAATACTATTTTTAAACGGGATAATAAATTGTACCGGATCATTATTTGAAGCTTGTTGTATTTTTTAATTTTTTAAATATTATTACCTTAATGTAACGGCGTTGTTGCCGTAGAGTTCCAGATTGAGATTGTAGAATCTCTCGCTCTTGCTGCAGTCGACCTCGTCCACCCTCTCGCAAACCCTCGTCTCCTGATCGAACACCGTACCGTTGAGGCACAGGAACTTTATGTCCATTATCTCGTCTGAAACCAGGTCTCACGGTAAAGGAGAGATATTCATTATTCGGGGGATTCACCGAGGGGTCTTCATGATACATTTCTTTTTAAATCCTCTTCTCAAACTTATAAATCTCTTCAACAAAATTGTGTGCCTCCATTATTACTGCAGATGAAAGTTTACTGGGTAATCAATTTAATAGTTATTATTTTACAGCAATTACCTACAAGTTTAATTTTTTAAAATTTTAATTAACGAAATTTATGACTTACTTTGTAAAAAAAACAAAAATAATAATAATAGTAATGTTTCAGACTTCCATTTTTAGAATAATTTTCGTGAAAGTTTATTCAAAATATAAATTTTTTCGTCGTTATTGTTAAATTTAAATATCATTCTAATCAAATAATAATTATGAAAAGAATTATATTGTAATGTAGATTTTATTAAAAAATGGGAGCTTACAATTCCGTGTGTAAAACGTTTCTACTTTTTATAAACATAATAGCGTTGTTAAAAACCTACTTATTTCCGGTTTTAGTTTTGATTTTTTATGCCGAACAATACGTTCTATATATAGGAAAAAAAGCAGTCATAGGACAAACTGTGACCCGGACCTACCGTTACTCCAGCCAATCACCTCGTGATCGTTATATCAAAGTGAAAAAAAAGGAAAACAGGAGGCGGGAAACATATGGACAGTTGGCGGAGGCCCGAGCCGGTCCTTTTAATTTATGTAAGATATATTATGCAAGTTGCCGCGGTTACACTATATGCCAACATGATAGGCGTCCCGGGTGCAAGCAAAGATCATTCGAGTCTACTACTTAGTTATATATTCCTGTCTCTTTTCTTCGTCCTCGACAGTCTCGCGAGGAAACCTCGATTTTACATTACGAGTATACTTCACTAATACACGACTTTAATATAAATACGATTTATAGATCGTCAATCGCTCCTCGCTATGCTAAAGATCATCCGGACGATGATCTTCCCTTTATTTATTTAATTTATTTAATTTATTTAATTTATTTAATTTATTTAATTTATTTAATTTATTTAATTTATTTAATTTATTTAATTTATTTAATTTATTTAATTTATTTTATTTATTTTATTTATTTTATTTATTTTATTTATTTTATTTATTTTATTTATTTTATTTGTTTTATTTGTTTTATTTATTTGTGTGAAAATTTACCATCTGATTCAAGCAGATTCTACTGACTCTGCTGGAACGATCAAGAAAAAGGTTCAGCTCGAAGGCGCTATTAACACGATCGGCGTCGGGCGCCAGATAGAATTATAATCTATCTCCGCTTATCTAGAAACTGAGAATGCCACGGTCGTTGCTTCAACGAACGGTATTAGTGCTATGTAGTATACATAGAATTTAGTATTACGAATGAGTGCAACTTCGAAGAGTTGCACTGCTGGATTGATCAATTAAGGACATCGATCGACTGTCGATCACGACAGGTGTCCGTTAATCCCAATAGACTCTTGTCCATTCTCCACTCTGACGTTGTCATTACAGATTTATAATTGGATAATTACTCCAGTCTTGAAAACTTGCTGTTAGTTTTTTTTTCAATTTATGCAATGTACTCTTTTTATATTAAACAAAAGCATTTAAAAGGCGATTCTATTAAATGAAACTCACAAAATACTTTTAACACAGAACAATTGTAATTGGATAATTACTCCAGTCTTGAAAACTTGCTGTTAGTTTTTTTTTTTCAATTTATGCAATGTATTCTTTTTATATAAAAAAAGCATTTAAAAGGCGATTCTATTAAATGAAACTCACAAAATACTTTTAACACAGAACAATTGTAATTGGATAATTACTCCAGTCTTGAAAACTGGCTGTTAGTTCTTTTTCAATTTATGCAGTGTATTCTTTTTATATAAAAAAAGCATTTAAAAGGCGATTCTATTAAATGAAACTCAGAAAATACTTTTAACACAGAACAATTGTAGCTGTAAAATCAAAAGCGTGTATATATAGAGATTTAAGGAGAGAAAAATATGGTATAAAATAATCAGATCGGTAGAAATAAATTGACATATGTTATTGTAAAAAACAACGCATATTATTTCTACTATATTTTTGTATAAATTCCTGTAAACAGTCCGGTATACGGCGTATTCTCTGTCAGTGAAACCACTTTTTTCGGGACTCTCATTAAATTCTTATAATAGACAGATTTTTATTCTACAAGTTTAGAAGTTCGTTTTTTCTCTAAATTAGTTGTATCTTGTAGAAGCAAAAGAGAACAAGATAATAAAAAAGGATGCAAGTAGAACCTTGCACATTGCTTCCTCATTATTTTTCGCTTTTTACAAAGCTTCCTCTCTGAGGAAGCAAAAAAGTATGTTAGTCAATTTTGGCTTCCTCGCAGAGGAAGCTTTGTAAAAAGCGAAAAATAATGAGGAAGCAATGTCAAGGTTCTATTTTGCAACCTTTTTTAAATTAGATAAATAAACATGTTGTGAATTCGCTTTTTCTATTTCGTTATTCCGTTATTTCGTTATTATTAGAACGTTTTCGAAAATAAATATGATAACGTATATTATTAAAAATAATTCAACATTCCATAAAATCACAAATTTCATACCGTTTGTCACTAAATTATACATATATAATGGCTGAATATTGATTCATTTATATACAAAATTTGAGCCCGCTATTTCAAGTTTTGACAAAGTTACAACAGAGCGATAATGTCAATTTTTTTAAAAATTCAAAATTCCATAAAATCTGAACCACTTTGCTGATTCGAGCCAAATTCAATACCAAACAGCATTGAGTGCACCTACACTTATAACCAACTATTTAGCAAAATAGACTAAATTTTACGAAAGTTAGAGCGACCACGTCCTTTTTTAAAAAAATTCAAAACGGCATAAAATCGAAATTTTCGCCCAGATTTTGTCCAAAATTGCTACAGTTGAAGAGGATCTGCTGCTACACTAGCGTGCCAAATTTGAGCGCGATACACAAAACTGTTCTTGAGTTATCATGAAAACAAAGCTTCCTCTATGAGGAAGCAACAATGGAAAATTTTCAATTTCTACTTCCATTTTAATGATTAATAATTTTTCTTTTTTAGCAAAGTAATTTTTATCCGCACATTATTTGTGTGAATTTCCCTTTTTCCCGTCATACTATTTTATACCCGATAATTCTCTCCATATGTTCACGACTGTAACCACTTCAACCTATTAAGTCGATTGCATTTCATGGCGATGAGTTACCTTTCTGTCCTATCGTACAGACATGGAACATTTGACAGCCGGCCTCAACGTCTGCGTAATAACCACCGATGACCTTTCCTTGACACGAAAAATTCGTCTCTGGCAGGTTATCGAAGTCCAGATACTACGGAAATAAAATTACTCGTTACTGCAAAGGTGTAAGAAGATAAAAAATATTTTTTACGCTTTAGGGTCGCATATTCTATATATAAATAATATAAAATAAATTCATAATCTACATTATTATGGCATAATACTCACACCAGGTTCCCCCGCGCTGCACAACCTGAAGCCATGTTGGAATTGGACGATCGACACGATAACTGAAAATAAAATAAAAAACAACAAATAAACATAAAGGTAATAAAAACCAGTCATGAATGCATAAAATCGTTGGAAGGTGAATTCGAGCATATCGAAACTACTTTCTTCGACGTGATCGGGCTACGAGTTATTGGAAAACGCGTTTCGGCCAAGCATGGCTACAAAAATCTTGGGTTGCCAGGCTGAGGCGAGTTAAAGGCGTAATTTCTTAATGTAACTACTAACATACTGTCACTCTGGTAATTTGAGCTTTGCGCAATATATCGAGCAGCTCATAGCACAGGAACTGCATACACAAATATGCGCTCTCGTTCTTTCGCTCCAATATTAACCACCCGAAGCACCTGATCATAGAGAATTAGCGAAAAATTAATCTATCGTAGCACACGTGCCGTACACGTTCTCGACTCGATTTCTCGACTTATCAATTAACGATTTAAACTACATCGTTTTGCTACTGAATTGGAATTATTAGATTGCGGAATTTCTGTTGCTATTCAATTAAGACGTTCTGAATCAACACACCTTAAACAATTTATTAATGATAGAAATCAAATTTAAAAGGAAAATGTGTTTTACTTTTTTCATTCATTTTTTATGCTTATTTTAAGTATGGATAAAATCAATATAAATTAATGCGACGTTAAAGGAAAAAAAATTAATGTAATTGCACATATTAAGAACATTGAATTTGTTTAATAATAATATTGAAAAGTTAGGAATTAATTAGAGAATTTTTTTTTCTAAAAATTATGATTAAAAAAGTCATAAATTAATTTCCTATTTACTTTTGTTATGTGGTTCATTTCAACTTTGCGTTACATATCGAGCAACCCATGACGCAGGAACTGCATATATAAATATGCGCTCATGATTTTTTACTCCAATATTGAGCACCCGATCATAGAGAATTAGCGAAAAATTAATCCATCGAAGAACACGTGCCGTACACGTTCCTCAGTCGATTGCTCGACTACATGCGTTTACTCGACTTATTAATTACCGATTGAAACTACATCGTTTTGCTACTGGTTTGGCATTATTAGATTGCGGAATTTCTGTTGCTATGCAGTTAAGCAATTCTGCATGAATTAATTAATCAAAGAAATAAACTTCCAAAAAAGGACAGAGTTTTACTTAGTATTATTTAATCGTTACTACTGCCTTTAACGATGCTTTACAATCACGTTCCCAACCAAAATGTTGATAACCGTTAGCTACATAACAATGATTTATAAAATTATCGGCAGAAATAATTTGTAAATTGATCTGCAATAATAATTTGCATAAATAAGTTGCAAAATGATCTTCAAACAGTATTTGCATAAGTAATTTGCATAATGATCTGCAAATATTATTTACGGAAATAATTTGTAAAATGATTTGCAAGAATTATTTGTAAAATGATCTGCAAGAATTATTTTCATAAATAATTTGCAAAATTATCTGCAAAAATTATTTACTGAAATAATTTGTAAAGTAATCTGCAAAAAGTATTTGCATAAATAATTTGCAAAATGATCTGCAAAAATAATTTACGTACATAATTTGTAAAATTATTTGCATAAATAATTTGCAAAATTATCTGTAAAAATTATTTACAGAAATAATTTGTAAAATGATCTGCAAAAAGTATTTGCATAAATAATTTGCAAAATGATCTGCAAAACTAATTTACGGAAATAATTTGTAAAATGATCTGCAAGAATTATTTCCATAAATAATTTGCAAACTTATCTGTAAAAAATATTTACAAAAATAATTTGTAAA
Source organism: Ephialtes manifestator (assembly GCA_963970395.1). NCBI lineage: Eukaryota > Metazoa > Arthropoda > Insecta > Hymenoptera > Ichneumonidae > Ephialtes > Ephialtes manifestator. Next base: position 18,917,728 of record OZ019975.1, read on the forward strand.
ATGATCTGCAATAATTATTTATAGAAATAATTTGTAAAATGATCTGCAAAAATTATTTACAGAAATAATTTGTAAAATGATCGGCAAAATTTATAAGCAAATTTCTAAAATGAACTGTAACAATGATGTAAAAATTATTTGTAAAGCTAATTTATAAAAATCAATAATATAAATCATCGATGGGATACCACTTAGTTTTGTTCGGTAGAAATAATGATGGTAATATAATAGAGTTGACTGACTCTTTAACAATAAACGATTGTTGGTCAGCGTTAGACGTTCGAATGGGCAGTTGTGAATCGCTAGGATTACGTAGAAAAGATCGTATGAAAAGATACGAGATTCCTGAGTCGTCAGAGCGTAACTCGACGGGCTCGGTTATACAGTAACCATCGTTATATGCTACTGGAGTCGCTTCGTAAAGATTTACGATGATTCGCGAGCAGTCTGGTCCCTCGCCAGGAGAAGAATACCAGCTGTAGCCGCGATCGTCAGCTGCTAGACACACGGGAGGAAAACGATTTAATCTAGGAGATGGAATAATTAACGCCCGCTGTTGGCAATCGTCCACTCTTCACCTCTCTCGGTTAGATAAGTATAGTAAATCGTATGCACTGCCTTCGTGGAGAAAGCTAACTTCTGTCTATGCTAACTTATCCCTCTTCTCGCTCGAACCTTTTCACTCGACTGTTTTTCGATTATTCCATTTCTTTTTTCTCATCATTCAATCTTTCTTCTAGCGAAAGCTTGAACCACGTTCTTTTCTCATGATTTAAGAAATTTCCAAAAGATCGAGTACAATAAGACAAATAATAATGGAGGGAAAGAAAGTCGTCTGTGAAATTTTAAACTTTACCTACAATCAAAAACCAAATGTTTAATTTAATGACAATTTTAATAGGTACTTCAGGACGCCGGTAAAGTATGACAAAAAAAATTCACGTCATCTGTGACACTAAAAACACTGATTTTGAATAATAATAATGCTGAAAAATATTAATAAATTAGTGACAAAAAAATGGTTCATAAAAATCGATAGTGAACTTTTGTGTTTTTTTTATTAAATTAATTTTAACAGTTTTCCCATACATATGATTTTTTTCGAAGAATGTTCTGAAAATTTTGGAATTTTATATCTTTATTTTGAGAAATGTTTAACAAATTTTTATCTATATGTTTTATTTTTATTTAAATGTTTAACGATTTTTAGAGGTTTCCGTAAAAAGGAAGGAAGAAGTTGAAATGTTTTAAGATTATGGCACCAGAAGCCGATAAAAATGACCTTACAAAATAATAGAAAACGTAAATTACAAAGTTGTTAGAAAAATCTTTTCAAAAATCATGTATATCAAGAAAAATTTGAAATATAATTTCCTATATAAAAAAAATTCTATCGAATTTTCTAAATTATTTCTCCTTACGAATTTAGTAATAACCTAAATATTATTAATAATTAAATATATGTAGTATATTAAAATGGTGTCAATCTTTTTCATTTTGTTTTGTACCATTTTTTTAAAATCACGAATGCAAGATAGAAACTTGCACATTACTCCCTCATTATTCAAAATATTTTTTATATCTCGTAAAGTCAAAATAGGTCAACATAAAAAATTCAAAAAATAATGTCCTATCGATGTACAATTTTTTTTTCTCTTACAAAAACCGTTTTATTAGTGCTAAAAATAAGTTTGAACCTCCAGAGTACGATTATTCCGTAATTTTTTAAGTACCGTAAGCAGAAATACTATATAATATAATAATATAGAGATAATATCGTAGAAATACGTTAACCAGAGCGTTAGAAACTCGAGACGATGCAAGACCGGATCAGCAACGGACCGACCTCGATCCGACACCTGCGAATTGTGTCCAAGAAAACCCCCGTAAGCGCGCACACGCTTGGAGCATTATGCTTTATTAGTATCTTTATAACGTGTTATATATTATATCTCAATTCTTGAGCGCGCCGACAATGCATCGAAACATTCGAGTCGTCGTTACCTGCGACCTCGACTTAAGTAGACCTTCGTTATATATATATGTACAATAAATAAAAAAATAAGCATAAATATCTTAAGTGAGTGCGTATGTGTATCACTTTTTAATCGTGTGTAATATACGCAATGCGGTGCAAAACCTTTCACCGAGCGCATTTAATGCATACAAGTATACTATATACGGTATCTGATGGATATATCCGCATATAAAATATGGTTTTATGAATATGTGTTAAAATTGCATACTTTTCGATAATTAAAAACACGGCTTATTAACTTGTTCTAAACTATTTTTTAAGAGGTAACGAACGCAAGAATTCTTGCCACTTCCTACGGCTAATTTACGCCTAATTTTTTCTCACGTTTCGTGCAGTGAATGTAACGTAGAATTTGTAGATATATCGATTTTTTTCAACTTCATAACTATTATTATTATTGTTGAGTTTAATTATATTGTGGATCAAATTTAATAGAAAATGGGTTTTTTGCGGTTTTTACTTGACATTTTTGAGACAGCGACTCAATAATTGGCATTTTCGCAATCATTCCGCTCAGATAGGCTTTTTATATTTTGTAAAAGATCACATTTTTTTCTTCAACTTTCGAACCCCACGAATGTCAGAATTACCAAAATGTGCATTTTTTTACTGCTCAGAACTTTTTTTTGGCTTGACCCGAAAAACCGCTGTTTTTCCATTTTTTTTCGTAGTTCCATTATAATTCATTGATATTTTTGTAAAAATTCTTTCATATTTCTCATCTGCGAAAAATTTCCGATGAAATAAAACCTTAATAACATATCGAAGGTAAAAAAACACACAATTAACTTGATATTCAGGATTGCCTAAAAATTCTTAAGCAACTCCTAGATAAGGCCTAATTTCGGTTTAAAAAATTCTGAAAAATTTGACAAGCACTAGAAATGCATTAGGAATGCATGCTGCATTTTTATTTCACGTAAGAAAAACGCATTTACACATGAAAATCTAAAAACAAAACTTTTCCAAATCGTAGTTTTTCCACTTCTTCGATTCCAAAAAGTGCACATTTAACATTTAAAAAATGTTAATTAATAACACCAAAAATGACAGATAATTTTTTGCCATCTTTGGTGACGACCGAAATGACGGCAGAAATGACGAAGTTTTTTGTTGTTCAAAGCTTGCGTGTCATTAACTCCTAGTGATGATGTCAAAATTAGAGCAAAATGATGATCCAAGGAGCTTGCGGGATTGTCATTTGATTGAACAAAAGCTTCGTCATTTCTGACGTCATTCCGACCGTGATCAACGTGGCAGTAAAGTATTTGTCATTTTTGCATCATTTTTGCCATCATAAAGCCGTGAATAAACCGTCAACATTTATTCTATTCTCTCATCATTTTTACGTGGATACAAAATTACAGACTGCCATATATTCTTTGAATTTCTGTATATGGGAGTATATGGGGCATTCCATCCTGATTCGATCTGGGTCTGACCCTCGACCTCCCCGATCGGGCTCGTGATTTTTTTTATGATTGGTTAGTCCCTTAAATTCACCAGATTTTTATTTTTTATTTTTTTTATGCAATTTTTTTTAAATATGTTTTTAAAATGACATATCGAATGCCATAATTTAAAAGTCTGAAAAATACTCTGTTGAATATCAAAATTTTCTAGCTTACAGTCAAACAGGGGAAGATTTTTCTTCATATAGTTTTTATGCTTTTTTTATTCAAAAAATTATAAAAAATAGAAAAAAAGTCAATCTATTATGGACTATGGTGCTAGAATGTGGCTTGTATATTTCTGGAATAGTTTTATTTCAGAAAGATTTGTAAGATTCCAAAAAAGCTGATGGAATCCTAAAAAATCCGAGCTTACATAAATAATCGTTGGACCAATCGCCTGGAGTAGATTCATTTTTTTTCTATTTTTTAATAATTTTTTTAATGAAAAAAGCTTAAAAACTTTAAGAAGATGCCCACATTGGCTATAAACTAGAAAATTTTTATATTCAACAATGTATTTTTCAGAATTTTTTCAGATTTTCAAATTCTAGCATTCAATATGTCACTTTAAAAAAATATTTTTAAAAAAATTTGCATGGAAACAATAAAAAATAAAAATCTGCTGCATTTGAGGGTCTAACCAATCCTACAAAAAGTTACGAGCCAAATCGAGGAGGTCGATGGTCAGACCCAGGTTGAATCGGGATGGAATGCTCCAGCATATACGAAAGTATCGTACTTAAGTGTAAAATACTTATGTCTCAGACAAACTGACCTCCCGCTCACTGATTGATGTGTCAGCCTGTGCATGGCTAAACGGTCACCCATCCAAGTTATGGCCGAAAAAAATACTGCGTAACTGGGGGGACCACCAGAGCCGCACACTGACCGCACAACTACCAGGGTCGGTATTAAGCTTAACTGTGATACACACAAATTTAACATAAAAAGTGTGACGTTTTTGGACGACGTAAATTGGCGGCTATCTCACCCTTAAGGAGGGTGGATACCCAACTCAAAATGATAAACATGCTCTCAAATTTTTTGAGAATATTCGTAGATAAAAATTACATCTCCATGCCAAATTTCATGTCAATCGTCTAGATGGTTATCGAGAAATTAATTATCGAAATTACTCACTTATGCATGGGCAACATAGCGACAACTATACGCACCTTCAACGTTATGCTCGAAAGTATAATAAAAATGATAAACAATTGTTGATAACAGAACCAAATCATTTCTTGTTTTTTCGAAAAGAACTTTTACGAAGACCGAAATGATTCGTCTGCTTGGTTGCCGAGAAAACGTAAAAACAAAACTGCTGGAATAGTACAACAATGTACGCCAGTGAAGGCGCGTCACGGATCTCTCTCTCGCACACTACCTCCCCGGCAAACCGCGCACCTCCCCCCCCCAGAAAGACGGTATCCAACCTCCTTAACAGTCTGTACATTTTTTTCTTTTTTTGCATATTCTTACATTCTATATTTTTCAACGATTTGTAGAGTACCTATACAGCGCTGAGCCTTGGTAAAATAAAATTTCACGTGATCGGCATACACAGTTTTCCTTGCTTAACTGTATACATGCAAATTTAACATAAAAAGTGTGGCGTTTTTGGACGACGTAAATTGGCGGCTATCTCACCCTTAACGGCCTGTAAATTTTTTTCTTTTTTTTTGCATCTTCTTACATTTTATATTTTTCAAGGATTCCCGTGTAAAAAAAATCGTCTATGTAGAGTGGCGATAAATCTACGAAGAACGTCTGCAAAAAGTTCACCAACTGGGACGATCATAGACTAGAATGCAGACTGGTGATTACATCAAAAATCTATATCTAGTCTACGTAGATCTATATATATCTACGTAGACTAGATATAGATTTTTGCTGTAATCGCAAGTCTATATTCTAGTCTACGATCGTCCCAGTTGGTGAACTTTTTGTAGATATCTCTTCGTAAATCTATCGCCACTCTAAATAGACGTTGTTTTTTTTAGACGAGTTTGTAGAGTACCTATACAGCACTGAGCCTTGGTAAAATAAAATTTCACGTGATCGGCATACACGGTTTTCCTTGCTTAACTGTGTACACACAAAATTAACAAAAAAAGTGTGGCGTTTTTGGACCACGTAAATTGGCGGCTATCTCACCCTTAACGGTCTGTACATTTTTTTATTTTTTTGCATATTCTTACATTCTATATTTTTTAACGATTTGTAGAGTACCTATACAGCGCTGAGCCTTGGTAAAATAAAATTTCACGTGATCGGCATACACGGTTTTCCTTGCTTAACTGTATACACACAAATTTAACATAAAAAGTGTGGCGTTTTTGGACCACGTAAATTGGCGGTTATCTCACCCTTAACGGCCTGTAATTTTTTTTATTTATTTTTTTGTATATTCTTATATCTTATATTTTTCAAGGACTTGTAAAGTACCTATACAGCACTGAGCCTTGGTAAAATAAAATTTCACGTGATCGGCATACACGGTTTTCCTTGCTTAACTGTGTACACACAAATTTAACATAAAAAGTGTAGCGTTTTTGGACCACGTAAATTGGCGGCTATCTCACCCTTAACGGCCTGTAAATTTTTTTCTTTTTTTGCATATTCTTACATTCTATATTTCTCAACGATTTGTAGAGTACCTATACAGTGCTGAGCCTTGGTAAAATAAAATTTCACGTGATCGGCATACACGGTTTTCCTTGCTTAACTGTGTACACACAAATTTAACATAAAAAGTGTGGCGTTTTTGGACCACGTAAATTGGTGGCTATCTCACCCTTAACGGTCTGTACTTTTTTTTCTTTTTTTGCATATTCTTACATTCTATATTTTTCAACGATTTGTAGAGTACCTATACAGCGCTGAGTCTTGGTAAAATAAAATTTCACGTGATCGGCATACACGGTTTTCCCAATAAGACAGCGGCCGGATCGGTTGGTAGTACCGCGTCGACGGGTCAGTATATGGCGAGAGGGGCCAAGGGAAAGGAGGAAAGAAATGGAAAGCGAGAAGGCCCAACAAGCCAGGATTCCTCCGTAGAAACCGAAATTTCATAAATAATTCCTTGGGCGTTCTCGCGGTTCGCTGAGTGTGACGTATTTTTTTTTCTTACTTTAAACTGACATTTTGCACTATACTCTCGTGAGGCGTGAGGCCTTTGATTTCTAACTTCCTAAATGGTCAAGCCAATAATAACAACCAAAGAAAGGCTATTACACGATTTTTTGAAAAATTTCATTTGCCATCAATTAGAAAAAAATATATATTCTTTTTCTTGTTCCCAAATAGATTGATAAATTTATCCTAACATATATTTTTTTCATTTCCTTGAAAGCAATTTGAGAATCAACATAAACAATATACATAAAAAGTAATTATAAATAAACGTGAAAATTTTCAAAAATTTGAAGTACGATTTAGAAAATTAAAACATTTGTAGAAATGTCATAGCCAAATGATACATTTTGATGCTCCATGGCCATAAAAAGTAATTATAAATAAACGTGAAAATTTTCAAAAATTTGAAGTACGATTTAGAAAATTAAAACATTTGTAGAAATGTCATAGCCAAATGATACATTTTGATGCTCCATGGCCATTTCGAACCTTAAGAGATTACACATTGCTTCCACATTATTTTTCGCTTTTTACAAAGCTTCCTCTCTGAGGAAGCAAAAAAGTATGTTATTCAATTTTGGCTTCCTCATAGAGGACGCTTTGTAAAAAGCCAAAAATAATGAGGAAGCAATGTGCACGGTTCTACTTTACATCCTTGTTTAAATTAGATAAAACATGTTGTGAATTCGCTTTTTCTATTTCGTTATTTCGTTATTATTAGAGCGTTTCCGAAAGTAAATGTGATAACGTATATTATTAAAAATAATTCAACTCTCCATAAAATCACAAATTTCATACCGTTTGTCACTAAATTATACATATATAATGGCTAAATATTGTTTCATTTATATACAAAACTTGAACTCGCTATTTCAAGTTTTGCAAAAGTTACAATAGAGCGATAATGTCAATTTTTTGAAAAATTCAAAATTCCATAAAATCTGAACCACTTTACCGATTCGAACCAAATTCAATATCAAACAGCATTGAGTGCACCTACTCTTATATCCAACTATTTAGGAAAATAGACTAAATTTTATGAAAGTTAGAGCGACCACGTCCTTTTTTCAAAAAAATTCAAAACGGCATAAAATCGAAATTTTCGCACAGATTATGTCGAAAATTGCTACAGTTGAAGAGAGTCTGCTGCTACGCTTGTGTGCCAAATTTGAGCGCGATATACAAAACCGTTCTTGAGTTATCGGCGTTCGAATTTTCGGAGTTGTATACATACACACACACACACACACACACATACATACGGACATTTTTTCTAGATCACTTTTCTGGACGTTTTGGACAATTCTAAGTGTCCTGACATAAAAATCTCGAAAAATATTTTTTTCATGAAAACAAAGCTTCCTCTATGAGGAAGCAAAATTAACAAATTTGTAGAAATGTCATAGCCACATGATACATTTTGATGCTCCATGGCCATTTCAAACCTTAAGAGATTACGAAGAAAATAACCATGCAAACTGGAGTGCCAACACAAAAAAAGATGCAAAGTAGAACCTTGCACATTGCTTCCTCATTATTTTTCGCTTTTTACAAAGCTCCCTCTGTGAGGAAGCAGTATGTTATTCAATTTTGGCTTCCTCATAGAGGAAGCTTTGTAAAAAGCGAAAAATAATGAGGAAGCAATGTGCAAGGTTCTACTTTGCATCTTTTTTTTCAATTTCGTCGACGACGATGGCGAGGACAATTTTTTTTCTCCCGCATTTCCACTTGAAGTCGATGCCTCCCCATCTCCCTCAGTTTTATACCATTTTATTGTGCCGTTCTAGAATTATTGGCAATTTAATATTCGTACTTACCGTCAGTATTAGAAATAATAAAAAAACAAAATAATACTCCGTCACAGACAGTTGTATGTAATTTTGATTAGATACAACATTTTGTCTTACTTTAACTTTTTCTTTTGTTAACTTTTGCGAAAGTTGTAGCGAAAATCTAAATTTTTTGAAAAATTCAAAATGTTGTAAAATCCGAACGACTTTACCGATCATCACCAAATTTTGTACGTATCAGGGCTGTATGTTACCTTTCGACTGTACCCAATTTCGGTTCATTTATTAAGATACGACGTGATTTAGAGCAAAATGTATTTTTTTCGAAAAATTCAAAATTCTATAAAATCCGAACCGCTTTACCGATTTCGCCGAAATGCAATACCATACAACATTGAACTTATATCTAGATATGAAGAACTATTTAGCTAAATCGGCGAACTTTTACGAAAGTTAGAGCATTCACGTCCTTTTTTCAACAAATTAAAAATTGCATAAAAACTTAATTACTATATATATTTTTTCAAAAATTGCAGTATTCAAAGGGGGGCAGCTACTCTACATGTGTGCCAAATTTGAGCCCGATCGCTCGAACGGTTACTGAGTGAGAGGCGATTGAATTTTCGAGGCCCAGCACACACACACACACACACACACACACACACACACACACACACACACACACACACACACACACATACATACATACGGACATTTTGTCTAAACCACTTTTTTCGATGTTTTAGGTGATTCTAAGCATACTGACATGAAAATCTCGAAAAAAAAAATTTTCATGAAAACAAAGCTTCCTCTATGAGGAAGCAAAATGAAAAAAAATTGCAAATGTTTTGGGAATCATACAAATTTTGTAAAATTTTTATCAATTTTGTCATATAAAAATGGTTTGCATTAGAATTTATTTGAGGTATTGGATAATTATTGTTTACACAGAAGAAATATGTATGTATTTCTTCATATACACGGAAATAATTTGCGCATCGAAAGGATTATCGAATTAGTTACAGCAGTAGCGAAGAAGCTCTGATTAAGTAATTAGCTTCAACTTCTGTGACCGCCAGAGTGCATAAGACTACTATGCCAAAGTACACCGATAAATTAAATGGAGAATCAATTCCGTGCGTCCACCGAGCAGTAACTGCGCTCGCCCCCAGACTTTCACAAACGTTAAGAACTACTGTATATGTATGTAGCTTAAGAGATCCTTTACGTAATGGGGCATCCAATGTCCGTATTCAAAGCCGAGGTGTTAAACTACGTGTTCCACAATACGAAAATAAATTTATTGTCTAATTGAGATACGAGAAATAAAATCACAATATTATTACTAATTTCGTAAGGCTTAAACGAAAAAATATTGTCTAATTGAGATACGTGAAATAAAATGACTATATTATTATAATTTCTCAAGCCATTGAAAATTATATATTGTCTAATTGACATACGGGAAGTAAAATCACAATATCATTATGGATTTCTTAAGACTTCAAAAATATATTTTGTCTACTTGAAATACGAGAAATAAAATCATGATATTATTACTAATGGCTTAAAACTTGAAAAAAAATATATTGATGAATTGCAACATGAGAAATAAAATTTCAATATTATTATTATTCCTTAAAGCTTGAAAAAAATATATTGACGAATTGCAACTCGAGAAATAAAATTTCAATATTATTATTATTTCTTAAAGCTTGAAAAAAATATATTGACGAATTGCAACACGAGAAATAAAATGTCAAAATTAATAATATTTCTTAAAGCTTGAAAAAATATATATTGTCTAATTGCGATACGAGAAATAATGACAATATTATTATAATTTCTTAATGGTTAAAAAAAAATAATGCAGGTTTTCTTAAGTGGAAAGTTGCTTGGACAAATATATTCGAATTGAGGGTTTAGATTAATGGGATTTTCGCCTGGAGCGACATAATCGAAAATTATTTTATTGGGTCAAAGCGACAACAATATTCACCAACACCAGAACGAGCAACACCGGGTGACCTCGGCCCAGAATTTTCGTGTCGAGGCATTTTGTATTTTATTCGCTGCTGTATCCTTGCCAAGCGAATATAACTTTTTTTGTACAAAATCATCTTTATGATGACAGGCGCATAGAGTATCGGAGTCACAACGTCGAAGAAACTTTTTTTTTCAATATAATTACATGCAGTCAATTTGTATAAGTGGTCATGATTAACACCTTGGGGCGATTCTGGAGAATCGTGTGACCCGACGACCTCACCGAACTTACAATTCCCAAACTTACGATACTTGACGTCCATCAGGCATTCTATGTCAAATTAGACAGAGAAAAATTAAACTGTTAGGAATTGAAAAATAATTTTCCAGATTTTATTACCACTTAAGATTATTTTTAACAATTTTTTTCGGATTTGTTTTATCACAAATTTAAGAAATGCAGTGTTTCTAAAATTAGTTATATCTTTATTTTTTCGTCTGTTTCAGGAATTTGTTGCTTACGCTGTCAATTTTATTTAGATTTTACATACTTAACACTATTTTCTATGAATTTTTATACATTTTTGTTATCTCTAATTTGGAAACTTTAATTTTTAATAACTGTCTACATTCAGGATTGGTTCTGTAAATCATATAAAAATAAATACTGTAAATGTTTATTAGAATAAAATATTTTTCAATCTACGAAAGTTAAATTAATTATTAAATTAACTTAAATTAATTTAATTTAATTATTAAATTAACTTAAATTAATTTAATTTAATTATTAAATTATTAATTAATTTTTATTTATGCATTAATTAATTATTTATTAATTTAATTAAAAATAATTATATTGTGCAAAAAAATGAATTGTCTTGATGCGTAAAAAAGAACTAAAATGTAACTAATATTGCCATAAAATTTCATTTCAAAATTACTGTTTTGCATCCTTTATTTTTCTTGCCCTATTTTCGTAAATGTAACTATTAAATGAATGTGAAAAAAGTGGAAAAAATCACAGTTACAGTAAAATGTAACTAATTATAAAAAAAAGTTCTAATACGATAAAAAGAGAGGCTTAACTGTCAGAAAATATCTTATATAGGTTTTTTCATGCCAGCTCGATTTGTACTTGCCCTAATCATTTTTCCTTTGAATTATTTTTATCATCATTGACAACTAAAAATAAAAAAAAAACCTTAATAAATGCTTTTTACCCAAAAAATGGTACAATTTAATTTAATTGGAAATACTCGCAAATGAAAGATAATTTTGCATAGATTAAATGCCTTATATGTCAGAGGAAATGTTGAGAAGTATAAAAAAAAAGAATGAGTAAGAATAACGAGCAATTATTGTCTCTTTTGCTCACGATGTCGCAACACGTGCAAGGTACTAGTTATTATAACTGCGATACCCAAGCATATCTCACAGTGAAAAAATTCTCGCCTGTCGATCAGACTAATTACCCGCCTCATCCCGCTAATGGTATATTCTTCATGCACACAAAAGTTTCGACTACCTCCATCTCTTTTTGCTCGCCCCCTTCACTGTTGATGAGCCAATTTTGGAATATACTTTAAGCGTCTGCAGGAGAATTCAGTTTCTTTCGTCAAGCGTTTCTTTCTGGAGGTAGACGCAGTGCGTGTGAAAATAGGTCATGAGGAGAGCCACACATTTGGGAAACAATCTCCAGAACTGCCTAATTGATTTCTGCTACAATTCACAGTAATTAAGGACGAATACAAACGATAAAAAAGAAAGTATTCAAATCACGTCACGTGCTTCAGTGACGAGTGTGTAAATTAGAAATCCGCTTGATGCTTTGTTACGTGATGTTATTATAACACAAATTGCCAACACATTTTACGTCAAATATTTTGAAATTTTATGAGAATTTTAAATTTCATAATATTTTGTGAAAAGGCAATTTTTAAATTTTTTATGTAAACCGTTAAATTATGACATATTTGCTATATTGGAAGAAAAGTTATTTTTCAAAATATCTAATTTTTAATATACGAATTTTAGATAAATTTTATAAATACAGGAATTTTATTAGGTACACGTACTATATTTTACGTTATGAATGAAAAACATAAAAATGTGGAATGAATTTTTTTTTTAATGTGTCGTTTTTCTTCTATACTGATTTTTTTAATATGATCAACATTATATTTCCTCCGAAAGGAAAGGAACAAGCAATAAACAAACTTACTCACAGAGGAGAATTTGTGAGTAATTATCTAAAAAATAAAAGAGCAATATAAAAAGGCACAGGCGCTTTCAAAACATTTTTTATATCTGACAAATTTTTTTATACGTGATGGATTTGCCAAAAGATTTATATTGACACAATGACGAACATTTTATAAATTAATTTCATTATCATATTTATCAGAAACACGTTTACTGGAATAAATTACTTATAACGCAACTGAATATACACATATATATATATATATATATATATATATATATATATATATATATATATATATATATATATATGAAAATAATACAATACCCCTTTGATGACTCAACGGTTGATCGTTCACCTTTAAACGTGTTCGTCATATATAACTCTCACGAGTTGAATCAACCTTTGTGATTCAATCGTTTCGGTAATCGAAATTATTTAAAAAAATCTACGCACTATGTGCAAACTCAGCATTCGGATCTCACCTCAAAAGACTCGTGGAGACTCTCCATACTCTCGTTTCTCATGCAAGATACATATGAAACAATCCAACCCAGTTCAACCACCCAATTGACCTCACCACTCCCCCCACTGAAATAAAGTATATGCAAGATATATGTGGAACATACATTTTATATATATTAAAGGAGGATCCAATATTATTCAATAAATATGCCCTCTTAAAAATTTCTTATGACATCTTTTAACTAAATTTATTTAATTATGTTGCTCATAAAATAATTCATTTTTGTTGAAAAAAAAGGGTTAAAAAATGTATTTCTCGAATATATTGCAAAATATATACGACATATGTACAAGTAAAAAAGATATTTTAAGCGTGCTTTAAATATTTATTGCCAACTGAAAGTTCAATATTCTTCTCTTAAAAAGTTGGTGGCGAGATATATCGACTTTCGAGTTTTAGTATCGAAAGTGCGAGATTTAATTGTTGTCGGTTTATTCGTGCTGTGATTGGTCGGCGGCGTCGTCAGTCAGTCACACTGCGATCGGGACCAAAATCATGTATTCATTGTTTTGTTTATGTCAAATGTCAAAACTTATAGAAAGAGACTCTTATAGAGACTCTTATAGAAAAAACTTATAGAAAGAGACTCTTATAGAGACTCTTATAGAAAAAACTTATAGAAAGAGGCTGCTTAACCCTAGTCCTTCTCTAAAAAGTATGTTGCGAGATTTTATCGAATTGCGAGTTGGTCCATTGTTGTCACGTTATTCGCGCTGTGATTGGTCCAAATTGGCGCGAGATCAGATCGAGACCGAGACCGAGTTCGTGTTTAACACGTTTGACAGTCGCAATTCTGACAGTTTTGTCAAGCATATCGGGCGCGCGAGGTTTGAATTCCCAAGTTGGTTGACTTTACAATATTTCGGGGTTTCCGGATTATGTGTTAATTGCGAATATTAAACTAGGCTTAAAATATTGAGTCACTACATGCGGATCAACAGAACAATCGTAAATAAGATGATAAGCGAAGAGATCGGGGAGAATTGAAATTCTACAGTCTTTTAGCAAAATCCATGCCAGGTTTCCAGAATTGAAAATCCTGTATTTATTTCATTGAGCAAAGAGGTCGTACTGCTTTACTAAAAATGTAAAGTCCCATAAATGATGGGACTTTACATTTTTTTCTAAAGTCTGGTAATGCTCCAGACCTCGCAAATTTGAAGTTATCAAGCTAAATACTAATTTATAATTGAAAGAATGTTAAAGGACAATTGGTAATCAATTTGAGTCAAATCTATAAAGAGTTTCCGATTCGATAAGATTTGGAATTATTGGAAAAATTTGTTAGATCTCTTAATTTTTGGGAATTTTGATTATATATATTATATGTATTAAATAAGATCGCTACACCGACACACCAAAGTTTTCCAGCTCAATAAAAAATTTAGGATTAGCGAAAACAAAATCTGAAAAAAAAAATCAAAAGTTCCAAGTAATTATTTTTCTCACTGTACTTTGGAATAATAAAGATGAAATCTTGCATGCGGAAATAATCAAGTGCAAATTTATAGTAACTTCGGCGCTTAAATTAAATTATCTCATTCGATGTTACAGCTACTGGCATATTTCATAACCGCTAGTTATCATCGAGAGTGAAATGATGCGTATAACTGGCAGACAGCTGGAATTTTTACTTTCTTTCGTATTATGCTTTAATAATGCTTCGCTTTTTGCTGAGTGCATTAAGGAAACCTTGGCCAGATGTACGATTCGATGTCAGTCAATTCAGACGTACACACGGCCTCGGTAAGGTCGTAGCTCACGTCACGATATGCACTATAGCTTATGTTGAGAATTCTCACTATCACTCTCTCCGATCCTCACAGCTGTAAGGCAATTTAAAAAACGATATCTACGGAATTCAATGTTATCCTTTACAATTTTATTACAATTTTACAATTCGAAGCTTATTGTCTCTAGAGTGAAAAAAGTAATTTACTTTTTGATGATTAATAAAGTTATGGTACTTATTATTATATATTTATTTAACTCTTCAATGGCTTACGTAGCATATTTGATATATTAAATGAATGCCCGTTTTTTTATCTATAAAATATTTATTAATTTTTTTTGTTCTGAAAAAAAATAGACAAACGGTGAAATTTTAGGTGAAATGGATCCTAGACTTTTTATTTAAAAACACAATTTGATACAGAAATTTTAAAATATAATTTTTGAATTTTTTTTTTTTTCACCGTTCTGATTTAATAAAATTTTCCACGTGTGTAAATAATCTTTTTCA
The DNA here is from genome assembly GCA_963970395.1 of Ephialtes manifestator. Taxonomy (NCBI): domain Eukaryota; kingdom Metazoa; phylum Arthropoda; class Insecta; order Hymenoptera; family Ichneumonidae; genus Ephialtes; species Ephialtes manifestator. The sequence goes on from OZ019975.1 coordinate 18,933,105, forward strand.
ACGGCCTGGTCTTTAAATGGTTTATATATTAATGATAGACATATGTTTATTTTGTATCAGTAAAAAAAGTGACTGAATTATTTGATAATTTTCAACACGAGAAATTTTTTTTTCCCGATTAATTTTGTACATATATATATATATATGTCTTTTCCGAATTCCTAGAGTTGCATTTTTGCTGAACGAGTTGAGGAAATATTAGCTACTTAAAAGTATAACAACCATAATAATTCTCACGTCTAATTCGGGAAGCAAGATTTTTTTATGCTTTCAACAAACTGACAGACGTTTGGAAAGAGAGCATGTCGAACGAATGTCTAGTGTACCACTCACCCACAAGCTTACATAGTCCGCGTAACGAACCCCGAAGGGATAATCGACCGCGATAAATAATCATAATTTTTCTACGCTCATCGTAAATTCAAAAGCACTTTTCCTGCCAATCTCATAGTGGCCATATATTTTAAAAGCAATTGGGGCATTATGGTAGCAGTTTCGCAAGAAATAGTTTATAGTTGTGTGTCATTTTTCAGAGAAATATTAATAATGTATTGGCAAATTTACACCACATTTTGTAAGCCTTTCGCACCTTCTGAAATCCCGTGCATTTTTACATACTTTACATTTTTCATACTTGTTCAACTTTTTACCACCTTAAAAATTCGTTAAGCTAAATCTAAAAAATATTTAATAAAGAAAAAGAAACAAATGAAATTATTAATTACTATTAAAATCAAATCGTCAATTTAAAAAAATGTTTTAAAAATAAATAAAAATGTTTTATTAATTTAAAAATATTTTATTCTATTTTTGCTTCCAGGATATGAATGGTTAAAACAATAATAGTACCCTAAATGCGTGGGAAGAAAAGTCGAAAAAAATGGTAGAAATAAAAACTGGCTATGAGAAATATTTATTTTACATTTTTCATACTTTTACAATTTTTTACCCCCTTAAAAATTCGCTAAGCCAAATCTAAAAAATATTTAATAAAGAAAAAGAAACAAATTAAATTATTAATTATTGATAAAATCAAATCGTCAATTAAAAAAAATGTTTTAAAAATAAATAAAAATGTAACTCGTATTACACTTAAAATTTCATAAAAAGCGAACATTATTCAATTCTATTTTTGCTATCAGGATATGAATGGTTGAAACAATAATAGTACCCTAAATGCGTGGGAAGAAAAGTCGAAAAAAATGGTAGAAATAAAATCTGGCTATGAGAAACATTTACTTTACATTTTTCATACTTTTTCAACTTTTTACCCCCTTAAAAATTCTTTAAGCCAAATCTAAAAAATATTTAATAAAGAAAAAGAAACAAATTAAACTATTAATTATTAATAAAATCAATTCGTCAATTAAAAAAAATGTTTTAAAAATAAATAAAAATGTAACTCGTATTGCACTTAAAATTTCATAAAAACCCAACATTATTTAATTCTATTTTTGCTTCCAGGATATGAATGTTTAAAACAATAATAGTACCCTAAATGCGTGGGAAGAAAAGTCGAAAAAAATGGCAGAAATAACTCTTAAGTGGTAATAAAATCTGGCTATGAGAAATATTTAAGAGCTGCGGAGAAGAAAAAAAAGTAGCTGAGTTGAAAATGCCTTCACATTAAAGCTCGCGTGACACGAATCCAGCGAATACGAAGAGAGCTTGCCAAAGATTTGCTGATCTGTCGTTACCCGCGTCTATCTCTTGACGCTAATAACACAATAAATCTTGAAGTAACGTAGGATATTACGTTTCAGTTATGGCGCCAGGAGTATATAATATTTTTTTAAGCCCAATCCAAAGTGCGGTGAAGCAGAAGACGATCTCCTACGTACACAGGCCAAGAGGAAGACGCGAATGATATAACGTCCGCGCGTAATGGCTGTGTGAATCTCGTGACATTTACCGAGATACTTCTTCTCGTCCTGACGCTTCAACTGATGCTCTGACAGAGATGCCTCTAGCTCAGCAAAAAGCAAAAGCAGATCTCAGCTTCGAAGCCTCGAGAACTAACCGGACGAACGGTCAGAAATCTCGACAGCGAACAACAGTCATTCGATTGTTAATCCTTTCTCAAACTTCATCGTTGAACTATGAGAGCATCTTTATATTTACAGCATTTCCAGCTTCAATCAGAAAAAAAATAATAAAAAGTATCTTCGTTGTTTGTTGAATCCGGGAATGGGTTTGCATTCACTAATAAAGTATGCCAAATACTCTCATGATTGAATTATTATAAATTATTACGCCTACGGACTTGACCTCGATTAAATTAACCTCACCCATTTCAACCTCAACAATCTTGATCTTACCTACCTTGATCTCAAAAGTGACCTCAAAAGTATTGACCTTAAAAATCTTTGATCTCGACAATCGTGACCTCAAAAGTATTGACCTTAACAATCTTGAACTCAACAATCGTGACCTCGAAAGTACTAACCTTAACAATCTTGACCTCAACAATCGTGACCTCGAAAGTACTAACCTTAACAATCTTGATCTCAACAATCGTGACTTCGAAAGTACTAACCTTAACAAACTTGACCTCAGCAATCACGACCTCAGAAATGTTGACCTTAACAATCATCACCTCAAAAGTATTGATCTAACAATATTGACCTGAACAATCATGACCTCAAAAATATTGACCTTAACAATCTTCACCTCAAAAATATTGATCTAACAATCTTAACCTCAAAAGTATTGATCTAACAATCTTGACATCAACTATCGTGACGTCGACAATCTTGACCTCAACAACTTGACCTCTGTAATCATGACCTCAAAAATATTGACCTTAACAATTTTCACCTCAGAAATATTGATCTAATAATCTTAACCTCAATAATCTTGACCTCAAAAATCTTGGCCTCAATAATCTTGACATTAACTATCGTGACGTCAACAATCTTGACATCAACTATCGTGATGTCAACAATCTTGACCTCAAAAACTTGACCTCAGCAATGACCTCAAAAATATTAACCTTATCAATTTTCACCTCAAAAATATTGATCTAAGAATCTTAACCTTAACAATCTTGATCTCATCTATCATGACCTTATCGCTTTTAACGTCACCGAACTTTATCTTACTGAACATAACCCATGTCTCTGACAAACATCGCTGAAATTCAGAGACCTTATTAAAGAATACTTATTAAAGAGATGTGATTTTTTTTTCTTTTCATTTTTACATCATAATTGAAGATAGTAATTTTATTCTAAAAGTATTTAAAATATTCTTGTATTCAAATGGTGCCCATCCCGGGCTTAGTACTCGTACGTATAACCATAAACATTATTACATTGCTCTATCGCAACAGCTCTATTAATTAATACTCGAAAGTTATTTATTAAGCGCGTACGAGCGCTGGTTACTCGAGCTTCTTACATTAGAGGCATCCGTAGTCACGTGTAGTAAAATCAGAGTAGCAAAGTCTGACGAAACTCTCGTAAAAGATACGGCGCTGGGAATACCAAGGATTTTGCTGGCATATGGAGCTAACTTGGGACGAAGTGTAACCTTAATGAAAAAAAATCAGCAGAATCTACGAGGGAATACCAATTTTATCTCTTATGAGTTTCTCATATGGGAAGACTTACGCATGCACGATTTTTCACCTTAGCCATGGCTGAGATGATTTTTATAATACACCTAATTGGACACTGAACTCCATTAAGCAATATATATAGTGTGGCGTAGAGAGTACTTAATTCCTCGATTAGTTGGTAAATATATTGAAGTGTACGGTGATTCTGTTCTGAGAATAATGGGTTTATTATGGCAATACGGACGTTAGACCGAGAAGAGATCAAGCGACTGATTATCGTGCTCGTTGATACTCGTTGCAAGTTAAAGCAAAGCACGTATGGTACGACCAGAAGATACTCTGACTGTGTATTTGATCTCGCTGGAAATTGAGTACTTACTTTACGATGTATTCTACAGTCAAAAAGGTCGAGCGACCTAATCAAAAAATCGTAATTGCAGCAGTATTTTCAAATCAGGGTTGCAAACCCTATCTCATGTCAGACACATATATCGGATAATTAACTTAATGGCGATATACAATAAATTATTATTTCACAACAATTATCTGCTGTTTTTGTGAAGATATTTTCAATTTTTTAAACATTTGCTAAAGAAACGAAATTTTCATAAAATATTACTGAATTTTTTAAAAAATTTCTCAGAAAAGAATAGGTATAAATTCTTAGAAAAGAAAATTTCTAAATTTAGAATTGAAACGAAATATTCATAAAATCTTACTGAATTTTTAAAAAAAAATTCTCAAAAAAGAATAGTCGTACATTTTTAGAAAACAAAATTTCTAAATTATTAGGAAATACTCAGAAAAAAATTCCAAAATTATTAGAAACTTCTCAGAAAAGAAAATTTCTAAATTATCAGAAAATTCTCAGGTAAGAAAATGTTGAAATGATTAGAAATTTTTCAAAATAAAATCACACATATTTTTAAAAAATCAGATTCATGGTCATATGTTAAAAAGTTAGCTACCGAATTTGTTAATTTTTATTGGAATCACGACTCTAGTTCTCTGAATTAAAAAAAACGACATTCTTTGTTTTCCCTAATCGCTCCAAGGTCCAAAATTTCGTTACGAAGGTAAAAAGAATTGGCCGCTTAACCCGTGTGGAAATCTGTTGGGGATAAACTGGTTTGAACCTAGCGTCTAGCTAGTTTTTTCTATCAAGTTTTTCTGTAGTGGGACTAGACATAATCTAGCCAGAATGCACTGATAGATAGCATATCTATCTAGGATCTGTCTAGCTTTCATGGCACAGCTTACCTGACTAGAGGCTAGACATAATATATCTAGCATACATGTATAGATGCCCAGGCCATTTAGGATCTATCTAGCTTTCATGGCACAGCTTACCTGACCAGAGGCTAGACATAATATATACGTTAACTAAGTTAACGCCGAAATACGCGTCGTTTACGCGGCACCGTGCGTGTTTTTGGCGGAAACGCGGGCGTTTTCCGATACAGGGAGATTCCGATACAGGATCTAATCGTGACACGCTGCGAAGCGAGTTATTATTATGAAGGAAACATTAATTTCTTTTTTAACTTGGCGTCGAGTCGCTACCGCGACTCTTGATGTAGAATGACACGTGCATGTTCGTGAAAGGTACCAAAAAATACGTTCTAGAGGACTACGATTTTTTTTTTGTTTTGTACGACGCGAAAGAATTTATATTTTTTAGTTTTTTGCGATAGGCCTTATCGAGATTTTTGATTATTATTGAAAAAGTGATTACGTACGTTATTAAATACACTCTAGAGGACTACGATATTTTTGGCTTTGTACGTCGCGAAACAATTTATATTTTTTTGTTTTTTGCGATAGGCCTTATCGAGATATTTGATTATTAATGAAAAAGTGATTACGTACGTTATTAAATGTTCCCTGCACGGAAAGAAAAAAGTAGTCGCGATAATCATTTTCAGCATATGCTGTGCCGCAGAATTTTTACAAAACTAAATTGAAAAAGTACCCTTAACTATACGTGATTTGTAATCGAAAAATAGTAAGTAAGACCAACGAGTTGTTTCCGACAACCAATCATAATTCTGTACTTACCAACAGCCATGAGGTGACGCAACTACCGGTAGCAATAGTTGTAAACACGATTCGAATGTTGCCGGCACCCTAGGAGTTGGTTTTCATTACTAATCACTTTCCACCCAAAACTAATTGGTTGGTTCTTGTAACTAATATTTTTTAGTTCGCGAATGACAAAGGCTAAAAACGCCATTGTGTTATATGAAGAATGTGACGTGACATATCGAAGTGCGAAGTGACAAGAAAAGGAATTTACAGCGGACCATACCAAATACAGGGTCATAGCAAATAGTGTTAGAAGTAGATGCTCTTCATTTTTGACGTATTGGGATTTGGTGATGATCCCTGCCATTATGAATACATGGAAATGGCGCTTCTAACCTCATTGTTCGCATTTTATTAGATGGATGGTGTCAATGTACCTATCGATGAATTTCTTTGTCAGTTCGGCAACGATGAGCTAATTCCCAAATTCAACGTTTCTAACCTAGAACTGGACTAAAACAGATTGCATGTATTAACTAAGCGTATAGCTCGGGTTGCTATTTCTGTTGGTTCCTGTTACTATGGGTATTCTACCAATGACATTTCAGTTCCTTTAACCAACTAAGTAGACGCTTCAACTAACTGAGTAGTTGGCGTTATATCAACTATTCCGGGTGGTTGTGAGAACCCATTTGTCAGTTTTACCAGCTACTTATTTCTTTCCGTGTGTTTAAATCGTGTTAAACAGCTTCCCTGTTACGTGCTGATGCAATAAATGACAGTTTATATTAATTCTATTTTTTACTTATCCTAGGCTATTTAACTGGTATCTGGGTTCAATAGAGAAATCCGGTCTAGCACCTAGTCAATTTTATGCTATAGGGTTAACCGATTTCCGTACTGGCTAATCACTAGCTAAGTTTACTGGGCGTATTAATAGATTTTTAGCCAGATTTTAGACAGTTTTTCTGTACAACGACTAGACAGCGAGAAATTACACATAGCGCTCGGATCTAGCTAGTTTTCCGACCTAGATCTTGCACAGAAAATAAGAAAACTAGTCGATTTCTAGGTGATGGCGTGTTGGAATTTCCACATGGGAAGAAGTCCATTCGATCTTTTCGTATCGGTGAAATCTTTCCTCGGAATCACTAAATACAAGAAATGCTTCTTCCTCAAGAAATGCGAAGCTGTTGTCGAAGGTCGAGCACTGGAACTGTTCGACGTACCGGGAACTCGGAACGTTGCTAAGATTCCTCGAAGCTTTTGTAGGTATACATCACGGATCCAAGTACGTACATATATGCAGCGTTTACTCGATTATTGTCGATGCCGCATTGCTTTGCTGACGCGCACGAGGAAACGCTGCTATACAGGATGATAGCGCGCGCGTGTGCGATTCTACCGAACCACGCTCAAGAGGTTTATTAGCCTCGCGAAAGGGCATCTTCCTACAGGCTCTTCGCTCTCGGGCTGTATTGTAAAATCACGTAAGAAGAGCACCTTTCACCTCTTTGGGCATCTTTCTCTCTCCATCAACTCTCTGCATCCTTCCAGCACCCAAGTCCGCAAATTCTATGTATAGTACATAAACTATGTATAGTACGAATGTAGTGGTACATAACAAACACATATATACAAGGTATTCTATGTCAGTCAAGCTAATTTCTTTTTTCAACTCTCTTAAAAATGAGTAATAATTTGTCAGGTTTTGATAGACCTCAAAAGAATTTTCTGTGATTATTTTTCAGATTTTTTATTTGCACAAATTTAGAAGCGAACATTTTTAAACCATTTGTATAGTGGAAGAGGAAAATTGGATAAAAATTTTACGAGATGAAAAATGGTTTGACGCAGTTTTAAATGCAATACTCGTCATAATTTAACTTATTTTTTTTAAATCAGCAAATTTGATTTTTATTTTTATTTTACTTTTTATCCCACTTTGTTTTTGAGATTGTAAGGGTATTTTGATTTTCGTGGTCATTTTCAACTTTGTTTCAAGTTTTACAGAGATTTTATTATAATTAATATAAGATAATTATTATAATTAATGCTAAAAAAATCTGTAAAAATTCATTCAAATACATGTATACGAGGCATTTCATACGATTATTTCATGCTGGTTTTGATCTTGCTTAGTGAATTTTCGTACAGTTTTTCCGCACAAATTTAATTTAATTTATTTTTCGACTACTTATATTGTGAAATCATTGCGAAAAAAAATTACAACAAATCACAGAAAAATACTCTTGACTCTAGTTATAAAATTTGTCAAATTATTAAAAAATTCTAATAGAGTTAAAAGAAATATGGCTGATTTGACACAGAATGCCTTATATTTTTGAGGTTCATGCAACTTAGAAATGAAATTTATGTGCGGGTGTATGTACCATTACATTACAAAGTATTATTCTGAGAGTGAGTCTGCAACGATGCAATTTACCATTAGAATATTGCAATGTAGTGCTATTTCCGATATTACGAGCAATATAAACAGTGAAACTAGCACATAACTGCAATACCAATAACAGTTTTATGAGATTTCTTTGTGTTATCTGTACCTCCATATTTTTTTGTGGTGTCATACAATAATATTTAGAATTTATTTTCCGAATATTTATCGAAATATTTAAATACAGAAAATTGCACTAAAAACATGTTGAATTATTTATAAAAATTGTTTAATAATTGATCTAATCATTGTTTTGTATATCAGTACAAAAAAGTTAAATGAATAATGAAAAATAAATATATTAATGGGCGCTTTTCTGGATCATACAATTATGCATGCGTTGCGTCATAATAGACGCTCAGTATGCATAGTAACTGCACATCGTAGAGCAGGAAAGTCAAGAGGTCTGCAAATCTTCTTAGCGCTCCCGTTACGTATGAACACAGAGCCCGAATTACGTCAAAGAGCAACAGTTGCTCGCTGCAGGGAAGAATCTTCACTAGCATGCAGTGCATACGCGAGGCATTGCTGCAATTCATTGCGAGAGCTAAAGAGAGAATCTTCTACGATGCGAACTGGTAGCCTCAAACGCTTTGGTGAATTAAGGATGCTTTGCACATACATTCCCAAGCAACCGTTTGATTCAATCCGAGTTTCAGTAATTTGCAACGAAAAAAAAACTGAAAAAAATGAACGATACTTACATCGATTTTATAATAATATAATCGTGCCAAGTTATTTATGAAATAAAAAGAAATGCTTCACAAATTTGGAAGACTTTTTTTTAGAAAATTCATTCTTTGATTTCTCGAACATTTATAATGTTTTTTTATTGACTAGCAATTCCGGAATAAATTTTCTTTTTTAAGTTTTTTTTTTAAATGTTTAAAAAACCACTCATTTTGTTAGTTTTTCTAGAAATATAGAATTTTCAGAATCATTGAAAAAACAGTTTCAGCAGAAGAGACTTAAAAGAATTCACAAAAACAGGAATTTCTAATTATTTAAAAATAATAATGATAACCAAAATCGTTAGAAATTATTTCTAATGAAAAAAATGTTGTATTGAATATGTCGATCAATATATAATAAAATAAAATCAATGTCCTCAATATCTTTAAGGCCATACATTTTTTAAATTATGGTTTCGTTGCAAAATAAAATTATTTCATACATAAACAAGGATGCAAAGTAGAACCTTGCACATTGCTTCCTCATTATTTTTCGCTTCTTACAAAGCTACTTCTATGAGGAAGTATGTTATTCAATTTTTGGCTTCCTCATAGAGGAAGCTTCGTAAAACGCGAAAAATAATGAGGAAGCAATGTGCAAGGTTCTACTTTGCATCCTTGTTTTAATTAGATAAATATACATGTTGTGGATTAGCTTTTTCTATTTCGTTATTACGTTATTTCGTGATTATTAGAGCGTTTCCGAAAGTGAATGTGATAATGTATATTTTAAAAAATAATTCAACATTTCGTAAAATCAAAAATTTCTTACCGTTCATCACTAAATTATACATATATAATGGCTGAATATTGTTTCAATTATATACAAAATTTGAGCTCGCTATCTTAAGCTTTGCAAAAGTTACAATAGAGCGATAATGTCAATTTTTTGAAAAATTCAAAACATCATAAAATTTTTACGTTTCAACCGATCTTAATCAAATTCAATAGCGATCACCGGCGTATGAAAGCTCAAATTCATACCAATTTTAAGATCAATATCTCGAAAATTGAAAGAGTTATCGCGTAAACAGACATTTTTCAAAAAATTAAAAAACGCGTAATAATTTAACGATGAAGTGGATTTCAACAAAAATCTGTATGAACGATGAGGCTTGACCCCTCTATCTATGGTCCAAATTTCTGCTTGATATCTCAAGGCATTCCCGAGTTATAAAGGTTTACATTTTTCGATCGTGTAACATACACACATACACACACACCAGAGTTGGGCAAAATTGTAATGGAAAATTACAAAATACAAATTACTGGAAGTAATTGTATTTAATTTGAAATCCAATACAATTACTGAAAGTAATTGTATTTAATTTGAAATCCAATACAACTACTGAAAGTAATTGTATTTAATTTGAAATCCAATACAATTACTAAAAGTAATTGTAATTAAAGCAGTAATTTCTGAACTAAGTAATTTTTGCTGCCCAACTCTGACACACACACACACACACACACATACAAACATTTTTTCTAAATCACTTTTCTCGACGTTTTGGCCCATTCTGAGTGTACTGACATGAAAATCTCAACAAAAAAAATTTTCATGAAAACAAAGCTTTCTCTATGAGGAAGCAAAACTACTTTGTTTTCTTTGGCAAAACCAAAAGAACTATCACTTCGAATATTGTAGACTGAAACTAATAACGAATTTGCTAGAAAGCGAAAATATCAGTCTGGAAGTCCGCATAGCCGCATAAAAATCGTCCGAGACCTTGGCAAATTTCCACAATCGATTGGAATGAGATAAGAATTCTTTGACGGTAAATTAGTGGTGATAATAAATATGAGACCGCTGAGAGTTTATTGTGGAGGTGGCTGATGACCATCTCGCGGAAACGAAAGTAAAGGTGAGCCGATGTGATGCTTATACGTTGGAGAGACTCTTAAACTGGTTGATCCTGCTGAGATGATGCTGAGAGTTTTACCGTTAAATGGTGGAACCGCTGTGAAGCTGACTGAGACATTTGAGAAAAGGGAGAAGTAGAAGGAAGACGAGAGTAGCTCAACAACCGGTCGTCGTCGTCATCATCATCATCATCATCATCATAGTCGATGGGATCCACGTCACAATTTTCTAGCGGTATTGAATCTAACATGCTATTATATAGCACACATGTTTGTCTATGACGTTAGAAACACTTTGAAACACTTAAGGTGTATAATGGATATAATCGTTTCCAATTTTTTTAAAGAGTTCAATTTTATTTTCTAAAAAAGTTTAGATCCTTTCTTAGCCATATATGGCAATTTTTGCAAAATTACAGCAAATAAAGGCAACTTTTTTCATAAACTATTTTTTTTTCAAATGATTTTAGACATACGAGAATAATTTATTTTTTTCGTATGTAATACATTTCTCGATTTTTCCAAGAACATTCGATTTTTATTTTCTGACAATTTTGAAAATGTCATTTCCGAGAATTATCGTATATGTATTATGGAAACTTTTTGAGGAAAACATTTTCAAAATTCGACATTTTGAAAAATGTATCCAAAATAAATAAATTAATAGTTTCACATTATTAGAAAATCCATTTTTAATCAATTCAATTTTCTGATATGTATTATTGGGAACTTTTTGAGGAAAACATTTACAAAATACGACATTTTGAAAAGTGTATCCAAAATAAGAAATTAATAGTTTCACATTATTAGGAAATCCATTTTTTTAATTATGGTTAAAAAAATCATGATATTGAAAAAAAAAATTCCTATCGAATTTGAAAAACACTTTACTTTTCACTAATTTACAAATTAAACATTATTATTATTTAAAATCAATGTTCTTCGTATCTTCAATGGCGTCAATTTTTTTTTTTCAAGTTTATCTCATGTCACGAAGTATTTAAATTATAATCAAATCAACCTTTTCTTTGTGGCCTCAAGAAGCATCATTAAATATATTTCAAAGTCTTTTATATCAATATATTTTATGAATGAAATGCTTATCTGAAAAAGAGTCTACACCAAATATATATTGAAGCATTGACAGACCAAAAAAATGATGAGCTTAGATAACGAAATGATGACCCGGATTACCGGAGAAAGTATCTTTTTCATGACCGTGACATGACGTTAAATTTAATCTCAGTTAATGCACACATTGCAGACAGGCGATATTTGATCAGAAGTCTATAGATTATTAAGTATTGTGCGGATCAAGAGGGATCAACAAAAGGTGACATGAACTGAAGAAATGATTGGTCGGGTGAAGAGGTCAGCAAGGCAAAAACTCACCTTCATAGATATATAGCCAATTAAGTGAGAAGAAGATGATAGATATTAAATCAAATCGATAAATGTTACATTTTGAGACATTCGTAGTTCATGAAATAAAAAGCATTACGCATTCAAATTTAGTGGATTGTATTTGTGTAATAATTTAATTGTGCATTAGAGTTAAGTTTAGTTTTTGATTATTAGATGTTATCAAAAAAACGTTGATTTGAATAACCGAATCTATTATAAAGAAATAATGTCCAATGATTAAAGGTAATAAATATATATTGGATCAAAAGAAAGTTCCAATTGATTATAATTTTAAAAATATCCAATACATGTATTTAGTCGGTTTAACTAGATTTTTTTTCCGGATTAAAAAGTATTTCGTAGCGATAAATAAAATATTTTTTTAGTATCTGCTGCACAGTGAAAGGTGCTTCAAATAAATAAATATGTTGAAAATAAAAAAACCTGAAAAATTTAATGAAATACATATTTGTTTCAGGGAAATTAAATTTTATTTAATTGAAATAATTAAATGTTCAATAGATAGATTTAGTTAATATTACTAAATCTTTTTTCTGCACGGAGAAAAATTTCTGTGTCGTGATAACATAAAACGGTGACAACAAAAATCGTTTTGTTAGGCTAACAAAAAAATTGGTCAGCCCAGCAAAAAGATTTGTCAGCCGAACAAAAAATTTGTCAACATAGCAAAACTGATTTGTCAGCCGAAAAAAGGTTTGCCAGCCTAACGTAACGATTTTTGTTGCCCTCGTTTTATGTTGTCACAACACAGGAATTTCTCTCCGTGTGGGTATGATAAATATATAGGTAAGTAAATAAGAAGAAGGTGATACATATGTAGGTGAGTAAGTGAGAAGAAGGTCATAAATATATCGGTAAGTAAGCGAGAAGAAGATGGATATAATGGAAATTAAGTGAGAAGAAAATGACAAATCAGACAGACAAATCGTCGTGTGAGGGCAACATTAATTTCTTTTTTAACTTGGCGTCAAGTCGCTACCGCGACTCTTGATATATACACGGAAAGAAATGTTTGATTGTGACAACTAAACGGAAAAAAAAGATTAGTTGCCATAACCAAGAAATGTGTTGACACAACCAATCGATTATTCTATTTATCTTACAACTCAAATGGTAATAACAACGATTCGAATGGTAATACCGGCGATTCGAATGGTAGTCCCAACTATTCGAGTGGTAGTCCCAACAATTGGATTAGTTAACCGAACTAATCTCGCGAGAACTAATCGTGAATAGTTGAGGTTACTATTCGATATGGTTGAGGCAACTAACTTTTTAGACATTGTGTACAGCAAATCGAAAACGTAGTTGCCACAACCAAACATTTCTTTCCGTATACGTTTCTAATTTGCTATACACAACGTCTCAAAAATTAGTTGCCTCAACCATATCGAATAGTAACCTCAACTATTTACGATTGGTTCTCGCGAGATTAGTGAGGTTAAGGAGGTTCAGTGGCCACTCTTAAAGTCAAATCAGAGATAAATTTTCGCGATCGATTCTTTAAAGTTTAATACATTAAATAATAACAGTGGAGGGTGATTTGTACTGAAGCATGTAGACTTAATCCAGACAAAGATTAATAGTCACGGATTTGCATAAAGATTAATTGATTAACGTTTCTTTTCAGTGATATATTTTCGTTCAGTTTTTTCCAAGTATTATCTTTAATTCTTTGCCGATTTTTATAAACGATAGCTCATTGTTTTTCTTAAAAGATACTCTACGAATTGACCTCCTAGATATTTCATAGTGTTCATCGTTTTGTAATTATAGCCTGTTGTTTATGAAAGTATTTTAATTTCTGTTAAACAACAGTCTATAATTATTAAACAATTAACACTATGAAATATCTAGGCGGTCAATTCGTAGCGTATCTTTTTAGGTAGAGAATGAGCTGTCCCTCATTCAAATCGGCCAAGAATTACAGATTATACTTGAAAAAAAACTGAACGAAAATGTATCCCATTGCAAAGAAACGTTAATCAGTTAATATTTATGCAAATCCGTCACTATTAATCTTTCTCTGGATTAAGTATACATGCTTCAAAACAAATCACCCTCCACAGCTATTATTTAATGCATTAAACTTTAAAGAATCGATTACAAAAATTTATCTCTGATTTGACTTTGACAGTCGTCACCGATCGTCCTTAACCAATCCAATCGTTGGGGCTACCGCTCGAATCGTCGGTATTACCATTTGAATCGTTGGCACTACCATTTTAGTTGTAAGGGAAATAGAATAATCGATTGGTTGTGTCAACTCATTTTTTGGTTATGGCAACTAATCTTTTCTTTCAGTGTAGGTAAGTAAATGAGAAGATGATTGGTATATAGATAAGAAAGTGAGAAGAAGATGATAAGTATATAGATAAGAAAGTGAGAAGATGGTGATAAATATATAGGTGAGTAAGTGAGAAGAAGGAGATGAATATATAGGTAAATAAGTGAGAAGAAGATGATAGATATATAGGTAAGTAAGTGAGAGAGTGGTAGTATCGTTTTTCTTGGACCGCGTCGTTGTAACCGCCGACGGGGCCGCCGGACGCGAGGCTTAAGGTCGAACGACGAGACTTACGTAATATACCTCGTTACCTGGCCAATCGGAGAGGAGAGGTCGTTCGACCGAGAAGCAATATAACGCAAGGGCTTCGGCCCCGCGTTGCAGGTTCCGCAACAAAGACACGATGGACAGAGCAGGACACTGGAAAAGAAAAGGATGAGAGTGCCAGGTTCAGAAGGATAATAGGACATTGTCATGATTTTTTTTTTTTTTTTTTTTTTTGTTTTCTTTCTACTACAGTCACGATTGTTCCGGTAGCTTAAAATGTGGTTCTATGGATATTATGGCGCTGGAAACAACTTTTTAAGGGTTCTGAGTTGAAATCCCGGGAAAAACGATTCATATATAATCATATATAATCATATATAAACTGCTCATATATGATTGTATATGAATTTTGTCTCTATATGATCATATATAATCATATATAAACTGCTCATATATGATTGTATATGAATTTTGTCTCTATATGATCATGCATGATCATATATGACTATGCATGATCATATATAATTGTATCTGAGCATATACAATCATATATAGTTATATGTGATTATATAAAACGATGCCTAAATAGATATAATCTTCTGAAAGTTGGAGAGTATATTTGCAAGACACCAAATCTCTTGAAGAAAGTAATGTAAAAATACAATGAAGTTGAACTTCATCACGATATACGGTTAAGAAATATCATTACTAATGTTATATTTCGATTATATGTACAACGTATAAGGTCCCGAACTGTTCGTGTTAATTTCTGTGCACTATTACAATAAACGATTATCACGATCCTTTTATGTTGATATTATTTAGTATAGTAATCTTGATCATTCTTATTAATATGCGACCGTTTCAATTCATCAAGTGGAAGGTTTTAATGAAACGTCCGCCCAGGAAAGCCAAATATCTTCATTAATCGTTGCGAATGAGCATGTGATTATAAAGAAAAGAACCGCATATGCAAAAATACCTATAACTTGAGCGCTTCAAACAAAACCGGATGATTCACGCATTTACAAAACGGATATTAAATGCTTAGTTACATAACCATATAACAAATTTTACATCCGTATATAAATAAGACGTGAACATCGAAATAATTCGTGAATATTATATAACAATAGATTATGGAATACCATATAATAATACGTGCACGATCATACATGAGCTGTCAGTTCTCTGTGCGCAGTCATATATGATTGTATATGATCATATATTGCACAGTCGACACACAGAATAGATCTCATATACAATCCTATATGATCATATCTGTTTATATATGACACGGTAAACAGGCAGTTTTGGTGTTATATATGGTCATATATAGGGTCATATATGCCAATGTATATATACATATAAAGTTATATACGCTCATATACATTTGTATATGGATCCACATACAATCATATATGCGCTAAAAATGGGCGATATATAGTTGTATATAACTATATATGATCATATCTGTTCATATATGACATCGCAAGCTGGCGGTTTTGGTATTATATATGATCATGTATACCACTGTATATGTACATATAAACTCATATATGCTCATATATGTTTTCATATACAATGATATATTACGTTATATACAATTATATATAATTATATACAACTATACATGAAATTATATACAATTATATATGATTATATATGAACCGTTTTTCCCGGGATATTTTAAAAAAATTATGTTTGCGATAAATTTTTTTTGTTGTTTTCTTTTTACTACAGTCGCGATTGTTCTGGTAGCTTAAAATGTGGTTCTATGGAAAATATGGCGCTGGAAACAACTTTTTGAGGGTTCTGAGTTGAAATATTTAAAAAAATGATGTTTGCGATAATTTTTTGTTGTTGTTTTCTTTCTACTACAGTCGCAATTGTTCCAGTAGCTTAAAATGTGGTTCTATGGAAAATATGGCACTGGAAACAACTTTTTGAGGGTTCTGAGTTGAAATATTTAAAAAAATTATGTTTGCGATAAATTTTTTTTTGTTGTTTTCTTTCTACTACAGCCGCGATTGTTCCAGTAGCTTAAAATGTGGTTCTATGGAAACTATGGCGCTGGAAACCACTTTTTGAGGGTTCTGAGTTGAAATATTTAAAAAAATGATGTTCGCGATAAATTTTTTTTTTGTTTTCTTTTTACTACAGTCGCGATTGTTCCGGTAGATTAAAATGTGGTTCTATGGAAAATATGACACTGGAAACAACTTTTTGAGGGTTCTGAGTTTAAATATTAAAAGAAATTATGTTTGCGATAAATTTTTTTTTTAAATTGGTATCGCTGTTTTTTTCCTTTTGAGGTTACTTTTCAAAGTTCTATGGAAAATATGAAACAAGAAACAATTCTTTGGGGCTTCTAAGTGATATATATAAATTTTTTTATCAACATTCATTTATTGAATTTAAATAAAACGGATGTCAATAAAAATCATATTTATGAGTCTTGTTTTGTATTTTACATTTATTTTACGAGCCTTAATTGCAGTGACAGAAAATAACATTGTTATGGTTTTTCCTTTATTTAATCAGCCTTATTAGCAGTGACGTAATTCGGCTACTATGTGCTATATACATAATAGTAAACACTTATTAACTTCGCCAATAAATCAGCTGTTTCAATTGCACTTTCTGTAGTTTGAAATGCGAGAGTATTTAGAGCATAGAAATTATTATAGTTCGTTTCACGTGGATACCCCAATGATTATTCCTATTCGCGCCTATTCCAGTGCACTTTTATTCGTTTACTTCCAGCACATACAAAATCCAGTGCAGTAGATAGTAATGTGCTTTCTGCACATTAGATTTACCAATCCCGAGACAAAGTCTTGACGAAAGTTTCGTAATATGCTCTGGACGTAGTAGCACTTACTCGTACAGTAATAAACTTCTCAGTGAATCGAATATACGCAGCCGTACAAATAATTAGCCGGCTCCATGAACCATGCAGCATTTCTCTTAAAGTATATAAGTATCGGTCTCTGGGGCCTAAAAACATCGATAAGTCTTGATTGATTGATAAATCTTGCGCTGAAACTATCTACAAATATTGCTATCTAGAATTTGGTATGCACAATATTTGAACTTTCCTCCACTCCCTTAATGTCGTTTCAATACTGCAGAGAAAAAAATTAATTTTTGTACTTTTGCAACAAAAAAAAAAACAAATGGTTTATAAATTTGCACAGAAACTTTTTATTAATTGTACAACTTTTTTTTGGACGATTCTCAGTTTTTGGAAAAAATATACAAAAATTGTTTGTAAAACTACAAATAGATGTTTCTATAAAAAAATTAATTGATAAGACTTGTACTGGAGCTATCAACAATTATTGGTATTTAAATTTTGGTACGTACAACATGTGATTCACTTAATGTCCCTTTAATACAACGCAGTAAAAAACTAATTTTTGTCCTTTTAACAAAAAAATAATAATCCATAAATTTGCACAGAAACTTTTTCGTTAATTGTACAGCTTTTTAAAATCAACTCTCAATTTTTCAAAATGTATACAAAAAAAGCTTGTAAAGATACAAATAAACCAACATATTTCATTTTTATGAAATATGTTGGTTTATTTGTATCTTTACAAGCTTTTTTTGTATACATTTTGAAAAATTGAGAGTTGATTGAAAGATACAAATAAACCAACATATTTCATTTTTATGAAATATGTTGGTTTATTTGTATCTTTACAAGCTTTTTTTGTATACATTTTGAAAAATTGAGAGTTGATTTTAAAAAGCTGTACAATTAACGAAAAAGTTTCTGTGCAAATTTATGGATTATTATTTTTTTGTTAAAAGGACAAAAATTAGTTTTTTACTGCGTTGTATTAAAGGGACATTAAGTGAATCACATGTTGTACGTACCAAAATTTAAATACCAATAATTGTTGATAGCTCCAGTACAAGTCTTATCAATTAATTTTTTTATAGAAACATCTATTTGTAGTTTTACAAACAATTTTTGTATATTTTTGCAATCTTTTGATTGCATTGATAAGACTTGTGCTGGAGTTATCAACAATTATTGGTATGTACAACATGTGATTTTTCCTTTACTCCTTTAAGGGAAGGGAGTCAGGTAAAAAAATTGATTTTGGAAATTCAATATCATCCAAATTCTATTGCATATAAAAATCCCCAACGCACTATATTGTTGGTACTCGATGAAAGGATTTTTTACTGTCGTCTGACTTGCATATACTTTTCAATATTATGTTAAGCGAAGTTCTTAGGTTTTCCATTCTGCGCATGATTCAGATCAAACTACTAGGCAGATTGGAACGGTTAACGTCTCATTTTCTTCTTCATGAAAAGATAAAGGCTAAATGGAGCAAATGTTAATAAAAGGTAATATTTTTTAAGTGACATAATTATTAATACATAAATTTCATGCTATTTTCTAAATCAGTGATTAACTTTGCTTTCACAATGAAAAAAAATAGTTTGCTCCATTTAGCCGGTGTATCTTTTCATGAAGAAGCAAATGAAACGACAACCACTCCAATCTGCCTACTAGTTTGATCTGAATCATGCGCAGAATGGAAAACCTAGGAACTTCGCTTAAAATAATATCGAAAAGTAAATGCAAGTCAGACGACAGTAAAAAAATCCTTTCATCGAGTACCAACAATACAGTGCGGTGGGCATTTTTGTATGCAATAGGATTTGGATGATATTTTAATTTCCAAAATCAATTTCATTTACCTGACTTCCTCCCCTTAAAGTCCCTTCAATACTACACGGGAAAAAAATATTTTTTGTACTTTAAACAAAAAAAAATTATCCTGCTATTTGCACAGGAACTTTTTTGTTAAATGCCCAACTTCTTAAATTCTCAATCCTTCATTCAAAAAGCAAATATACAAAAATAATTCGCATAACTACAAATGAACCAATATATTTCTATACAAATTTTTCATTAAAAGTATCACAAAATTAACTTGGATCTTATTGTATCTGTGCTATTTACAGTCAAATTTCAACTGTTCGTCCTTCAACAAATTCAATAATTCGACGAGCCCCAGATGCAACCATCACGTGTTAGCATCAACAAACTGTTCAGTTACATTTTTTTAGGCTTATTTAGCATTGAAAGAACATTAATTTAGCATTTATGTTACAATCACACATTCCATTCGATACCAACTCGTAATTTAATATTATTATTATTATTATTATTGTCGATATGGACATTCTTCAACGCCAGCTGAACTCGTTCCATCTCTTTGACGCATTTTCAATTTCCGTCCTTTAAACAAGAAAAATGGTCTACAAATTTTCAAAGAAACTTTTTTGTTAAATGCCCAACTAGTTTAATTCTCAATTCTTCATTCAAAAAGAAAATATACAAAAATAATTACCAATGTACCAATATATTTCTATACAAATTTTTAATAAAAAGTATCAAAAAAACTAATTTAGCTCTTATCTGTACTATTTGAAGTCAAATACCTCAATGATTCGACGGATCTCACGTGCTATCATCGACAAACTGTTCAGTTACTTTTTTTTAAGACTTATTAAATTTATTAATTTAGCGTGTATGTCATAATCGCACATTCCATTCGATACCAGCTCGTAATTTATTATTATTATTGTCGATATGGACGTGCATCTTCTCTGGCCTCGAGCACGTGCTTCTTCGACGCCGGCTGAGCTCGTTCCATCTCTTCCATCGGTGCACTGTCGGTCACCTGGTGCAATCGAGGTGCTTCCGGCCTGCACCTCCCTCACCTCAGATGGAACGCTACTGTGTCTTAGTTAGTAAATGAGAAGGATAGAAGAATCATGGAGGAGAAGCAAGTCTCATTGCTATTCTCCAGCGCCACCGGAAACGGAAACTCTCTATTACACGAACAAGCTACAGGGGCTCTCCTCTCAGCTCTCGGTCTTACCCAGATCCCGAGACATTCCTCACGCTCTCGGCCACTTTCCTCCTCCACGGCGATCCAATTGCATCGAGAGATATTCGAACATTTATGAATTTTCATATCGCAGTCCTTAATCCGCAAAATCTTTATTTTGAAGAATCAATAAATCTTCTTATCGCAGGCTTAAGCGACAAAACTTTAAAAATTGTTATGCTATTTTTTATTTTATTTACTTAAACTTTTATTTATTATTTTATTTACTTAAACAAAATTTTGTTGTTATTTTTTTATTTTTACTAAAATTCATTTAATACATGGGGCATTCCACCGGTTATCGACAGGGTCGCGACCCTCATTTTTTTTCCTTTTGAGATGTTGTAAAGCAATATAAAAAAAACACTCTGGAAATATTTTTAGATTTTTAAACAAATTTGTGTTTCTTTTCTCACCTAAAATGTGATTTTTTCAAAAAGTACGTCGAAGATTTAAAAAAAAATGTATTTCTCGTAACTTCTGTATCTCCCGTAAAAGAATGTTATTTTTGGTTGCTATTCTAGACTAACCCCCATTTTCGTTCTAGTCTAAAAAATTTCGTTTTTGGACACAGAACTTACTATACAAATTTAAAAAAAAATCCTCGACGTACTTTTAGAGCGATTCAAATTTGGGATATTATTTTACATTTTTTTAAATTTCGTTTTATTTTTAGCTGCGAATCTAGGCCTCGTCCCACTCTGGGCCTAGGCTCAAAAATTTTGTTTATAGACACAGAATTTACGGTAATAAAAAAGAAATCGTCCATGTACTTTTTGAGAAAATCAAATTTTAGGTAAATTTAGGTTTATTTTTAAACCCAAAAAAAATTCTATTTTTTTTATATTACTCGACAACATCGCAAAAGAGAAAAATAATATATATATATATATATATGAGGGTCGCGACCCGGTCGATATCCGGTTGAATGACCCATATACACTGTTAAAAAATTGACTAGAAAATTACAGTACCAGAGTGGAAGTTTTTATTCACAACCTATACCACAAATTTCTTGTCAATCTGTATTAGATATTTAAAATAACAATACTGAAAAATATTTGAGAAATTTTGTAAATTTACTGTTATAAAATACTAGGAATTTGCATTCTGTATTTTTTTACTTCGCATGTCGTTTGTAAATTTTGTACACATGTTTATTATAAAATCAAAAGCTACCTACAATGAAAACAATGGCTCTGAATTTCTGAAATTACATTTGGTTGTCTGAAAATTTATTATCCGCATTCAATATTTTTGTTCCCAAGATGATGAACTACTAATTTTTATACAGATATAAAAGTCCTGTATATGAATTTCCAAATTATTTAACTAACATCAAGAACTGAACTAAAATTTTACAAATTTCGTCATGTAATAACTAAATTACTACAGAAGTTTTGTAATTTTCATTTAAAATATTTGAAAATTTAATCTTCACGTACATAAATTTACTCTACTAATGTTAATTTTACAGTGAATCATTACTTCACACACCAGTTTTGTAAATTTCATATTACTTGTTATAGTAAATTTACAATCTTTTTTAACAGTGTATATTTTTTATTTTTATTTTGTTTTTAATACAAATTCGAATTAAGTAATTCAGTTCGTGACATGAAAAATGTGGGGTCATTTTTTCATGTTATAGACTGAAGCCTGTACTAAGAAAATTTATTCATTATTTAAAATAAATAATTGAGCGGTGACTCATCATTCAATCGAGACTTCACCTTACGTCGAATAGGTGGGGCCCATTATAAGTGGCATGATAAAAAAATCACATATCCATTTCCCATGAACATCTGGTCGGCATCATGCTTGCAGAATGTAATCCGTTATAGTAAAGGTTGGATATGCTTGGAGTTAGAGGGAGTTTTTATTTCATCCACCTTAAGATCGTAAACCAACGGCGCCCGATCACCACGTGCACGCGGATCTAACATTCCAGAATAAACATTGAGCTCCCATTAGGAGATAAAGAGATAGGTGTGTAGACATAGTGCACCTAATGGAGGTTTGGCTTATATAGCAAGTACTCTGCATAATGCTTAAGACTTCAGTCCAACTTCAGAGCTACTGTAGCCACTGTATGTTACTTAGGTACTATTACGACTACTGCTTACAGCTGAAGACATGACTGGACGAACTGAGAAATGAATGAGCTTTCCGGGCAGTCTCGTTTTCGTGACATGCAATAATGAGCTCGAACAATTGGCGTGGAAAAAGAGGAGAGTCTAGTATATACAGTAATAGTTGATTAAATGGTTTAGATATTATTCACTCAAATATTACTATTCTATTTTAATTATGACTGGGCTTTACACGCGTGCTAATGTCTGCTTCTGTAAAAGGTTTTATTTCATTGGAAATTTTTTGCTGTTTACAAATATGACACAATTTTGATGAAAATCTTAAGGATTATAATGGAAATTTTAAATAAAATGAACAAAATAACACTTTTTTGGGGTCCTTTCATGAAATTTTTGATTTTATGGTAAAATGAAGAACAGATTTTTATTCTGTGAGACAAAAAACATCATTTTTGCTGTTTACAAATATGATATAATTTTGATTAAAATCTTAAGAATTATAATGGAAATTTTAAATAAAATGAAGAAAATAACACTTTTTTGGGGTGTTTTCATGAAATTTTTTATTTTATGGTAAAATGAAGAACAGATTTTTATCTTGCGGGAAAAAAACATCAGTATAGCAGCTAAAAAATAGTACATTACGTTACAAGAAAGGGAAGTGCAACTTTTCACTGGGAGTGAAGTTTGCGAAACGAGGGCGGAAATTCACACGAGGTGAAAAGTTGCACCCCTCCCATGTAGGTACTATACTTTTCTCCCGATTTCGCTAAAAAATAACGGCATTTCATGTGTGCAACAAGGACGGAGAATAAACTCATTTTTAACAAATGACGACACGCATGCGTAGTACGGTATTTATTACTCACGCCGGGCAGACGGGAAAAAAATTTCAATAAAATGAGTATAACCCAAGAAAAAAACAGTAACTCCTGCAGTTTGCGATTCATTGGCTCGTAATGAATTAAGCTGTAAATTGCTAAATGGCGACTTGTGATACGCTGGGTTTCGATTTTTCTTTTGATTTTTTAAGTTGAAGCAGCAAAAATACAATTTTTTCCCTCCCTTATTTTTTGCCATTTGTGTTTCCTCATAGAGGGAGCTTTGTTTTCATGAACATTTTTTTTTCGAGATTTTCATGTCAAAACGTTTAAAATGGTCTGAAACGTCGAAAAAAGTAGTTTAG
Source organism: Ephialtes manifestator (assembly GCA_963970395.1). Lineage (NCBI taxonomy): Eukaryota > Metazoa > Arthropoda > Insecta > Hymenoptera > Ichneumonidae > Ephialtes > Ephialtes manifestator. The sequence continues at coordinate 18,956,920 of OZ019975.1, forward strand.
AAAAATTGTCCGGATGTATGTGTGTATGTGACGAAAGGCCAAAAATTAATATAACTGTAACTTAGAAAGTATTCGACCGAACAGCTCAAATTTTAACAACATGTACAGTACTGGCTAATCTTCAATTGGTATAAATTTTACAAAAATCGCTTAACGCGTTTCATTTTTATAAGAATTTAAAAATTTTGAGAAAAGTTTGTAAATGCTCTAGCTCAAACGAAATTCTAGCTATCGGGATGAAACTTCGTGTTAAAATTGAACAAAGTGATACAACCTTTGATATTGAATTTGGGCCAAATCGGTAAAGAAGTTCGGCTTTTATGAGATTTTGAATTTTTTGAAAAATTTTCCTTTTGCTCTAATTCAGGTAAAATTTCAAGTAATCGACTGAAGTTTTCTACACAGGGAAAATAAAATTCAACCCGGCTACGTACCAAATTTGGTGATGATCGGTAAAGCGGTTCGGATTTTCCGTGAATTTGAATTTTTTAAAAAATTTATTGGTGTCGCTCTGGATTTCGTTAAACGTCAGAAATCATCAACTTCGTCAATAATTTTCATCTTTCACAAAGCTTCCTCTATGAGGAAGCCAAAAATAAAATAAAGAAACTTCCTCATAGAGGCGGCTTTGTAAAAAGCGAAAAAGAGTGAGGAAGTAATGTGCAAGGTTTTACTTTGCATCGTTTTTGTAATGACATTTAGGCTATTTTCTTCGTTTCGACGATCACGTTTGAACGAAAAAAGAATATTGAAAATCGATTAAGTCAATAAAGCGTTATGCCTAGTTGAAAATCCCGAGATTTGGTAATCCTGACTTTCCAACGATCCAACGACGAAAAGACAATCGACTTTTAATCAATTTAAAAACCCTATCAGATCGGAATTTTTCAGCTTATTACGAAACGGCAATATTTTTTGTCGAAAACTAAAAAAATCGAATTGAAGTCCAAAAAACAATTTATGTTCAAATTTTCGCATTTTTCGATACAATTTTTCAGTTATCAACAAAAAATTGTACCAGATTCTTAATCAGCATGAAATTTCCAATATAAACCCAGGATATATCTTTAAAAAGAATTTAAAAAATATACAAAAACATATGCAAATGTATAAAGGTGAATTAAAAAAATATATACATTCATTAAAGATGTTTGAAATTCTATAATTCGAAAGCTAAAAAGTAAAGAAGATACATGACATTCCGATTAGCAAATATATGCAGATCTTCAAGGGGTTGGATTTTACAGATATTTTATTTTCATTTTTGTAAACATATTTTGAACGATGGTACTTGAAGGCAAAAAAATGAGGAAGATGCAAAACATTTAAATTCATTCCTGCTTTCTCTGTAATTTCCATTTGGATTAGCAAATTTTGTCCGCACGAACCGGTTATACCTGTGAGAAACCGAGAAAGGCGAGCAAACAACACGGACCAGCGAAATGCGTGGGCAGTTCTCACTCTTTTTATTTGCTACTAAGTGTACGCTGCTTAACTGAAACATATTGGTCACCGAGGGAGCAACAGTCGCGACGCTCGACTGTCCGGTTAGTCTGAGGGAATAACCAAGTAACTGGTTAGTCCCTCGTCTCTAACACAACACATACCGTCCCCTGTTTTCTTATGCTAAAATCTCTTTTCTTTACATTTGTCTGCTCGTTGAATTCTTCATTCCAGTAATGTTAGGTTTTACATTTTATAAAAAAACAACATAAAAAGACCTTAAATACCACTGAATAAAATTGTAGGACCACCCTGAATAAACAATGACTTATCCGTCCATATTTATACGAAAATCGACTGGACAACACTCCAGTTGGGAAATGTGCGTTTATGACACAATTATTATTTTATTACGCACATTTCGCTGCATCGGATGCTATTAATATTTTAGCTATAGTTTATGCAACGCAACCCTTTATTATTGTGGATATAAACGTGTAAGGCCTTGAAAGCTTTTTGTTTATGGCCAAATTTAAGAGCTATTTTGTACTCTCAGGATCTATTTATGAATGAATTAGTGAAAACGATATTTATTTTCTGTGGGCCTCTGGGATCCCTTAAGCACCTAAATAGTTACTTTGTGTGTCGAACGACATTCCATTTTATTATATTTACATTTAGCAAAATATTTAAAGAAAAAGGATGCAAAGTAGAACCTTGCACATTGCTTTCTCATTATTTTTCGCTTTTTACAAAGCTTCCTCTCTGAGGAAGCAAAAAAGTATGTTATTCAATTTTGGCTTCCTCATAGAGGAAGCTTTGTAAAAAGCGAAAAATAATGAGGAAGCAATGTGCAAGGTTCTACTTTGCATCCTTTTTTAAATTAGATAAATCAACATGTTGTAAATTCGCTTTTTCTATTTCGTTATTCCGTTATTTCGTTATTATTAGAGCGTTTTCGAAAGTAAATGTGATAACGTATATTATTTAAAATAATTCAACATTCCATAAAATCACAAATTTCATACCGTTTGTCACTAAATTATTCATATATAATGGCTGAATATTGTTTCATTTATATACAAAATTTGAGCTCGCTATTTCAAGTTTTGCAAAAGTTACAATAGAGCGATAATGTCAATTTTTTGAAAAATTCAAAATTCCATAAAATCTGAACCACCTTACCGATTCGAGCCAAATTCAATACCAAACAGCATTGAGTGCACCTACTCTTATAACCAACTATTTAGCAAAATAGACTAAATTTTACGAAAGTTAGAGCGACCACGTCCTTTTTTCAAAAAATTCAAAACGGCATAAAATCGAAATTTTCGCACAGATTTTATCGAAAATTGCTACAGTTGAAGAGGGTCTGCTGCTACACTAGTGTGCCAAATTTGAGCGCGATATACAAAACCGTTCTTGAGTTATCGGCGTTCGAATTTTCGGAGTTGTATACATACACACACACACACACACACACACACACACATATACATACATACGGACATTTTTTCTAGATCACTTTTCTGGACGTTTTGGACAATTCTAAGTGTCCTGACATAAAAATCTCGAAATTTTTTTTTCATGAAAACAAAGCTTCCTCTATGAGGAAGCAAAAGAGTGGCATTTTTATAAAATTAATTTGAATTTAAACATTTTACCATTTTTATCAATATTAATATTGCAAATCAATTTTTATAAATTAATATAGCAAAACTAGCATTTAAGTAATAAAGAAATCAGTCAACAAACAAATAAGCAACATCTTCTTTGATTAAAATAAATATTTATAGTTTTGGGTTTGAAAAAACCATAATTATTTTTGGGGTTTATTAATCTCAAATAAATATGAAAATGATTAATTCTTTTGTTTCTATACCGACACGCATTTCCAAACATTCTCTGGCGACGATACAGAATTAAATTCTCATCGCACACGCTCATGAACTTTCTGCAGCAGGATGACTGTAAATCCCAGGGTTTAACGTCCCCGTAGGGAACGAGTGTGTAATAATAAAATAGAATATATTCGTTGCTGTGCCGCCGCAGACATATGCAAATCTAGAAACAAGAATGCACCTTGTCGCGTCTTCGCGAAGAGCATCGTACTACGGTTTACGTTCATAATAAAAGGTAAAGGTCTACGACGCGGATACAACGAGGATACGGCTTTAAGGGGAAGGTATACGTGTTGGACCCTCCGTTTCAACGAGTATCTTTGAAATATCTCAAACATTCCGCCAACCCAAGTGGTCGATAAAAATTATACAAAGATTACGTGTATCTTTCGATAAATCGGTAATAAAAATAAATACAATCAGTAAATGAAAACAGAACCGAAAAAGTTGTAGTTGAAAATTTTCGAATTTTCGTGTTTCTGACTTTTTGGGGGTCCGAAGTATAATTTTATTTATTACATTTTTATTATATTTGAAAAGTCTGTCGATTACAAATTGCTAGATGATTGAAAAACTCACAAATTTTCTGTTAAGAACTTAACAAAAAACTAGGAAAAAGTAATATTAGATGAAAACAACAGTTAATTGTAGTTGTCGATAGAAATTTTCGAGATATCGATAAAATAATCGGCAATTTCGTAATCAGCGGAAAATTTCCGATCAGATAGAATTTGAAAATTTCGTAAAAGTTGACGTTTTTTTTCGACTTTGGACGTACTTAAAAGTCGAAATGACTAAAATTTGGAATTTTCAAATGGCCATAGCCTTTTCTAAAGATCACGTCGAAACGAAGAGGAATCGAGGAATATACTATTTTTAAAAATAGTTATAACCATTTTCGTAAAATACTGCATATCTGGCCAAAATGTCAACAAATATTTTATTTTATAAAAATTTTTTTATAAAATTATACATATAATATAATTATATGTATATAATTTATACAAATTTTTTATAAAATAAAATATTTGTTAGACTTATATTTTTCCACACTGAATATAGATTTCATATTTATTTCATCACGATATTAAAAAATGTCATGAAAAGACAAAAAAAAGTTTTTTTTTTTAATTTGGTATTTTGATTATGATTTATTGATATACTTTTGCATATTTTTTTTATCATATCAAAATATTACTTCAGATATATCTTCTCGATGAATGCAAGAAGCCCTTAAGGTTTCGTAATATACCTGCAGGAGATTGTAATAAATTTCTTAAGCCACCGTGTATTCAGCTACACGACATCATTCATAAATATGTATTTAATCGTTGCGTCTGCGTATGTTCGGCAGATGAGAAAAAAAAAACGTGCCCAACCGATCACCGAAGTATGCTGCAAGTTTTTACGAGCCGGTAAATAACCGCTCGCATCGGGCGAACGAATCGTTTATCTACTTCACTTATTCGCGATTTTCACGCTTCTGAAGATTTGTTATTGCTAATTTCCATTGTAATACGTGTAGCCGATTGCTATTTCTTCGTGCACGTGGCGAGCTTCGATTAATAGTCTGTAATAACGTGATTGAGAGAAAAATAGTGTGTAAAAACCAATTTTCAGAATATTCATAGTCATTAATTTCTCTTCTAAGTGAATTAAATAAATATTCAATTCTGCATTTTTTTAAATAATTTTTTATGAAGTTTTTATTCATTGCTTCTTCGTAGAGCAAGCTTTGTTTCCGTGACAATTTTTTTTTCGAGATTTTCATGTAAGGACACTCAGAATGGTCTAAAACGTCGAGAAAAGTGGTTTAGAAAAAATGTCTGTATGTGCGTGTGTGTGTGTGTGTGCGTATGTGCACAATTTTTTGTTAACACGATAGCCGTCGCAATTTTTAAGATATCGGGCTCAAATTTGAACCACGAGTAAACTGTCGTTAAACAAGGTATGGTATTGAATTTGGAATAAATCCATCAAGGTGTTCAAAATTTATGGCGTTTTGAATTTTCTGGCGAATGTCAGTTCGGGCTCTAACTCCCGCAATTTTTATAACATCCGGCTCAAACTTGGACCAGAAGTGGACTGTTATGAAATAGTATTTGGGATTAAATTTGGTGTCAATCCGTTAAGGGGTTCACAATTTATGGCATTTTTTAATTTTTTGACATTTTTTGTTCGTGCTCTAACTTTCGCAATTTTTAAGATATCGGGCTCAAATTTGGTCCACAAGTGGACTGTTATTAAATAAAGTTTGGGAGTGAATTTGACGTCAATCCGTTAAGGGGTTTAAAATTTATGGCAATTTAATTTTTTTGTTCATGCTCTAACTTCCGCAATTTTTAAGATATCTGGCTCAAATTTGGTCCATGCAGGTAGAGTGTGGGTAAACTAAGCATCAATTCGAATCTGGCGAGAATCTATCAAGGGGTTCAAAACTAATGCCATTTAAAATTTGTGTAAAATTGCTTCCTCATTATTGTTGGATTTTTACAAAGCTTCCTCTATGAGGAAGCCAAAATAGTTTAACATGCTTCCTCACAGAGGTAGATTTGTAAAAATCTAACAATAATGAGGAAGCAATTTTGTCAATTTTGTCAATTTTTATCTTTTCCCCTAAATTTTAATGTTTCCTCACATTTAAAATATTTATAATTGAATTTATTTCAGAGCTGTTGGCAGAAGCTCCTTAAAATTAATAACTTTTTTTAAAGTCGTGACGGGAAATTTAGTTGGAAACATATGCACATCAGCATTGCAGAAAGAGGTCACAGAGCATAAAACCGGAACGCACACGTGTCCATTATTTCATGTATATAATATTGTTGCCCATGCTATGTAAAAGTATAAGTCAAAGAATGTGGAAGCGCTCGACTGTTGCCGCATTGAAAGCCGTCAAGCAACAATGTAATATACTCGCGAAAATTCTGGAAATAGAACTTCCGGGTAGTCGAAGAAACTTCAGAATTAAATGCATGTAAATCGCAATGCACCGCGAACGGTTTTAATTAATACATTCACGCCCGGAAGACAATTTTAAAAGAGGGTGTAAAATCAGGTCTTGAATATTGCTTCCTTAATTTCCTCCTTTCACAGAGTTACCTCTTTGAGAAAGTATTTGGATTAATTTTCGCTTAAAACTTGACCATATTACGTTCCAAATTGAGACTAAAAGTTTACTTAAAAATGTTTGATACATAATTGAATCGGAACAGGTGGTGTAATTATTGTGTAAATTGTTGCAAATAAAAAAGCATTACTGCTCTAGTTGCATACCAAATTTTAACACAATTAAACGACGCATTCTTGAGATATGCAGATTTTTATTTTGCAAGCCTGCACTCAGAAAAAAATTGCGTTACCATAAGTATAAAAATGAAGTCACGTGAATAAATAAAGCTGTTAGGATTTCTACGTTTTTTTGCGTGTGCATAGGTATATTAACCTAGAAATTTTTTCATAAACCTCTTTTCTCGATGTCTTAAACAAAATAGAACTTTGACCATTTTAAGAATACTGACATTAAAAAATGAAATTACATTTCGTATAATTACAGATTTCTCTATGAGAAAAAAATGCACTGAGAGAAAATGATGGTATTAGTAACTATAAAGTGACAACTATTCATTTTTAGTTCGTACGATCAATTTTTTAATAGTTGCCATAACTATCAAATAATTACTATAATTACCAAATAGTTACCATAACTATTTTCATGATTACCGTAGCTATGAAAATAGTTGCATGGACTAAAGATTAATAGTTGTCACTTTATAGTTGACTGCACTATTAGGATTTCTCTGAGTGTGCAGGTAAGTAAAAGAGGGCCTTGGCCAAACTTTAGCCAAAATCAAAGTTATTGCCGCATAGTAGCCTAAGTCAAAGAAAATGAATCATTCAAGCGTCCTAACATTTAAAAAAACTTTTTTTTTGCTAAATCAGAGCTTTCTCCACAAGGAAGCAGAATGTGGGTGAATAACCTGAGGGCTTCAATTAAATCTCCTCAAAGAGCGATCAAAGTAATTGCCGCATAATAACCTAAGCGAACGAGAATAAATCATTCAATAGTTCTCATATTTACAAAAATCGACATTTTTTTTAGCGATATCAAAACTTTCTCTATGAGGAAGTAAAATACATATAAGTAACCCGAGGGCCAGGAGCGATCTCGTTTAAGAGCGATCAATAAGATTACCTTGAAGTGCCCTGAGCCAACGTAGGGTATAAACCATTTCAGGTGTCCTAATAGAAAAATATTAATTTTTTTTTGACGAACTCAAAGCTTCCGTTATAAGGAAGCAAAATGCAGGTAAGTAACCTGAAGGCCTCAACGAAATATAACCTAGACCAACGACAACAGACAATTTGAAGTGCCCTAGCATGAAAAAAAATCGACTTTTTTCACGAAACCAAATTTCCCTCTATTCGGAAGCAAAGTACAAGTAAGTCTATTATAAGCATGAAAAAATCGACTTTTTTCACGAAACCAAATTTTCTTCTATTCGGAAGCAAAGTAAGTAACCTGAGGGCTTCAACCAAACATCCTTAAAAAGCGGTGAAAGTATTTGTCGCTTAAAAACCTTCACCAAAGTAAAAATAGACTATTTTAAGTGCCCAGACATAAAAAGCAACTTTTCTTTTAAAAAAATCAAAGATTCCTCTAACCGAAAGCGAAGTGCAAGGTGCACGGAAAAAAAAGTTTGGTTGTGGCAACTACGTTTTCGATTTGCTGTACACAATGTCTAAAAAATTAGTTGCCTCAACCATATCGAATAGTAACCTCAACTATTCACGATTAGTTCTCGATTGGATTAGTTAGGTTAGCTAATCCAATCGTTGGGACTACCACTCGAATAGTTGGGACTACCATTCGAATCGTCGGTATTATCATTCAAATCGTTAGTATTACCATTTGAGTTGCTAGGGAAATAGAATAATCGATTGGTTGTGTCAACTCATTTCTTGGTTATTCCAACTAATCTTTTTTTCCGTGTGAGTAACCTGACGGTTTCGACTAAACCTCCTCAAATGGCGATCAAAGTGATTGCCATATAATAACCAAACCGAACCAACTTAAATCACCTTAAGTCTTCCAACATGAAAAAAAACCGAAGTTTTTTTTTTGCGCCATCAAATCTTCCTCTATAAGGAAGCAAAATACAAGTAAGTAACACGAGGGCTTCGACCAAACTTCATCAAAGAGAGATGAAAGTAATTGTGGCTTAACAACCTTAACCAAAGTAAAAATATACCATTTTAAGTGTCCTAACATAACAAAATCGACTTTTTCTATTCACCGCACCAAAACTTCCTCTAACCGAAAGCAAAGAGCAGGTGAGTAACCAGAGGGTCTCGACTAAACCTCCTTAAATGGTGATCAAAGTGATTGCCATATAATAACCAAACCGAACCAACTTAAATCACCTTAAGTCTTCCAACATGAAAAAAAACCGAAGTTTTTTTTTTGCGCCATCAAATCTTCCTCTATAAGGAAGCAAAATACAAGTAAGTAACACGAGGGCTTCGACCAAACTTCATCAAAGAGAGATGAAAGTAATTGTGGCTTAACAACCTTAACCAAAGTAAAAATATACCATTTTAAGTGTCCTGACATAACAAAATCGACTTTTTCTATTCACCGCACCAAAACTTCCTCTAACCGAAAGCAAAGAGCAGGTGAGTAACCAGAGGGTCTCGACTAAACCTCCTTAAATGGTGATCAAAGTGATTGCCATATAATAACCAAAACAAACCGACATAAATCACCTTAAGGCTGCACATGAAAAAAAATCGACGTTTTTTTCTGCGCCATCAAACTTTTTTCTATAAGGAAGCAAAATACAAGTAAGTAACCCGAGGGCTTCGACCAAACTTCCTCAAAGAGCGATGAAAGTAATTGTGGCTTAACAACCTTAACCGAAGTAAAAATATACCATTTTAAGTGTCCTGACATAACAAAATCGACTTTTTCTTTTCACCTCACCAAAACCGAAAGCAAAGTGCAGGTAAATAACCGGAGACTCTCGACTAAACCTCCTTAAATGGCGATCAAAGTGATTTCCATATAATAACCAAATCGAACCAACATAAATCACCTTAAGTCTGCAGATGAAAAAAATGGACGTCTTGTTTTCTGCGCCATCAAACCTTTTTCTATAAGGAAGCAACATACAAGTAAGTAACCCGAGGGCTTCGACCAAACTTCCTGAAAGAGCGACGAAAGTACATAATTGTGGCTTAACACCCTCAACCAAAGTAAAAAAAGACCATTCTAAGTGACCTGACATTAAAAAAATCAACTTTTCTTTTTCACCGCACCAAAGCTTCCTCTAACCGAAAACAATATGCAGCCAAGTAACCTGAGGATCTCGACTAAACCTCCTTAAAGAACGATCAAAATGATTGCCTTATAATAATAGCTTAAGCCCAACGAGAATGGAGGAAGGACAAGAGATGTCTCGTGTCAGTCGATCATTGAATATCTGATATGCAATAACGTCGTCGTAGTCAATTAATACATGGCGTCTAGTACATGGACCTCCGCCGCCTCAAACCATTGGTTACCTCAATTCTATCCGTTTGCTGCTGCTGCTGCGCTCGCGCGCGACAGACACGAACGAATAAAATTAAGATCGTGACTCGAGGCTCGCGCGACGCGCGCACCTTACGTGACATCCAATCCGTGCGCCACGCTTTGCTTCGCGAAAGGTCTAGACCCGATGCGCTACTACAGCTGCTAGCGCACTAAGCGCAGCCGTGCAGCGCATAGCGCAAAGCAGAATAGACCGCGCATCGAATACGCGCGCGTATATACACTATGAATACACATATATATATATTTGCAACGGCAACAGTAACCACGACTGGCGATGCTAAAGTTACACGATCTTACGCAACGTGTGAAAGAGAGAAGCGAGTGAAAGAGGCGAAACTTTGTGTTGTCGAAAGAAGAGCTCACTACGAAATTCTTCTTATTCCCTCCCGCTGCTTCTATGAATATTTTAAGTATTGGAGATCGGGAGATATATTTGGAATTTGGTTAAGATTTTTTTTTTTTTTTTGCGGAGAGGATTTTGACAATCTCAATTTAGGAAGCTGTGAGTAATTAATCTCAATTAAGTAAAATCTTCAAAAAATTGTCGCTTTTGAAGATACTAGCTAAATTGATCTTTAATAATAATAACAGTGCAAAGGAGTTGTTAATAAATAAGACTAAAAATTGGTTAATAAATGGCGAAAGAAGATCTCATTTCGAAATTCTTCTTATTTCCTCCCGCTGTATCTATGAATATTTTAAGTACTGGAGATCGGAAGAAATATTTGGAATTTTTTTATTCTTTCTTTTTTTTGTAGGGATGATTTTGGCAACCTCTCTTTAGGAATCCCAGCAATTAATCTTAATGGCAGCACCTCGATTTTACAGAGCCCATCTCTACACAGTCTCATTTCTACACGAGCATTTGTGCACCGTATTTTACTACACGCAACAAATTTTCACGACGAAAGTTGTACACGCCGCGAGCTCCACACGCAAAAGTCCGACACCGCAAAAGTTCGACACGAAAAAGTTCTACACAGTAAAAGTTCAACACACCAGAGTTCGACACCGCAAAGTTCTACACGGTACATCTCTACACTGTCATAGTTCGACACAGCCTCATCTCTACACGCGCCATATTTGAACAGTTTCGGTCGGTAACTATTCAAATATGGCGCGTGGAGAGATGAGACTGTGTCGAACTATGACGGTATAGAGATGCGTTGTGTAGAACTTTGCGGTGTTGATCTCTGGCGTGTTGAACTTTTGCGGTATCGAACTATGGCGTGTCGAACTCTTGCAGTGTCGAACTTATTCGTGTCGAACTTTTTCGTGTTGAACTTTTGCGTGTCGAACTTTTGCGGTGTCGAACTATGGCATGTCAAACTCTTGCATTGTCAAACTTCCGCGGTGTTGGACTTTCGCGTGTAGAACTCGCGGCGTTTACAACATTCGTCGTGCAAATTTGGTGCGTGTAATAAAATTTGGTGTACAAATGCTCGTGTAGAAATGAGGCTGTGTAGAGATGAGCTCTGTGGAATCGAAATGCTGCCATCTCAATTAAGTAAAATCTTCAAAAAATTGTCGCTTTTGAATATACTAACTAAATTGATCTTTAATAATAATATCAATGCGGAGGAGTTGTTTATAAATAAGACTAAAAAATTGGAAGTCGGAATAATTATAATTAAAGAACATAATTATAGTTAAAGAACAATTATCATTTTTTTTATCACCAAAATAAGTTCATCTGTCATATGCAAATGGCCTTAGAGGACTTTCCGATCCTACAACATTAAAATTGTTGTTTCTTTTAATTCTGAATTGTTGGATTCTATCCTGAATCAAAATAATAATAAATGCCACTTCTGAAAAATATACTTTACTAAGTATATTTTACGTCTTTATTTTCAGAAAATACAATTTAGGGTGCATTCCGAATGGTGTTCTCTTTGTTAAATGTTTTTTGAATTGTTGTATATTGGAAAAAAATGCTGTGTTGGCAAATAAAAAGGTGAACACTATTCTGTTATACTCACTTCTATTCACTGCTGTGTAAAATGTCAAGACTGCCTCTTGATTTATATTCAATAGGTACCAAATTGGTGAAGTCATGTCTCTCTAATATACGTTCACAGAAGGCTCAAAATTTTGCATAAAAAAATAATCATTCCCACCGTTGTAACAACAGGTTAAATACTTTCTTAATTTCTCTTGGCCTGTGGTTCGACCTTTAATGTAGTGGCATAAATTAAAAAAGCTAAGATTTATCGTTAGACACCTGAACGCTAGCGAATATGAACGTGAAATCTGATGCCTCGTTGATACGTCCTCAAAGTCGATACAAACTGGAACCTCGAATTCCAGAATTAAGGCTCAAATTGGACACACGTGTCAGAGTCACATGAAAAGTGAAAAGTGTTTTTTTTCGTGTCGTCAACGTCGCCCCGGGTTACTACGGCAGAGGAGAAGACAGACTAAGAGAGACATGATGTACGATGAGGCGGAATGACGATGGTTGATGATGATGCGCATCTCCTTATACATACTCACGCATAATCGCATCCACGCGCAGATAAGACGCCTGCGCGCGTGCCAAACTGCGTGGTAAATGAGTCATCTCTCATTCCCTCTACGGACAAGATTGTCACATTTTTGTCGACTATTGTATCGTCATAAACAGCAAAGAAAATTAATAAATTTGTATTAAATAGAATTAAAAAAATTTAATAGCTGTTTTATATTTGAGGGATTCCACGGGACTTTCGCCACCCCCAAAAAAAAAAATCTCAAATTTTATCTACAAATCAGGTTCAGCGGTGTCTATTCATGGACCAAATTTCAAAATTCTAAAAAAATAGTTGACTGGAATATGCAAATTTTTTCGTTTTTCATTTAATCTGTAATATCTCAGAAACTATTGATCGTATCGAAATCATTAAAAGATGAAAATGTGCATTTTTTTATGGCCAACAAGAAAAAAATATATTAAAAATTAATTGCTTAATTTCAGGTCACATTTTATGGAAAAAACAACAAAATTATTTTTTTTTTTTATGGTTGGACTTCAGATTTTTTCATCGGACAAATTGTCTCGGAATCTTTGAGTGATCGCCGAATTTTGAGTATTTTTTTTTCATGGGATGGCCCAATGCTGTGACGTTACAGCAATCTGAATGTTTTTAATATATATAAAAAAATCCATATTCAAAATTAAAATTAAAATGGTTGGACTTCAGATTTTTTTCACCGGACAAATTGCCTCGGAATCTTTGAGTGATCGCCGAATTTTGAGTATTTTTTTTTTTCATGGGATGGCCCAATGCTGTGAGGTTACAGCAATTTGAATGTTACAGCAATTTGAAACATTCAAATTGCTGTAACCTCACAGCATTGGGCCATGTTACAGCAATTTGAAACATTCAAATTGCTGTAACCTCACAGCATTGGGCCATCCCATGAAAAAAAAATACTCAAAATTCGGCGATCACTCAAAGATTCCGAGGCAATTTGTCCGGTGAAAAAATCTGAAGTCCAACCATTTTAATTAATTTTAATTTTGAATATGGATTTTTTTATATATATTAAAAACATTCAGATTGCTGTAACGTCACAGCATTGGGCCATCCCATGAAATAAGAAATACTCAAAATTCGGCGATCACTCAAAAATTCCGAGACAATTTGTCCGATGAAAAAATCTGAAGTCCAACCATAAAAAAAAAATAATTTTGTTGTTTTTTTCATAAAATGTGACCTGAAATTAAGCAATTAATTTTTAATATATTTTTTTCTTGTTGGCCATAAAAAAATGCACATTTTCGTCTTTTAATGATTTCGATACGATCAATAGTTTCTGAGATATTACAGATTAAATGAAAAACGATAAAAAACGAAAAAATTTGCATATTCCGGTCAACTATTTTTTTAGAATTTTGAAATTTGGTCCATCAATAGACACCGCTGAACCTGATTTTTAGATAAAATTTGAGATTTTTTTTTTTTGGGGGTGGCGAAAGTCCCGTGGAATCCCTCATTTATAAAAATTAATTCATTTTTTTACATCTTGATTGAAATGTTGTAAAATCCTATTTTCTGTCAGGTTTAGCTTGAATGTATCAGTTTTATTAAATCCGAACTAAATTGATATACATCAGTTATATTATATTGCAGGTTATTGTCAACGAATAGAAATATCTTAGCTCGAGATTAACATTCAATTTTCTTGAATTACTTACATTTTTTCTTTAGCCGAACTTGAACGTACTTTTATCAACTATTGGACTGACATTGGCCTGTCGAAAATATTTACAGATTTATATTAAAGTAAATTTGAAAAAAGACAATTCTATGACACGCATTTTTTTTATAAATCATGTTTTAACTCATTTTTTTTGTCTTAACTAAAATACTATATAATCAGATTTTTTTGCATGTTTATCTTGAAATTAATAAATTTTATTAACTTATTTGAATAAAAAAATAATAATATATTCGATGCAATTCAGGCAGTAAGTACAGCAGGTTAAGATTAAAATTCAATTTCCTTGAATAAAGAAAAAAATTTCACTGCCTGTAGTTAACCCGAGTTAAAGGCCAACCTTTCTCGCACTTACGACTATTTTACAGTGCCTCAAGCACGTTTTATTCAGTTACGCACTTCTTTTGAGGAACTCCGTCATTAATGAAGAAGTGGGTGTAGTGAGAATTTATCTCATGGTATCATGCTACGGTCCATCCGGTCGACGAAAAAAAAATAAACGAAGAAGAAACATGAGATGATCGTCCGTTACAAGGTCTCGAATCCACACTCGGAAATTACCGCCAATTTTCTCGGTCGCATATCTCAAGAAACAATAAAAAGGTCTGTCTGAACGAAGTTGGTATCTCCAATTAAAAACTTTCACGTGCAAGCAAAAAGATTTTCTCGTGTGAATGCACAGGAAACCCTTGATAGAGCCAGCAAAGCTATTTCAACGCTTTAGGATTATTGAAGGCTAATAATATGAGAAATCTTTAAGAGAATAAAAGCCGGAAGACTCTATATATGATTTTACAATAAAATACTGTTGTAGTCTTTTTTTTATTTCAATACTTACTAGGATAGGAAATAGGAAAAAAAGATAAGCATTTATTTTCACTTCTTGGGTTTCTATGGCAATTTTAATACTAAGACAGAAAATAAATAAAAAAGTTAAATGTTTCTTTTCACTTCTTGGATTTCTATGGCAATTTTAATACTAAGGCAGAAAATAGAAAAAAAAAAGTCAAATGTTTCTTTTCACTTCTTGGATTTCTATGGCAATTTTAATACTAAGACAGAAAATAGAAAAAAAAAGTTAGACATTTCTATTCACTTCTTGAATTTACATGGGAATTATGCAAATGACAATTTTTAGAGCAGGCTAGAAAATAGAAAAAATATATAAAATTTCTTCTCACTTCTTGGATTTGTATGGCATTTTTATAAGTTGTGTCTGACACTACTTAAAAACTCTATATATGATTTGATAATAAAACACTGTTGCAGTTTTAAAAAGAAATAATACTTCCTAGGATAGGAAATTAAAAAAAGATAAATATTTCTTTTCACTTCTTCGCTTTGTATGACAATTTTAATACTAGGACAAAAAATAGAAAATCATTAAATATTTGTGATCACTTCTTGGATTTATATGGAAATTTTACAAATTCTATTATTAAGCCAGACTAGAATATAGAAAAAAAATCATAAATTTCTGATCACTTTTTGGATTTGGATGAAAATGTTACAAATCACGTATGGGACTACCGGAAACCTCTGTATATCATTTCACAATAAAACACTGTTGCCGTTTTGTTTTTAAATTTAAATACGAGGTTAGATAATCGGAAAAAAACAATGTTAGATCTTTTCACTTCTTGGATTTATATGGCAATTTTACAAATCGAGTCTAGCTCTACCGATGCGAGCAAAGAGTAGCGATGATTCCTTCTAATTGCCGGAAGAATCCTCCGCATATCCTCGACTCGAGAGAAAGATTGTTACTGTAGCTATAGACTGCTAACTCTTCTACACGACTCAGCAACTTCTAATTATAATAAACGTCAATGATCTACCTACGCTTTTCGACCGCGATGCATACTCCACGAGGATGTACGTATATAGCCTCTATATATATACTATGTCTAGATGTACACGTAGAAAATAATTCTCGGCATCGTCGAGTCTTCTGAGCACGTTCGCATTCCGTAAGATCTTCGTGTCCTCGACTTTATTCACTCGGAATATCACAGACGAGTTCGTTACAATTTGTGGCGAGATTTCAAATCGCAAATCGCAACATCTTCACCTCGTATTTGCTTTATTACTCCTCGCGGTTTTTAATTGCTTTGTTAGCAAACTTCTGTTTGCAGATATATAAAACAACTTTTGGAATTCATATTTACATTCAAGAGAAAAATTTGAGAAAAGGACTACGAAGAACTTTGATTTTGAATAATAATAATTCCAACATTTTTTTGAATTTTTCTGATCCATACGTTTTGCTTCCTCATCGAGGACGCTTTGTTTTCGTGAAAAATTTTTTTTTCGAGATTTTAATGTCAGAACGCTTAGAATGGTCCAAAACGTCGAGAAAAGTGTTTTAGAAAAAATGTCTGTATGAGCATAAGTATGTGTGTGTGTGCAGATTTTCTTGTCAGCATAATAACTGTCGTAATTATAGATGTATCTTCGTCAAATTTGGCATGCAAGTGGGCTGTCATACACCAACATTTAGGATTGTAGTTGACGCACATCGGCTGGTAAATTACAATTTTACAGCATTTTGAAAATTTTGAAAATATCGTTTTTACGCTATAACTTTCGCAAATTAAGAGATATCGGGCTGAAATATTGCACGTAAATGAACTACCATCAAACGATGATGTATTCCGAATTTGGCGGGAATCAATAGGGTGGTTCTAATTTTATTGCAATTTCAATATTTTTAAAATGTCTGCAAAGACTTCAACTCCTGGACATTCTGAGATATCGGACTACAATTTTCGACATGATTTCACGATTATTGATTATTAATGATGAATTTAGTCAAAGGAACTATCGATAGGTCGGTAAATTTCGATTTTGGAGAAAGAAAAAGAAAAAAATGCCGTCACGAAAAAAAACAATTTGAAATTTTTCACAGATTTATCTTAAATTTTGTTCACATATAGACTATTACCCAAAAATATTTGAGTACAAATTTGACGCAGGTGTTCAGCTATTCAAATTTTATAGCATCTTGAATTTTTCGAAAAATCTCATTCTCATGCTGGCACGTGCAAATTATCAGATACCAGCTTCTAATTTGGTCCACATATGGACTACCATGGTACAAGGTTTTGGTACAAATTTGAAAAAAATCGGTTGCACGGTTAATATTCTTCGACACTTTGAATTTTTAGAAAAATGTCTAGAGCATAAACAAGCCTGCAAAGTAGAACATTGCAAATTGCTTCCTCATTATTTTTCGCTTTTTACAAAGCTTCGTCTATGAGGAAGCCAAAATCGATTAACATACTTCCTCATAGAGGTATATATGTAAAAAGCGGAAAATAATATAGAAGCAATTGGCAAAGTCCTACTTTACAGGCTTGTTTTTCTTTTTTTGGCCTTGCAGATAATTTTTAAACTTAATTTATTTTTCTTCCATGTTGGGAAATCACTTTCTTATTTTATTTTACTTTCTTCACTTATTGGAATACTTTTTATTTTGCTGTCATTTTTATAAAATCTACAATGTCGTCTACAAAATCTGCAAAAAAAATTGTAAAGAGGGCAAAAAGATTTTGAGAGGTAAAAAAAAGTTCTCCTAATAGAAGTTTTTTTTGTTTAAAAAGCGTGAAGAAAAAATCTCGGAGGCGGTTATTTCGAAAGGAATTCGAGAAATAATATCATATTTTTAAATGTTGTCCGTCGGATTTTTTAAACAATTTTTTGTACAGATGTCAAAATAATTATTTGGCATTATTATTATATACACCGAATATAATTAATATTTTCCAGATATTTTTGTCATTGAGTATAAAAATTCTGATGGAATCAAACTTTTGGTTAGGAATGTATATATAAAGCATTTATAAATAACACAGAAACTCGACAATAATTGACTGATTTTAATTCTATATATACCATTTATTGCATATATTATTAAGTTTCAATATGTTATTCGCTTAAATCCACTACGATATTTTTTGCAAATATACGCAAAGATAAAACAGAGATTCAAAAAATCGTGCTGAAACTTTCAAGAACATCTGCCACGAATAAAGCGTTTGGGGGGATTGAGAAGAGGGAAGGGCGAAGAGGAGAGAGTGAAAGCAAGGACGTAGGTTAAGAGGAAGAAGTGAAAGGTTAGGGAATAAAAGGGAGTTTGGAAGGGGCAATGCCTCTTCTTTTTCTTCCATCTTCCAATGTCAATGAAGAGGCAAGAGGCAAAGAAATGAGACAAAAAGAATTTGAGGTAAACCTTAAAATAAATAGACAAAAGAAATTCTAGCAAACGAGCTACAAAAAAATTATTGGGAAAGATTAAATTTAATTAAGACGAAATAAAAAAAACTTACCTTGGAGCAATAATCCATGCAGCGCGAGGTTCATGGCTACGGTCGATGGTCGCAACTCTTTCGACCTGAAAGTAATAAACAAAAGATTAAATCTAATGTACATTACTGAATAAATTACCGAAACAACCCATTTGCCTAATTAAAATTTTCGTAAAATTATGTTTGCTATACATGGTCATAAATCATCCATTGTCACATGACGGTACTTTATTATATTACTTGGCTGTGTGTTTATAACAGAAACAAAACATTTCGGGTCGTGTACGTGAAATAACGGCGAACTGTGATAGGACGTGAGGTGAATGATAAAAAAAAATTTAACGCTACGTCGCGAAGCTGAATTCATTACTTTGCCGCAGAAAAATACTGTTCAATAACAGTTCTTTTAAAAAAAGGCGCTAGTCTTTTAATTTCTCTCGATCTAAGCAACATTTAAAAAAAAGTTCAATTATTCCAATGTTTAGTAAAATTATACGAGGTCAAGTATAATTTCGTCATTGCCAATGAATGAGTCAATTAAACTGAGATAAAAACTGAATTTCCTTGAGTTACTTAAATATTTTCTACCTTCGAAAATATTTACAGATTTATATTAGCCAAATAATAAAATTTAAAAAATATTATTTAATGTGAAAAGAAAAAAACGGGACACTGAATTAATTTTTTCACTGCACAATAATACAGTACAATGAGAGTTCATAAAAAAAGGTGCTAACCTCTTAATTATTGCATCCCGTTGTAAGCTGCATTTGGACAAATTTGTACAATTGTCCCAAACTTTAGTGAAATTATTCGAGGTCAAGTATAATTTCGTTGACTTATAGCACCAGCCAACAAGTATAATCGTTTATGGAGTCACGCAGTTACTGATTAACCCGAGGCGACGGATTTTAAGAAAGGATTGAGACTGTAACGTCTCGACATCGCATCATCCCACGTGAATTGTACTTATTAACATATTTTTTCTGGGTATATGAATTTTTAACGAAGTTAAAGAAGATCATTATTTTTTTTCTTCAACCAGAGTAACTTATCGCGCAATAGGCGTTTAAAAAATTATTCTTCACATGATATACACCGGTTACGAAAAAAATCAAGGTGAAATTGCTTCCTGGATTTTAAAGATGAATTATTACACATATATTCCCAACTAAAAGTTTGACCCGATTAAAATTTCAGCATTTCTCGACCAGGCAAATGTTGAAAAATATCAACTTCACTAAAAATACTAAGATTATTGATTCTGAAAAATAGAGCCAAATATTTGTAAATGTATTTCATTAAAAAATATGATTGAAAATTCAATAGAAGATATTTTTTCCTATGAAATACAAATTTTTATTTATGAATATAATTTTTATCAAAAATCATCTACCAATTTTGAAATACAATTTTTTAAATTCTGATAAATGTTTGAAAGACGCATTTTTTAAAATGCATTCCGCAGAAAAATTCCATATCAAATAAAAGAACTTTCGGGATCCCAAAACAGAATGTATTTATTTATCAGAAAACAAAATCGAATCGATTTTGAAAAATCAAAAAATTAATTCCGAATTAAAAAAAAAGTATTCTATCGAATTTCTCAAGTCTTTTTTTTCACTAATTTATTAATCATTTTACCGTATTATCATTATTGCACAAAACGAACGTTCTTAGCAGATTAAATTTAATATTATATTTTTTCTATGTTTTTTTTGTTACAAAGTACTAAAATTATAATCGAATAAAACTTCTAGTTGTGACTGTAAATAAGAAGGTAGAAATAAGAAGATGCGATATTCCTGTGGGTTGCCCCAAAAATTAATTGGTATCCTCTGATAATTCGTCACGCGTAAAAACGAAGAGAAATAAATACCCGTTTTATTACAAAATAGTCAAAGATATTAGAAGTGTTCACGGAATGTAATAACTCGGGCTTTATGCCGTTACACATATTAGCATAAATCAACGAATGATCGATTTCAAGTGACTGCGGGATAGTAGACGCAGTGCAGACGTACGTCGGGATGATAAATAACTGCCGGAAAGGTCCGGAGGTGTTATTTGAGCTAACGTAACGTTCGGTAAAGAGTTATACTCATTATGCTGTGTATGTATACTCGCATCGAGTCTATAGACCTTTAGATGGCACAGCCACGTTGTAACGTAACGTAATGTCACGGTAGTCTATGCATATAGAAACGTATAGAGAAGCCTTAAGCCCCCATACTTATATATATATATACATATATGGGGTATTCCAAGCCAACTCGATAAACGTTTGACCCTTGATATTTATAATCGATTTTATTCCTGTTTCACTGGCTTGAACTACTCCAGAAATGACCAAAAATAAATTAAAATTAAATTAAATAGGCTAAAATATAATTAAAATAAAATTTAAAAATCCGCCGTGAAACCAAAGTTTGAAAAAAAGAATTCGTAGTTTTTTTTTTAATTCTGAAAAAAATCAAAGGAGTTTAACGGTCTTTTTATATGATTTCAATGAAAAAAACCTTGCACATTGCTTCCTAATTATTTTTCGCTTTTTACAAAGCTTCTTCTCTGAGGAAGCAAAAAAGTATGTTATTCAATTTTGGCTTCCTCATAGAGGAAGCTTTGTAAAAAGCGAAAAATAATGAGGAAGCAACGTGCAAGGTTCTACTTTGCATCCTTTTTTTAAATTAGATAAATAAACATGTTGTGAATTCGCTTTTTCTATTTCGTTATTCCGTTATTTCGTTATTATTAGAGCGTTTTCGAAAGTAAATGTGATAACGTATATTATTTAAAATAATTCAACATTCCATAAAATCACAAATTTCATACCGTTTGTCACTAAATTATACATATATAATGGCTGAATATTGTTTTATTTATATACAAAATTTGAGCTCGCTATTTCAAGTTTTGCAAAAGTTACAATAGAGCGATAATGTCAATTTTTTAAAAAATTTAAAATTCCATAAAATCTGAACCACTTTACCGATTCGAGCCAAATTGAATACCAAACAGCATTGAGTGCACCTACTCTTATAACCAACTATTTAGCAAAATAGACTAAATTTTACGAAAGTTAGAGCGACCACGTCCTTTTTTCAAAAAATTCAAAACGGCATAAAATCGAAATTTTCGCACAGCTCTTGTCGAAAATTGCTACAGTTGAAGAGGGTCTGCTGCTACACTAGTGTGCCAAATTTGAGCGCGATATACAAAACCGTTCTTGAGTTATCGGCGTTCGAATTTTCGGAGTTGTATACACACACACACACACACATACATACATACGGACATTTTTTCTAGATCACTTTTCTGGACGTTTTGGACAATTCTAAGTGTCCTGACATAAAAATCACGAAAAATTTTTTTTTCATGAAAACAAAGCTTCCTCTATGAGCAAGCAAAAGAATTGGTATATTGTTTTATAGGTTTTATTTTCGGTAAATTGAATGTATAGTTTTCGTATGCATTGACATGTAGAAGGAAAAATAATTCCACAATTTACAAAGAATAAAACCTATAAAACTATGTACTAATGCCTAATTTTCATTGAAATCGTCGAAAAAAGGGAATGTCAAGGGGCACAAATGTGAATTTTTTCTAGGATTTAAAAAAAGGGAGTTTTTTTTTCACTTTTAATATAGACAAAGCCCGATGCACGTTATAAGAAATGTTTAAATAAATTTAGGCCGTTTTTGGGGTGGTACAAATCAGTAAAATATTTCAAAATATCAAAGGTCATCCGTTTATCGAGTTGGCTTGGAATGCCCCATATATACTGGTTGGAAGGAAGAAAAGACACTAAGCGAGACAGACCGACAATATGTACACATACTTTTGGAGCGCGCGTGCTCCTCAAGTCTAAACCTTCCAGCGAAGCAGGTGACACGTTGTGACAAATGCCGTTCGTCGAATATTGGTCTACTATTTATACGCTACGCACTCATCGGCCCACCAACGGCTTTACATTCTTTAATGACGTTGAATACTATAACTATAACAGCAAGCAACTCAGTCAATTACTTATACACACACTAGTTTCAGGTAGTTCATTCATCATCAATCATTATCTCTTTTTTACAGACCGACGAGAAGAGCAAAGAGTTCACGTCTGTCTTAAGTGAGATAATTGGAAAATTATAACAGCACCTTTTAATTTATTCGATTGAAAAAATAACACTTCAGGATGTTGAATTGTTTCCCAATTACTTGTCAGCTTGTCACAGAAAACACCCGTTTCAAATATTTTTACTGTGATTTTGAAAAAAAAAGTGACTTTTTTTCCGTTTCTGATTTTAGAATTCGCAGATCTGACTTTTGGTCGAAAAATTCAACCTAAAGAACCAAAATTCTTTTTCGTCAAGATAACGAATTTTTGCCTTTACACTGAGAGAAAAAAAAGATACTGGTGACTATAAATTTATAGTGAAATACAACCTCAGCTATTTAAAAAAAGTTACCTGTACTAATTATTTATAGTCAATACAACAGATAATAATAGTTATCGTAACAAAAAGTATATTGTTTTGAAAATTTAGCGATAGATGCGATGTACTATTCATAGAAAATATAATCACAAGCATACTATTCTTTGAGAAATTATTTAACAATTTTGAAATGGTCATTGAAACTACAATAATAAAGTTGCACTAACTATAAGAAAATAGCTTAGGTTGTATTTCACTATATGTTCACTGTTAAAGTAACTAGGAACATTATGTTAAGGTAGTCCTGTCGCTTAGAGTACATTTTGCATAAGTTCGAGAAAAATGAGAGAGAATTGCAAACACTTATTGATGGTATAAAAATCTGAAAAAAATCATACACATTAAAGGCACTGAAAACATTAATTCTGCATAATAATAATTCCAAATTGTTATTAACAAATAGGTGAAAAAAACAATGGTTCAACAAATTATTCGTCAACCTAACTTTTTTTTGAATGAAAAAGATTCGTTAATTTTTCTGAATACGTATGAATTTTTTCAGATTTCTAAATTCACTTTGAATTTTGTTATTTTCTCCATATACAAATGACAAAAATTCAAAGTGAATTAAAAAATCTGAAGAAATTCATACGTATTCATAAAAATGAACGAATCTTTTTCCTGTAAAAAAATAGTTAGGTTGACGAATAATCTGTTGAACAATTGTTTTTTCATCTATTTGCTAATAACATTTTAGAATTATTATTATGCAAAATTAATCTTTTCAGTACCTTTAATGTGTATGATTTTTTTTCAGATTTTTATACGATCGTGAAGTGTTTGCAATTCTTTCTCATTTTGCCCGAACTTATGCAAAATGTACTCTAAGCGACAGGACTACCTTAAGGCTACTATAGAATTAGTTACAGTAACTGTAACGTAGTTAATTTAACGAATAAATCAGTTAAAATAACTATTTAAATTGTTGCATGGACTAAAAATCTACAGTTATGGCTTAATAGTTGCCTAAACTACTGCGATTTCTCTCAGTGCACTATCATTCTCAAGTCGCATATTGTACCTCGGAAAATACCAGTTTCAAGCCTTTTCACGATGATTTTGAAAAAAGTGACTTTTTTCAGTTTCTGATTTCAGAATTCACAGATCCGACTTTTGGTCGGACAATCTGACAAAATTTTTTTTCTTCAATATATTGAATTTTAGTCTTCACAACCGTTCTTAAGTCATATACTTCACCACAAAAAAATACCAGTTTCAAACATGTTTACTGTAATTTTTAAAGAAGTGACTTTTGGTCGTTTCTAATTTCAGAATTTCCAGATCCAAGTTTCGATCGGACAATTCGAATAGATCAAGAGAAGCGGTAGCGTCTCGACGCTAATATTAAATAATAAATTTTATTCTTCTTTTCTAGATATTACACGGAGAAAAACGATTGGTTGGACTTACTAAGATTTTGGTTAAAAATTTTACCAAGAAAAATTTGGTAGGCGCAACCAAGTTATTGATTAGGCGTATTAAATACTTGGTTGTCTTAACAAATCCTTGATTATGATAGCTAATAACTTGGTTATGTTAGTCAATAACTTGGTTGTGCCCACCAAGTTTTCTTGATAACATTTTTAACCAATTTTTTGGTAATTCTAACCAAACTTTTTTCTGAGTGTAAATTGTGGCCTTCATTATCGTTCTCAAATCGTATATTTTGCCGCAGAAAAACCGATTTCGAAGCATTTGCTTTCTCAAACTTGTGACTCGGAGGCAAATTGCGGTATTTAATTTGTAATTCTTTAATTGCCTGCATTCATGGAAGATTTTTATCTTAAAATCTTTGCGTTACGGACCTGAAGGCCAAGTACATAAAACGCGCTCCAATTTTTTCGAAAACGAACGAAATTTTCACCTTATATAAAACCTTGGTGAATAGCATGCATTTCAGCAGACAGAGTATATATGTATACTGCAGTATGTGCTTGCAGTCTCCGCTCTCGCTTACGCGCTCGCGTTTCCACGACCGCAGTCTCGCACTATAGCCAAGAATCCACACACTTCGGCTTTCCCCGATTCCTATCGGTCGCAATATTGGACGTTCGCCGCGCCCAACGAGAGCCACACGTCGCATATCCGCTTGTGATCGCTCCCGTCTTTCACCTGCAATTTGCATGGATTTCATATGCATGCAAGTGTTGGAGAATCATTTTACAGTCTCATAATGACTCACATTAGATCGATAGTAAGATCTATAATCGTTAAAGTCGGCAGTGAATTCCATAAATGTCTAAATTGTCATTTAAGAAGTCACTTCTTACGGCCCTCTGACAATCCTAAGTTTTTTTGTCAACTTTAATGTATTATTAAGGTCTTATCTAATCGCAAATTTTCTGCTAATTACAAATATGGATAGTTTTAAGAGAAAATGTTTAAAAATGGTAATGAAAATGCACAACTTATCATACAAACACATATTTCTATTTATTTATAGTTAGGGAATAAAAGACATCAATTTGGCGCCGACAAAAAAAAATTAATCATTTTGATAAAAAATTCAGAATTTTACTAAAGTAGTTATAACTTTAATAAATAAAGAAATAATGCTTTAAAGCACTACATAATAAATCAGGATATTTTTGCGTGAACAAGGAATTTTTGCATGCCTTAACCTCATTTTCGGCCATTTTGTTAATTCTCCAAATTAACAACAAAACTTTTCTTTTCTCAAGAAATAAAGTGCCATGTTTAAAAAAACTTTTAAAAAATGTTCAATTCTGAATAATTACAATCCCAATATAATCTTCGAAATTTTTTTAAGTACATTGAATGTCATGCATATTTTATGTAATTTAAACGTCCCAGAATCATTCACTGCATATTTTTAAAAAATGTCATCTATCTCTCTTGCACTTATGGCACACCAGTCGCGGTATTTCGCTTTACAAAAAATGTACAGTCATTTCCAGACAGACAGCAGGTGCCTCTGGTTGCTGGCATCAAAGACGTAGTCGTATATAAGAGAATGAATCGGGACGCGAATTCGTATGCAAGCGCAGTGATATCGGCACCGCACGCTTCGTGCATGAGCTCGTCATCGTACGTATAGAAAACTATAGTTGTAAATGCTCAAGTGCGCTGTGCTGTTCACTGTAGCATTGCTCGTCGCGATTGCGACCCAGATCCATGGGCCACCCTCCCAGTGGCCGATGTTAAGGCCAAATCCCCCACATTCGTTGCATGTAGACCTGTATATGGGGCATTTCAAGCCAACTCGATAAACTTTTGACCCATCATATTTTTAATCGGTCTTATTCTTATTTCTCTGACTTGTACCACCGCCAAAACAGCCGAAAGTCATTTTTTTTAATACCTTTCCGTCGGGCTTTGTCAATCTTGATAATGAAAAAACATACGCCCTATCCAAAAAATTGGAAAAACAACTCAATTTTTTTTAGGAGATCCTAAACTCAAAAAAATGAAGTTGTAATCTTTGATGTTCCCTTTTTTTCGGTGATTTCAATGGAAATTTTTAAGACTCTATACATACCGGCAGGATTTTTTTTCGAAAAGTTCCACATAATTGAAGTTTTAAATAAGAATTCAGGATATTAAAAAGACTTTAATTCGGTAGAACTTCTTATTAAAAAATCCGCCCATTGTGGACAGGGCTTAAAAAATTCGTAATTTTAAACAGAATTTTTCTATAAGTTTATAAAAATTATAAAAAATTGCAATTTTTTACAAAACGATGTATTGTTAACGTTGCATTGTTTAACGTCATGTAACAAAATTGTAGGAAAACTAAAATAACATTTTTAATATACGTTATGTAGCTCTTTGCAAACTGAACAAATTTCATCTTGGAATTTTTTCGATAGGACTGTTTATTTCCGAGCTATTAACGACTAAAACTATATAAGTCCTGAAAAATTCAAATTAAAAAAAAAATCGTGTGTCGAACATATTGGTCGTAGCGCCAAACTAAAAAATACGTATCTTATTTGTTTCAAAATACTATTTTGATGAAAAAACGTACTTACGCCTTTTTTTCATTACAATCGTGAAATAAAGCAGAATGTCGCAGAATACCACTTTAAGTTTTGTTTTTGGGATTACGAAAAAAAAAAATTTATATTATTTTGACGTCGACGTGTAAAAAGCAAATAATTTGTTCTTAGCCATTTTTGGGATGATAAAAGCCAGTGAAATTGGAATATATGTTAATAAAAAGTGTGAAGAGTCAGACGTTCATCGAGTTGACTTAGAATCACCTTTATATAGGTACACAATATCATGTGCGAATGTGTATCGCAGTTACTACGCTTCGAAGCAGCGAGAAACAACAACGGAGAAGCAGTAGCAGCAGCAGAGAAAGCGATATCACGATATTTCGAGAAAGAACGGGCGGTCAACCGCCTGAACGTTCCGTTGAAGGCCATTTGAGCTGAATGAGGTATAAACGGCCCAGTCGGTGACTGACTTTAGCTCAATTAATTTCTGGTCTGATAAAGAGCTATTTTAAAAAAGGCAATTAATCATTGAATGTTTAATTCACCTTTTTGTGAATCTATTGGTATTTGGACTACAGGTGCTATGACAGATAAAAAATGATAACTTATTGGCATTAATAGGTAAAAAAAATTATTAGAGATGGGTAGTACCTCATGAATAATTTCTTCAAGGGCGGGAATTATAATTTTTATTAAAAACGTTGGATATTGAATATTTCTTAAGATTGGACCCGGAAATCTTGGGGTGATGAGAAATTGAAGAGCAGCACAATTTATTATATCATCACAATTTTTAAAATAGGAAACGGATTAGAAAAAATTGAAAAAAGGTTCACACATTCTATAGGAAGTGTTTTTTTTTCTTCTGAAAGCATTTTTTTGTTTTTCCCAAATACAAAAAAAAATCAATACGTTCAACAATTTTTGTACTAAGTTGTCAATAATTTTTCTTCGTTGTTGTCATTACAGAAAAACAAAATTTCCTATCTTCAGTAACATTGATTTTGCTTCCCCGCAAGGGAAGCTTTGTTTTCGTGAAAAATCTTTTTTTTACAGATTTTCATCTCAGGATGCTCAAAATACTCTAAAACGTCGAGAAAAATGATTTGTACGAAATGTCTGTATGTGTGTATGTGTGTGTGTATGTTCGAATTCTTGTTACCATGATAGCGTACGCAATTTTCAAGATATCGCTCTGGAATTTGGTATACATATATAGTGTGGGTGGACAAAGGCTAAGTTCAAATTTGGCACGAATCCGTTTAGTGATTCCAAAGTTATGACAATATGAATTTTTTAGAAAATCACTTATCACGCTCTTACTTTCACATTTTTAAAGATATTTGGTTCAGGTTTGGTCTACGAATGAACTATCATACACTAAGAAAAAAATATGTTAGAATGAATTAAAACGGCGTTCACCCTCGTTCAAATGAATTTTTAGTTGGTATAACAAATATTTTGGTTACCGCAAATATATTTTAGTCAACTGAATCAAATAATTATTGAAGGCACTAAACATTTGGTTGTCCTAAACGAGAAATTCGTTTGAACGAGGGCAATCGCCGATTTAGTTAATTTCTACATTTTTTTTTCAGTGTAGACTGATTAGGGGATACTGTGCCTCGCGCGCTCGCAAAACCTCGGTTGAATATCACTAATATTTTTTTTACAATTCCATCGCCAACTTGGTACCACTCGCCCAAAGTTCTATGGCCAATTTGTTTTCCTGGTTGACAGTGTTTCTCATAATTAAAAAATCAGAATCGACAGACCCGGTAGCATCTTTTCACCAAGAGTTAGAAAATAGTATATTTCGATACAAGAGGCCAGAGGAGCGTTTTGCGCACTGCTCGCGTGAAGACAGCACGAAGCTTCGGCGAAGCCGAGGCTTCATACTGTCTTCACACGAGCAGTACGCAGAACGATCCTTTGGCCTCATGTATTGAACCATATTTTTCTTTACGAGTGCAATGCAAAATCCGAGTTTGTCCGACGTTTACAGACATGCAAAATGAGCTGCAACTTCAAGCAGTGAGCAAAATCCAGGGAACAGTGTGCAAAATGAGGGAGCCAGTGCGCAATATGATTTGCGCAATATGATTTGCGCACTAGTGCGTCAACCGGCCATTTTGCATGTCTGTGAACGGTGGGCAAGCGACGATTTTACATGCACGAGTAAAGAAAAAACATTAAATTGCACTGCAGTATGTATTGAAACAGCATTTTGTTTGAATGCTGTAATTTTCTGTAGAATCTCTCACATTAGAATTCCTGCGGTTTTGATTTCAATTGAAGGACAAAACCTGATTCTCTCATCACTGAATTAAAAAACCAGAATTGAGAGACCAGGTGGCATCTTTTTACCAAGTGTCATAAAAAAATTAAATTGCACTGCAATAGACGTTCAAACTCCTTTTTGTGTCATTAATATTATTTTCTATGTAGTGGCTCACATTAGAATTACTGTGGTTTTGATTTCAATTGAAGGACAAAACCTGATTGTAAGTCTTTTCCATCATTGAATTAAAAAAACCAGAATTCACCAAGTGTTGTAAAAAAAAATTAAATTTCACTGCAATATGCATTGAAACTGCTTTTTGTCATAATGTCTTCCTTTTCTGTAAAGTGGCTCACATTAGAATTCCTGCGGTTTTGCTTTCTTGAGGGACAAAACCTGATAGTGAGTACACAGTTTAGTGACTCACCCTGTATAATACCAAAGTGCTCTTGATTCGTCCCGGAACGGTGGATCTGAAGCGCATCCCGTACTTTCTAAACGAGCACAGGCGATCGAACACTCCACCATCACAGAATTTTATATACGAGCATCGGTTTATATTTCCTTTCATGGCGAGAGTCACGATTCTCGAGCACTGTATGTATACACACTGGTGGGAGCTATCAATCGGCCGTAGGGGACAGATCGCCACGTGTTTTATAAAGTTTAAAATCTAGAAACGAGATCGATCGAAATCGTTGTTTTGGTATTATTCGCACGTATCAATAGCGTTTCCGGGAGGCACTCGAAATTAGCTTTCACGTTCTTTTGGCACCGCAAAAGCCATCGGTGAAGCATCAGACTCGTCAAATCTGACCGGCGATCTTTTTAGGATTCACTGCGAATTTCGCCGATGGAAATTCAGGATAGATTCGAGAAGACGTTTCTGACCGTTCCATGCTTACTAATTTGACGATTTGCTTTTAGGGGAAGTTTACATACGTCCAGAAAAAAATAGTTAAAAAAATGTATAGCGACCTATACCGATTCAAATTATTATTTTCTTTTCCCGATTGATTAAATTTTCTATGTTTTAAACGCAGACTAAAAGACTATTTATTGCACGGAGAGAAGGATCTGTTACTTTTTACTATATTTCTAGTAAAACGGAAGAGCCATGACGCCACCTATCAAGAAGTACGAGAAGTACGAGAATTTTTACCATGAAATATGGTTAAAAATTCTATGTATATGGTACAAATTCTCACACCGAGAGAAAAAGTTTCATTGATTCACGGAATTCTTTGCCAATGAAATGAAATACTTGAATTTCAATACTATCTGTTCTTTGAATGATCTCAAACTCAATGAAAAGTAGTGACATTGATTCGAAGAAACATTTCTTTAAACCAATGAACCTTTTCATTGCTTATAGAGATATCGTCTCTGATTCAATGATACCTTCTTCTTACCAACTCAAAATTTCGAAACCTATTTTTTCCTGAAGTACGCGGCAAATAAAGCTCAAATTTTGTGAGTATGTAAGGAAGTACGGCAGAAATAGGCTAAGCTTCTGGCTCCTCGAAACTCGAAGCCGTTCGTTCGGGAGAACCGGAAAACAGAAAAGTGAGGTTAGGTGCGAGAGAGAGATCAATGAAAAAGTTTCTTTGAACCAATGAAAGCGTCTCTTTAAAATAATGAAACTGTTTCTTTATTATATGCTCACTAAGTAAATGTTTATTTACAGGCAATGAAATGTTCTCTTTCAAATTCAAATGCACTATTTCATTGAAATTAAAGAAATATTTCTTTGATGTCAATGAAATCTTTTCTCTCGGTGCATAGTTCTCGTACTTTTCGTCAGGGGGCGGGTATGGCTTCCCAATACCAGGTGCATTTGATAATTTTTACTGTAGCGTCTGGTAAATTTTACTAGATTCTTCTCTCGGTGTGTACCTACATTTTTTGCTAAAAAAGTATAAAAAAATAAAAAGCGTGATATTGTAAATATTTCTTTTTAAAGCACACTAGTTGACAATAGTTTTTTAAAGTATCTGAGTATATATCTCATGCATAGTAGATTCGATTTGCCGCTTAATATATATTAAAATTCAGTATTTACGATTTCCCCCCCGAAAAGGTAAAAAATGTAAGAAAAATACACATTAACCGGAAAAAATAAACACATAACTCAATCTCAATCCATCCGGAATTCCAGCATGATGTCTCATGATGAACCAATGCAGGATTCAACAATACGCGAACCCCCACGCGATATGCATAATACGGGCATATGTAAGCACTCTCGAGCGTTCAACGAGTTTCAACGTATATAACGCAGCAAGACGAAGAGCCTCAACAAGCACGTGCCAACTAAGCGTTCGAGATACGACTAAATTCTTCGCCATGTCAAAAATGCTAAATACCACAAAGAACGAGCGCGTGATCAATCAACACAACACTGACTTATTCAAAAATGTTCATATCCATGACCAATTGCAGTGCCTATTAACGCGTTGATAATAAATTGCTGATGACTTCCTAAGTGAGAAAATCAGAACATGATGCCACAGATTGTTATGTAAAATTAAGGACAAAATAAGAAGTGTCCAAAAAAAGAGTAAAAAAAATATATAGTTTGGAAATTAGGAACCGAACTGACGAAGAATGCCTCACATACTGTTGCTTTTCACCATATATTTCTCGCCGTCATGGATCAATCTCACTTACGCTCAATCTCGCCGCTAGGAAAAAAGATACTTTTTATTTTCTTAAAAATTTCATACATAGTAACATTTTTTTTCAAGTAAATATTTCAAAAAATAGCTTTAGAAAACTTATCCCACGTGACCTAAACCAATATCGATTCCACCAACCAATGAACGATCAACGAAAAAAATAAGGATACAAAGTAGAACTTTGCACATTGCTTCCTCATTCATTTTCATCTTTCGCAACGCCGCCTCTATCTGGAAGTTACTTTATTTTATTTTTGGCTTTCTCACAGAGGAAGCTTTACGAAAGATGAAAATTATTGATGAAGCAATGTGCAACAGATACGACTAAATTCTTCGCCATGTCAAAAATGCTAAATACCACAAAGAACGAGCGCGTGATCAATCAACACAACACTGACTTATTTTAAAATGTTCATATCCACGACCAATTGCAGTGCCTATTGACGCGCTGATAATAAATTACTAATGACTTCCTAAGTGAGAAAATCAGAACATGATAATTTTTCTACGAAAACATTTTTTTAGTTTTATTTCTTTTATAAAAAAAATTTCTTCTTTACTTTAATCGAAATTTTCAGGTTCTGTTCACACTATAAAACATGACGACTTGAGAACGACAATGAATATCAAAAATCGATATGTTAAAAAAAAAATCGAAGAATCGTTCTTTACATTTTTTACCGGAAGTCGGATTTATGAATTATGTAATCAGAAACGTCGATAAATGATGCTTTGCTCCCTCATACAAAAAGCTTTTTTTAATATCTCTGTAAAAATATTAAAGGCCAAAAATCTAAGAAAAAAATATGCAAAGTAGAACCTCGCACATTGCTTCCTCATTCTTTTTCGCTTTTTACAAAGCCGCCTCTATGAGGAAGTTTCTTTATTTCATTTTTGGCTTCGTCATAGAAGAAGATTTCCGAAAGATGAAAATTATTTACGAAGTTAATGATTCCTGACGTTTTACGAAATCCAGAGCGACATCAATAAATTTTTAAAAAATACAAAATCACGTAAAATCCGAACCGCTTTGCCGATCATCACCAAATTTGGTACTTGACAGGGCTGATTGTTTTTTTTTCCTGTGTAGAAAATTTCAGTCGATTAGTTAAAATTTTACCTGATTTAGAGCAAAACGAAATTTTTTCGAAAAATTCATAATTTCATAAAAACCGAACCGCCTTACCGATTTGGCTCAAATTTTAAACATTTTGACATGAAAATCTCGAAATTTTTTTTTTTTCATGAAAACAAATCTTCCTCTATGAGGAAGCAATACATTCGATTTCCCTACTGCCGATTTACTGTTATTAGTAATATGACATTACTAATAATCCTAAAAAATCGCTACAACGCTTGATTTGCTAGTATAATAAAAAAATAATGACTCATAATAATCCTGCATATTCCCTAAACCTTGCCGTTATAAAATATCGCAAAATTGGTAATAAAAAAACACATAATTATGTAACAAGATTACTAAAACGATCTATATATATACGCCATTGCTTAATGGCCGATAAGACAAGTTCGAAGATGCGAGAGAAACAGAAAGACTTTGTTGCAGGATCGGTAAATACGCGCGACTCGTCGTCCGCGGTACTTGGCGAAAGCGATTCTCGAATCGATCACGATCCATAGGAGACGCGCCGCCGAGAGCCGTATCTGACATTTATCGACAGATGCCCCAAGACGCGACGTTTCTCTCCCGCTCCTCTCAAGTTTCTTCGATCTATCGATCCACTGAGTTGCTCGCGAGACCTCTTCTCGATCCATCCGGTGATATACTCCTTGTGTCTTACGCCACACTATGTTCGATCACTTAATTCGTTTACCTCCAAGTATTTCTGCTTCTTCGAAAGCTCTGGACAAACACATTCGTAAAGACCGAGCATCAAAAACAACAACAGATGCAGTCTGCGACAGGAGGAGAAAAAAAACGCCGTTACATTTTAAGAGTAAACAGTTCCGTTAAGCTGTAAAAAAATCTTACATTTGCTTCCGCATTTTTTGTCGATATAAAATGAAGTCTTGTTGTGTGAGAAAGTTTACTGATTTTTGCTTCCTTGTCTATACGATGTTGTAAAAAAAAAGAAAAATAGACAAAAGAAGCTTTCTTTGTGCGAAAGCATAAGACGTGGTTCTTATGTTCCCTATTAGTTCTGTGTGTAGCACCGAAATAAGTAAGAATCGACTAAAAGAAATGTACGAAGAAATCGTTTGGCTGCATAGCACAAAAAAAAGCGAAACCATAAAGGCTCGTTCCGGCTATTGACTCCGCGGTACGCCACTTTGTTCGAGTGTCGGGTCATGCTCAGAGAGATTATAAAAGATTGCTTCATTCTAACGTTATCGGTTATATTCTGTCTGGCGAAGTGTTGCAGGTTCAGTTTGAGTCTCGTTGACCCAGAGTTGTAACACTCATTACTTTCGAAATTACTCTATTTGTTTATTTATTCCATAAGTGATTTGATATTCAATACTTTCTAGATTATTAATATGTAGTAGCAGTTATTTGTACTTATGCAAGAGCCTATTGCAAAGTTTTAAGAAAATGATATCCATAAAGAAAATAACTTTTACATATTAGAGTTATAGACTTTCTTGTGTTATGTTACTTTACCTTTTATTTTCAGTCTATCCGTTTGCAATAATTCCAGACGGTTAGGTAATTGAATAATTAATGGGGGTATAGTAACATCTGAAACGGAATGTCCTTTAGATATTTGTTTCGGAAATTTGCATATAGAGAACATTTTGTCAAAATATTGTTAAGCGTTTCAATCTCGTTCGCAATGCAATTTGACGTAGAAAGTGAAACTTAAACGCCTAAAAAGACCCTCTAGCGGCGAAATCGTCAGTAATTTAGATTGGGCGTCATTAGAGAGAGAGAGAAGGATAGTTGCATAGTAGGCATTCCATGTCAGTTCGGCCACGATAACTTTTGAAACAATTGGTTTTCCCACGAAATATTTTTCTCCCACATTGTCAATTTTGATATAGTTTCTGCACCTACCACAGATAGTTATGTAAAATTATGGACAAAATAAGAAGTGTCCAACAAAAGGGTAAAAAAATATATAGTTTGGAAAATAGGAACCGAACTGACGAAGAATGCCTCACATACTGTTACTTTTCACCAGAGTTGTAAATGCCTAATACTTATAGAAATAATGATGATGATACGATCAGTTCTATAATTATGATTTTATAATAATAACATGTGGCGATTGTAATACGATAATTAAACTTTGGAATGGCTACAAAAATTATTATCTTTCAATAAAAATTCACGGTAATCCTTTTGAAAAAATGGAAAAAAATAAGTAATGCATTAAGAAAGTAATGCGTTACTTATTTCTTCCATTTTTTCCACTATTTCTTGCAATAATAAAGCGAAAATTAGTATTTTTTACAGCTATTCAAATGTTTACACTCTATTTTATAATCACTACATATTATTATTATGAAATCATAATTACAAAACAAATTGTACTGTAAACTATATCTCATGGATTAATGGGGATTTACAACTCTGCTTTTCACCATATATTTCTCGCTGTCATGGACCAATCTTGCCGCTAGAAATAAAGATACTTTTTATTTTCTTAAGAATTTCATAGATATTAAATCAACATTTTTTTTGCTAAGTAAATATTTAAAAAAAATAGCTTTAGAAAACTTATCCCACGTGACCTAAATCAATATCGATTCCACCAACCAATGAACGATCAAGGAAAAAAATAAGGATACAAAGCAGAACTTTGCACATAGCTTCCTCATTAAATTTCATTTTTCGCAACGCCGCCTCCATGAGGAAGTTTCTTTATTTTATTTTTGGTTTTCTCATAGAGGAAGCTTTGCGAAAGATGAAAATTATTGATGAAGCAATGTGCACAGTTCTACTTTGCATCCTTATTTTAAATACAAATTAAAGAAGTACGAAAACAAAAATTTTCATATATTCAATATTCTATAAAATGTAAACCGCTTTATGTATTTCGCTTAAATTCAATACCGATCGTCATTTTTCATTGCTTTATGAGTCAAAAACTGTTTAAGCTCATTATCTAAAAAATTGTGGCAGCTAGAGAACATACAGAGATTTTTTGAAAAATTCAATGTCTTATAAAATCTGAACCACTTTACCAATCTTCACCAAACTCGATATCTACTACAACTAGATGTTAATTTTATCTTGCAAAAGACTTCAGCAGGTTTGGTCGAACTCAACTTGAATATGAACGAAAACAAAATTTTTTCGAAAACTCAAAATTTTATAAAATTTAAAGCGCTTTATGGATTTCGCTCAAATTCAATACCGACCTTCATTTTTCATTTCTCTATTTCTCCAGGACTATTTAGCTCATTAGCTGAAAAATTGCGGAAGCTAGAGAACATACAGACATTTTTCGAAAAATTGAAAGGCTTATAAAATCCGCATTTTTTTTTTTCAATTTTTTCGAAAATATATACATAGGAAGGGGCGTTGCTCCTGTACCAGCGTGCCAAATTTCATCTTGATTGTTAAAGCCGTTTTCGAGGTACAGCGGTTTGAATTTTGCAAGCGTGCCACACACACACACACACACCCTCACACATACGTCCATACATCCGGACATTTTTTCTATCCATAGACGCGGTAGCGTCTCGACGTCAAGTATTAAAAGAAAATTTGTATGCCTTACGAGATTCATTTTTCCCGATGTTTTGGACCATTCTGAGTGACCTGACATGAAAATCTCGAAAACAATTTTTTTTACGAAAACAAAGCTTTCTCTACGAGGAAGCACAAATGATTATACCATATTATTTACGACATAAATGAATAGATTGTTTAAAAGCAATGGGTAATTACAACCCTGCGTTGACCCCAGTCAAACGGTGACCAGCGCAGCCACTTGCATCAGCGACTACATAACCTGCGGGCAAAAACAGAGAGGAATATACTATATCGATATAATACTCAGCAATAAAAAAAACAAAAGTTGAATAGGAGCCGCGGTTCGAACGATAGTAGAAACAAATGAAAAAAAAAATAAAATAAACGTACTCGACCCGGCGATTGTAGGCGGATTTCACTCGCTAGCTTTGATCCGTTTGTGATCGGGTTATGTAAATCACTTGACTCTACATACGTAGTGTATGCTATAGGCATAGTACACTGCTAAATACGCTATATTGTCTAGGTTATGTATATTTCTCTATACTTGTGCACGGTGGCGCGAGACCGCCGGCAAAATTTGTCCCGCAACGAACGTGTAGACCGCGCGAGCTCTCGGCCTCTGCGACGTTGTGAAAGTTGCGTGTGCCCCCGTCTGTTTACTGCCATACTGCCAGCCTGTTTCGCTACTGGCCCAATGGACCTCGTTCACTCGTTCGCGCCGTGATCGAGTTCCAATAATTATCGAACTAGTATCAAAAAGTGCACGATAAGCCAAATCGTTATATTGCCACTGCAGCATATCCCCGAGTCTCGATACGCCTTGCGAACATTTTTCTCAAAAATTACTTACTTTCAAAAATTACTAACATAGCAACGCTTCCTGCACTCGCATGTAAGTTAGGCGCGAAGTTAGGGAAACCCGCTTCGATATATCGAATCAAAAACGCGCGCCATTTAAAGGATTCATAGCTAGCCAAAAGCAGATTTAATAAAAATTTCGGTATGTAGGTTGGGTGAAGACGAAAATCATTTTTAAAAAATTAGGTTGTTACATATAAAAATATCGATTTTGTATAATAATAATGACAACCATTTTTGCTTACATTATTGATATTCCTGTCTTGCTAGAATTGTTACGGCACGTTTTATAAAAATCCTCTTTCAATGATGATGAACTTATTGTATGTAATATGTAACTCTTCTACGAAACCATATCCAAAATTTGCAACGTTCCAAGCATTTTTTTTTTCATACAAAAGTTTAATCTGGAAAAACGTTACGAAATATTTAAAAAAATGCATATATGTATTTAGAAGAATCAGAAAATTTATTTGTAAAGACAATTAAACAACATTAATTTCTTTTTTAACTTGGCGTCGAGTCGCTACCGCGACTCTTGATTTTCTAGCAACGACATTAAAGACTTTTTGCAAAATTAATTTATTACTTAGTATTAGTATATATTATATTCGGATAACTGAAGCATTCAAGTAATCATCGTTATAATTGAAATTTGGATAATCGCCGTTCTACTGTACTTCGAAATCTCGTATCAACCGTCAAATCCTAAATTTTGAATGGGCCGCCACTAGCGCCCCCATTGGTTTAATTGTTACTAGCCCTTAGTCAAAATACAGCTACGAGAACCTCGTCTCATCGACAATAATCAGATCTGTCTATTGAAAGATTAAAATAGAATCGACAGACAATATAACCGATTGTCTTTATAGAAATTTTCCAACGGCATAAACCGAGGGAAAATAATGAAACTCCGCCCTCGGACACAAAGTGATATTTGCTCTCAATCAGTCAACAAAAAAAAACCAATTGATTCTCCAACACAAAGAAGTTTCTCTTTTTATACGCAGATGAGATGCACCTAAAAATCGAGAGCTAACTTGACATCTGATCTGTATTCACGATGGAATCGTCGTCCAATTTAGTTCGTCGCGAGTTTCGTGTATTGTTCGCTCGTGCGTACAGAAGTAACGTTGCGAGCACCCACAAGTGGACCGCACAGTCGGCATAAGCAATATATACACAGAATAGAAGAGAACCGACTAGTAGACAGCACACGCGGCTGCGGAGAAAGGCCTATTACATTAGTTTCGGAAGTAAGAACGGTGCGGCGGGTGCGGGCCCACACGGCACGCGATCAC
Source organism: Ephialtes manifestator (assembly GCA_963970395.1). Lineage (NCBI taxonomy): Eukaryota > Metazoa > Arthropoda > Insecta > Hymenoptera > Ichneumonidae > Ephialtes > Ephialtes manifestator. Next base: position 18,995,605 of record OZ019975.1, read on the forward strand.
CTCTGAAGGTACGTAACAGCTAGATAGCTGCTAGTTCGCGTCCATTAATCGTACTACTTACGTTATACGCCGGCGCGCGATTCTCGAGAGATTTTCAGTGAGAAAGACAGAGGAAATTGTGTAGCGAAAAGCTTCGCGAAATTACATCGACAAAGGAAATACTTAAGTAACCAGTAAGAAACATAAAATAATTAAAGGCAAACGAGGAAAATAAAATAATAATTACTTTATTTATTTTTTATGCGTACATTTTGAATATCTCTCTATATTATAAAAAGATCTCGCCGCCGTGTCAAGAATCGAGGCACATATAGGGCATCCCATATCAAGTCTCCCAACGTAAGGTCTGCCTGGCCTAAATTTTTCTAAGCCCCTTATGGGGCCCCAGGGCCCAATTTTTCTAAATCCTTTATGAGTACAATTTTTTTTTTCAGTACACCGTCCAGAAAAGTGCCTTTTCTGGAAAGCCGCCGCTTTTCCAATGTCTTACTGAAAAATCTGAATCAACACTCGGGAGAAAAACTTTTTTCCTCCCTCGGGTTGAAATGTACACTATTTACGCCCGACCGGCTGCCGGGCCAAAAGGCGGGAGTTATGCGTTTAGTGATCAGCTGATCGACGAAGTTTTTTGTCATCAATGTTCTCGAAATCAGCCCGAAATTACTTAGCCAAATTGGACATACAGATTTAGGATGTACGTACGCTGGTTTTAGGCTATATTTCAGTTCAATTAGGAGTAAACTCGGCGAGGTACATGTCTTTTATAAAGAGCATCCTTGAATATATCGAAATGTTACAAGATTACAGCGCTGATGGTGAAGTGTTAGAATTACTCTAAAAACGATGAAATATAAATAATTTTACCCAAATTAAAAAACTCCCAATTAAATAAATTAGATTAATTAATAAACAAATTGTTACATAAAAAATTGTGAAATATGATATCACAATTTTTCGACATATTCATATTATTTCGCAATTTTTCAACATATTAATGTGCGAATGATTATTGGTTCACAATTTTTTATTTACCCTATTTGTTCATTAACAAAACTCATTTTTTCATTCGATAGTGTTTTAATTTTTTTCTAGATAAATCAATCGTTGGTCACCAAAAATGTATATGTAACAGCTAGATAGCTCCCCGTGTAGAAATTTCAACTTGCCATCACCTAGAAATCGACTAGTTTTCTTATTTTCTGTACAAAATCTAGGTCGAAAAACTAGCTAGATTTGAGCGCTATGTGTAATTTCTCGCTGTCTAGTCGTTGTACAGAAAAACTGTCTAAAATCTGGCTAAGATTCTATTAATGCACCCAGTAAACTTAGCTAGTGATTAGCCAGTACGGAAATCGGTTAACCCTATAGCATAAAATTGACTAGGTGCTAGACCGGATTTCTCTATTGAACCCAGATACCGGTTAAATAGCCTAGGATAAATAAAAAACAGAATTAATATAAACCGTCATTTATTGCAACAGCACGTAACAGGGAAGCTGTTTAACACTACTTAAACAGGGAACACTATTTAATAACGTACGTAATCACTTTTTCATTAATAATCAAATATCTCGATAAGGCCTATCGCCTATCGCCTAAATTCTTTCGCGTCGTACAAAATAAAAAAGATCGTAGTCCTCTAGAACGTATTTAACAACGTACGTAATCACTTTTTCAATAATAATCAAATATCTCGATAAGGCCTATCGCAAAAAACAAAAAAATATAAATTCTTTCGCGTCGTACAAAACAAAAAAAAATCGTAGTCCTCTAGAACGTATTTTTTGGTACCTTTCACGAACATGCACGTGCCACTCTACATAATAATAACTCGCTTCGCAGCGTGTCACGACTAGACTCTGTATCGGAATCTCCCTGTATCGGAAAACGCCCGCGTAGCGCCAAATACAAATATTCAAGTAAAACTAGATTGACAGTAGATGGCCTCGGCATTTATACGTGTATGCTAGATATATTATGTCTAGCCTCTGGTCAGGTAAGCTGTGCCATCAAAGCTAGATAGATCCTAGATGGCCTGGGCATCTATACGTGTATGCTAGATATATTATGTCTAGCCTCTGGTCAGATAAGCGGTGCCATGAAAGCTAGATAAACCCTAGATGGTCTGGGCATCTATACATGTATGGTAGATATATTATGTCTAGCCTCTAGTCAGGTAAGCTGTGCCATGAAAGCCAGACAGATCCTAGATAGATATGTTATCTATCAGTGCATTCTAGCTAGATTACGTCTAGTCCCACTATAGAAAAACTTGATAGAAAAAACTAGCTAGACGCTAGGTTCAAACCATTTTATCCCTAACCGATTTCCACACGGGATCCTGGTTCGCTTCTATTAATCGTACTACTTAAGTTATACGCCGGCGTGCGTTTCTCGAGAGATTTTATGCCTAGCCTCTGGTCAGGTAAGCTGTGCCATGAAAGCTAGATAAATCCTAGATGACCTGGGCATCTATACATGTATGCTAGATATATTATGTCTAGCCTCTAGTCAGGTAAGCTGTGCCATGAAAGCAAGACAGATCCTAGATAGATATGCTATCTATCAGTGCATTCTAGCTAGATTATGTCTAGTCCCACTACAGAAAAACTTGATAGAAAAAACTAGCTAGACGCTAGGTTCAAACCAGTTTATCCCCAACAGATTTCCACACGGGATCCTGGTTCGCTTCTATTAATCGTACTACTTAAGTTATACGCCGGCGTGCGTTTCTCGAGAGATTTTATGTCTAGCCTCTGGTCAGGTAAGCTGTGCCATGAAAGCTAGTTAGATCCTAGATGGTCTGGGCATCTATACATGTATGCTAGATATATTATGTCTAGCCTCTAGTCAGGTAAGCTGTGCCATGAAAGCTAGACAGATCCTAGATAGATATGCTATCTATCAGTGCATTCTAGCTAGATTATGTATAGTCCCACTACAGAAAAACTTGATAGAAAAAACTAGCTAGACGCTAGGTTCCAACCAGTTTATCCCCAACAGATTTCCACGCGGGATCCTGGCTCGCTTCTATTAATCGTACTACTTAAGTTATACGCCGGCGTGCGTTTCTCGAGAGATTTTATGTCTAGCCTCTGGTCAGGTAAGCTGTGCGATGAAAGCTAGTTAGATCCTAGATGGCCTGGGCATCTATACATGTATGCTAGATATATTATGTCTAGCCTCTAGTCAGGTAAGCTGTGCCATGAAAGCTAGACAGATCCTAGATAGATATGCTATCTATCAGTGCATTCTAGCTAGATTATGTCTAGTCCCACTACAGAAAAACTTGATAGAAAAAACTAGCTAGACGCTAGGTTCAAACCAGTTTATCTCCAAAAGATTTCCACACGGGTCCTGATTCGCTTCCATGAATCGTACTACTTAAGTTATACGCCGGCGTGCGTTTCTCGAGAGATTTTCAGTAAGGAAGACAGAGGGCCTTATGTGGCAAAAAAACTTCGCGAAGTTGCATCGACAAAGGAAACATACAAAGAGTGAGAGACAAAAATTCATAAAAGGGAAATGAGGGAGATGAGAGTATAATTTCTTTCACGTTGACAGATGATTTATTATTAAACCGAGAGAGTCAAGAGAAGACGTCACGCACACCCACATCTAACGCCCGTCCTGTCTGACGTAATAACTACGCGAAGCTCTTGGCAGGACACGACATTTTTTTTTAACACTAGTCGTTGGCGCAGTCGATTTAGATTCAACGACATGTCACGGCGCGTGTCTGCACACATTTGTCGCCTTATCCATTTACTCGATCGTCTCTCGTCTTATCCTTGACAAATCGGGGAATACACGTATCTAGGCGATGCTGACGTATACGCCGCGAATACTTAAGGGGCTTTCCAGCCGAGCGATGGGAAACAAAAGACTAGATGCAGGCTGAATAGCTACTAGATAGTATGTGTGTATATATATACGTATGGGAAAGTTAAGTATATGGATAAACTGGCTTTATCGATCAGAGCTAATAATCGACGACACAATCTGGCATCTGGACGAAAAGACGTATGCGTTTTTCGTGTATAAAAGGTGTTTAAAAATTTCAAATCATATTGGTTGAATGTAGGACTTTAATAATGCAAGTTACCATTATGTTTATTCATAAAACTGTGTCGAGAATTTTTAAACAATAGTTGTCAATATTGAATCATTATCAATGGTAAATAAATAAATACTGAATACATATTAATGTAACCTTTTGTGATCACTTTTTGTTCCCAACGCACCACATTTTAATAATGTTATCCAACATTTTTGTGAAAATAAAAATAAAATTTTTGTTTCAAGTAAGAATATCAGAATCGTGCGATTATTCAAATACTTTTTAGAAAAGTATTATTCATTTGTTCTCAAACTACTACATCTTAAAGGTATTACTTCAAATTTTCATGTAAAAAAGTCTAAAAAAATTGAAGAGTTGAAAATTGTACATTAGTGGTTCTTTTCTCTTCTTCTAGTATTACCATTAATCTTTTGACCCATTCATGTTTTTCTTTTGAATACGATTTTTTAGAATGATATTTTTGTGCAATCTTATACTAGAAGGTATAAAATAAATAAGCTTAGTATGTTATAGGCGCGACCGAATGTTGTAATTATTAATTATTTTATCGACTTTTGGCGGTGTATTTTTTCTGATGGAATTTTGCGAAGCACTTCTCGGGTCTGAGACCGTGATCGCTAGATTCAAAGCGCGCGAAACTGAAGCCTAATTCAAATTTCACTGCTACAGTCGATATTTGTAAGAGATTCGGATTAGTGAAATTTGAATTAGGCTTCAGTTTCGCGCGCTTTGAATCTAGCGATCACGGTCTCAGACCCGAGAAGTGCTTCACAAAATTCCATCAGAAAAAAAAGACCGCCAAAAGTCGATAAAATAATTAATAATTAAAATAAATAAGGTTATGACATTTAAAAAAATATCGATATTGGATTTTCCCGAAGATTCTTTTTCTGTGCGTTTATTATTATTATTATTGTTAATATTATTAATTATGTAGAATTCACATGAGAAAATATTAATAAAAATAGAAAAGTGGAAAATCGAGCTAGTCTTTCTAGAATACTAATTTTTAGTATTCTGAAATCAGTATTCATAAGTCATGAATAAGGAATGATTTTTTTTTCTTAATAGTAATGCTCAGAATTTTTTTTCAAACTATATAAATTATTTGTAAGAGTTTCAGCCGTTAACATAAATATTATAAATATTTATGATATTTAGTATTGTAGGTTTTGGTAAAGCCTGTAGAAGGACTGACGTATAAAGTGTGTACGTATACTATGAGAGATCGCTCACGCGTTTACCGTTACCCAGGATGAGATAGCTCGTCCCGAGGTAACGCGTGTGCACACCCGTGAATGTACGTTAATCAGTAACGAGTACCGGAATCTACGCATATACACGTATACCAACATATTACGGCAGGTTGTATGACGACGGCCTTGCGGGCGTGATGAATGCGCGCGCGTCTGGATCACGGCATCAGTTACACAGTTACACACTAGCAGCAATTGTTATTATAGATACTAGTTCTTTAATTATGATAGCATCGACGTAATGCATTTTTAAAAAGTTCAAAGCAATAATATCAGCCCTCGAAAAAACGGAAAATATGTAATGTCTATTTAACAAAAAAAAAAAAAAAAACAAAATTATTGTAACATTGTTTTTTTCATATTCTACTCTGGATATGTAATATTACATTATTAAAAAATGTAGAAACCAAAGGAAAAATCGGTCGATGAAGAAATATATCGATTCTAAAACGTAAAATAGCAAATATAACGTTTATTTTATTTTTCATTCAGGAAATAATTTTTTTGTTATATTTTTATCATATTGGTTCTTTGATATTCTAGTTTAAATAAAATGTAGGAGCGGAAATCAGTAAATAAATTGGCTGCCAAAAAAATATAATAGCTTTCAAAATAATGTAAAATAGCTTGTAAAACTTTTGTTTCATGTTCTTTTAGCAAATACAATATCAACATAATTGTAAGCTTGGTAATTCATTTTATTTTTTATTAGAAAGAAATGCTTTCAATTTTCGATATAGTTGTCCACATATGAAATCTAAATCTGAGTTAAAAATTGAGGCGCTGACATGCAATTTTTTTTATGTCGAACGACAAAAAAAAATCGTTGCAAAGTAAAACTTTGCACATTGTTTCCTCATTAATTTTCATTTTTCAGTTCTATGAATTTAATATTTATTAATTTTGGCTTCCTCATAGCATGTGTAAAAAATGAAAATGAATGAGGAAACAATATGCAAAACTCTGCTTTGCAACTTTTTTCGTTACCTATATATAGATCTTGAAAAATTGTAAATCACGTAAAATCCAAACCGCTTTACCGGTCGCGACCGAATATCGTAGGTTGTACGGCTGAATGATATTTTTCATTTATAGAAAATTTCAGTTGATTTGATGAGATTTGACGTGAGTTAGAGCATTTTTTTTAAATTTCAAAATCCCCGAAAAACCGAAGTTTTTTACAAATTTATTTCAAATTCAACACCGACTCTTCCTTAACATAGCTGTATTCATAAAAAGTTATTTAGTTCATTACCTAAAAATTTGCGGATGCTAGAAAGTGTACTGACATTTTCCGAAAATTCCAAAGTCAAATAGAACTTGAACATATTTTTTAATTTTCTTGAAAATGATCACAAACAAAGGCGTCGATCAGCTTCATATGTTTGCTAAATTTTAGCCCCATTATTAAAGCAGTTCTTGAGATATGTAAGTTTGAATTTTGAGTACACACGTACATCCATCCATATATTTTTTCTAAACCACCTTTCTCGACGTTTTAGACCATTTTGAGTCTATTGATATTTAAAAAAAAAAAATTTCACACGTAAACAAAGCTTCGTCTATGAGGAAGCAAAATGTATAAAAATGTTAAATTGAACAGAAACTGCACTTTCTTTGCTCTATTATGAAAAAATGTATCATTGAAAGATCTTTTTATAAATAGACAAGTATAAATGAAAATCTTTTGATTTATACTAGCAGAGAAGTCGAGAAAAGCTGCTACTACACACGTTGTATAGTTTACATGAACCGCGCGTGGAAACACGCAAGTATAATCGCCTCGCGAGAGTAGCAGAGTGTTGACGTACGAGCAGGCGAAGAAGGAAGAGGACGCAATTCGACTTTCCCTCGCGCGCGCGCGCGGATCACACAGCTGACGCGCAGCAAGGCGAGAGAGAATTCGCGCGAGCCGCTATACACTGTATAGTTGCAGGTACTCCGCTAAAGGAATGATTGAGAGAGGAATAAAGGGAGCGAGAAATGTGCGCAGCGCACTAACCATTTAAAAAAATGTTCACCATTCATCCGCACGACGATCAGCAAAAGTGTGCGCATTCGTGCACACGACGATGGATCATTATAATTATTACTTTCTCGTGGATTATTTATATTATGACTTACCTGAATTATATATACAACTCAACAATTACGTTTTTCTACATTTTGACATCTCTTTTTTATGCGCCAATTTTTATGGAATTTATATATATGTATATATATTTATATCCTCGCCATAATTTTTTTTGGTACCCATCGATTAATTTATCTGAAAAAAAAAAAATATATATATATATATATATATTTTTTTTTTTCAGATAAATTAATATATATATATATATTTTTTTTTCAGATAAATTAATCGATGGGTACCAAAAAAAATTATGGCGAGGATCAATTATTAACTTCAGAATAAAAACGCAGGTCAAAAGACGAGTTTTCTGGTTACTGATAATTTTTTCTGTTTTGTCGTTTATCTTTTATGCCGACATTTTTATTAATTATATATATATTTTTCAGATAAATCAATCATTGGACGTGAAAAATATATCGAATTATTAAATCGCAGGGTAACACACGATATTTTTGCATTTTATTGCGCTTAACTAATATATATATTTTTTTTAAACAAAATTTAATAAAATCATGCTAAAGGTTACAAAAAAATACGCTGTATTACATGGACTTCACACTCTGTGTAAACCATATATCTTGATAATTCTCAAGCAACAATGCATAGGATTGATTTTTATAAGGCTGCGACACCGTTACACTATAATAACAATAGTAAAACGCGTAAAAGTCAACTAACATATGACGCGTGGCGACCGCGCGGAGAAAGGATATTTGATATCGAGTTTCCCGCACCCTCTGTATTATCGAGAGCGCTATTGTGGGCGCGCAAGATACACGTACTCTCGTACTTACTTATAGCTTTAGTACTTAATGTCCACGTCTTTGCTAAGTCTCGCTTCCGGACGCGATTTGCGAGGGCGGACACGTTCACACCTAAACGAGTTATTACCGCATTATTCTGTAACGTTCAGTCCAGATTCGCCTCTTTGAGTTTCGGACAGATCTTGGATAAGCTCAATGTGGATTAAGAAATTTATCGTGGGCTGCAGCGTCAAACTTGCACTGAGAGAAATCGCGGTAGTTTAAGCAACTATTAAGCCATAATTGTAGATTTTTAGTCCATGCAACAATTTATATAGTTATTTTAACTGATTTATTCGTTAAATTAACCACGCTATAGTTACTGTAACGAATTCTATAGTAGATTTAACATAATGTTTCTAGTTACTTTAAGGGGAGGGAGTCAAGTCAAAAAAATTGATTTTGGAAATTCAATATCATGCAAATCCTATTGCATATAAAAATGCCCAACGCACTATATTGTTGGTACTCGATTAAAGAATTTTTTACTGTCGTCTGACTTGCATATGCTTTTAAATATTATCTTAAGCAAAGATATTAGGTTTTCCATTCTGCGCATGATTCAGATCAAACTACTAGGCAGATTGGAATGGTTGACGTCTCATTTTCTTCTTCATGAACAGATACACCGGCTAAATGGAGCAAATGTTAATAAAATGTAATATTTTTTAAGTAACATAATTATTAATAAATAAATTTTATGCTATTTTCTAAATCAGTGATTAACTTTGCTTTCAGAATGAAAAAAATAGTTTGCTCCATTTAGCCAGTGTATCTTTTCATGAAAAAGAAAATGAGACGTCAATGATTCCAATCTGCCTAGTAGTTTGATCTGAATCATGCGCAGAATGGAAAACCTAAGAACTTTGCTTAACATAATATTGAAAAGCATATGCAAGTCAGACGACAGTAAAAAATTCTTTCATCGAGCACCAACAATATAGTGCATTAGGCATTTTTATATACAATAGGATTTGGATGATATTGAATTTTCAAAATCAATTTTTTTGACCTGACTCTCTCCCCTTAAGAGTGAACATATAGTGAAATACAACCTTAGCTATTGTCTTATAGTTAGTGCAACTTTATTATTGTAGTTTCAATAACCATTTCAATATTGTTAAATAATTTCTCAAAGAATACTATGCTTGTGATTATGTTTTCTATGAATAGTCGCATCTATCGCTAAATTTTCAAAACAATATACTTTTTGTTACGATAACTATTATTATCTGTTGTATTGACTATGAATAATTAGTACAGGTAACTTTTTTTAAATAGCTGAGGTTGTATTTCACTATAAATTTATAGTTACCAGTATCTTTTTTTTCTCTCAGTGTGGAAATATTAGAAATCTCTTTCCTCACTGTTTTGCTTGAAATTTTAAATCGTTAAGTGTGGTTGGGTTTCAAAAAAGTTTTACGAAAAAATATTAAGAATAATTTATGAAGCTCGAAACGTTAATCAAGATAGTGACTAACATTTTTCTGTGAAATAAAAAAAAAATCTAGCATTTTTATGTACAACTTTTTGTTAAAAGTACATTATATTTAACAAAAATAACGCTTTCACCAATTTTCGTTAATTCGTCCATCAATAGTAGAAATTATTTTAAGTTCGTCTTTTTGCAATATCTTTTTTTTCGTAAGCAAGGAACAAAAATCTCGCGGCTTAATACTAGAAAAAAATTAATCTTTTTTTAAAAATACGTTATAATAAATAGAGTGTATCTACACTGTTAGGAAAGATTGGAAGTTTTTATTCATAAACTCGTCATCGAAATCTAATATAGAATTGTGATATAAAATTCATGTACTTTTCCAGTAAAATTAAAGCAAATTATTAAAATTCAAGTATTTTTACTGTAAAATTAAAGTGAATTATTGAATGTGTTGTATCATACAGTAATTTTACATTACACTTGTATACTAAATTTAATATACTAGTTTATGAATAAAAACTTCCAGTAAAAGTACACTAAATTTCAAGAAGATTTTTTTTATAGTGTAGATCGTAAACCTTCTGTATAAAAAGATTCTGTAACGTTCAGCCCAGATTCGCCTCTTTGAGTTTCGAGCAGATCTTGGATAAGCCCAGTGTGGATTAAGAAATTTATCGTGGGCTGCAGCCTCAAACTTGGAAATATTAGAAATCTCTTTCCTCACTATTTTCCTTGAAATGTTAAGTCGTTAAGTATGGTTGGATTTCAAAATGTGATTATTGAATAAATTTTCATCTGAAAATCATTGGTTCATTTTATGTGGGAGAATTTAACAAAAACGGAATCATTTAAGAATGCGTCAATCTTTTATTTTCAGTAAAAAATATATATTCGATTAGAATTATGGACAAAAATCTACAAAAAATTACGTTTGTTGATGATAGTAAGAATTTGGATTCTGAATAATAATAATGACAAAAGGTTAATAGTACAAAAGTTTTTATAATTTTTTTAAACAAACTATGATTTTTTTTCCAATACATACGATTTTTTAAACAATTTTCTAACGGTTACGAAATTGTTTTTTTTTTTAATTTACATTGAGAATTAGTTGAAAAGGCACGAAATTTTAGAATCATTGAAAAATTTAGAATGCATTTTTATGAAAATCCACTATTAGCCCAATTTGCCCAGATATTGCAGATGAAAATTAACGTTAAAAAAAATTGTACACAAATCGGTCTTCGAAAATAATAGTAAATAAAAGTTTCAAATACCATTTTCGTAAAAAAATGAAAATTTAGTGTGCATTCCTATAAAAATCGACTACCTGTCTAATAGTTTCAGAATTTTTAGACAAAAAAATGTAAAAATAAAAAATAGCAATTTTTCTACCGTAGAAAATTTGCAAACTCGTTACGCTGACAGCTAAAGGGTTAACAGAATGCCCCTAAATCATTTTGCATGAAGTAGCAAGACTGAGTCTCGTCTCGTTATACCGTCGCACGGTAATGTACTTGTCACGAGAGGCTACCGTGTTTCCTTGATGCATAGTCGCTATCGATTCTCGATCACTCCAGACTTTCCTAAGAAGGCGATTCATCGTATGGTGCAGAGCCATATAGTATATAAATGGCGCTTCACCTCATAGTATACGTTACCATTTCCTAGTTTTGCAACTTCGCACGTCACGTCAGGTCCCATATAATTCAAACGCTATAAGAATCACGACTAAATTACACTCTTTTACTCCCCATTTAAAAAAAATAGATGCAAGAGATACATGCAAGAATTTTCCATGGAAAATTGGCACATACGAAATGATATCCGATATACAGAATTTTTAAAGTGATAATACAATAAAAATACATTTTAAATATATTTTGGATGTATCTCATATATATTTATCACTCGTATATATTTTGTATATTTGTAAAAATGATAATTCAAAAATATGCAAATAGTTAAATACAAAAAATAAAAAAATGTACTGAATTAATGGTTCATTTATAAACGAATTATGATTTACATGTATCACTATTGGATAGACTATATAATTGTTCTAAATAAATTCATGAATTTTAAATATTTATCAAAATAATCTATGTCTAGGATATAAACAAGTAGTAGTAGTAAACGTGTTTAACGATACGTTACCATCGTGTTAATTGTTAGAAATTCATAATACTTGACTTGGATATAAATAATCATAAGTTTCAACCTAAATTGCCAATAGGCCATCGACCGTAGGAATTTTCATATTTTTGGTACAGTTCATTTTGTTTCGTGGTTATAAATAAAGTATGTAACAAATATCAAACTTTATCCTGACTTTATTCTATTCCGCATGCAAATGGAATAAAAAGCACCCAATAGTCTATCCAATAGTGATACATGTAAATCATAATTCGTTTATATATGAATCATAATTCAATACATTTTTTAATCTTTTGTATTTAACTATTTGCATATTTTTGAATTTTCATTTTTGATGAAAAACAAAATGCCATTTTATTAAATTTTATTATACTTTTAAAGAATTTTTTTTTTTCGATTTTTTTTCAATACAACACACGATTGATTCTAACGCTTTCTTCGGTTATTCGAAAAAGTTTCCACTTCGGAAGTTTTAAGGACAGATAGAGTTGGATTGCGAAGCCGGTTTTCCTGGTAAAAGCCAAAGTGAAGCGGGGACTTTAGAGTCGCTCAATTCCTTTGTGAATCGTATTAATCCCGGCAGTTCGCTCCGCTCACCGTGTCTATTACGACGATATAGTTCTAGAATTCACTGTGGGAACTAGAACTTAGCAAGCTTGAGATCGCTGCCCGAAACGTAATGCATCGCACATCCATATATGCTAGCGCATGTAGTGCAATAATTCCACCTTCAAATGTCCATCAATCGCTCACGTTTCTATCGCGAGCTCGTAATTCAATCGGGTTTATTAGTTAATTACTGAGAAGCTGCGACTTGATTACTTCCACGTGTGGTCCTTATCCCTGAGTTCGCTGAACTGACTCTCTAGCTGTTGGCATTTATGATCATACTTGAAATGTAACGAAAGGTCTTTGCCGTGGGTTTCTTTTGTTCGATTTTTATCACCTTTTTTTCATTCCATTTCCTGACTCTGCGAGCTCGAATTAACGAAGCTATGAATGTCACGGAAATCAGTAGAACATTTCCGGTCGGATAAGACCTTGAAACTCATTAAAAATGATTTTTTCTTGTTGGCTTCGAAATCTGCACTGTTAAAAAAATTTACTAGAAAATTATAGTACCAGAGTGGAAGTTTTTAATCGCAACCTGTACCAAAAAATTATTGTCAATCTTTAATAGATATTTAAGGATGTAGGAGCGCGATGGGGTGCTCAACTTCCTGAAAAGTGAGAATTCAGAGAGAAATTCGAACACTTCTCGATGGAATAAAAATCTGAAAAAAATCATACAAAAGGTGCGGAAAAGATTAATTTTGCATATTAATAATTGCAAAATGTTATTAACAAATAGGTGAAAAAAAGAATTGTTCAACAAATTATCCGTCAACCTAACTTTTTTTTTTAATGAAAATGATTCGTTAAATTTTCTGAATATGTATGAATTTTTTCAGAATTTTGTCTAATGTTTGAAAATTGCGGTTTTTTTTTCTTGTTCGAGGTGTATTTGCAAATCTCTTTGATCAATCGTTTCGAAACTTCTTGGGTGTAATGAGTGGTTTTGTGACAAGCACATATGAAAAATTCGCGACTTAACATGCGTTAACAAAAAAAATGAATTCCAAAAAAACGAAATTTCGATGGTTAGAAAAAATTCTGAAAAAATTCATACGTATTCAGAAAAATTAACGAATCATTTTCATTCGAAAAAAAAAGTTAGGTTGACGGATAATTTGTTGAACAATTTTCTTTTCACCTATTTGTTAATAACATTTTGCAATTATCAATATGCGAAATTAATCTTTTCCTCACCTTTTGTATGCTTGATTTTTTTCAGATTTTTATTCCATCGACAAGTGTTCGAATTTCTCTCTGAATTCTTACTTTTCAGGAAGTTGAGCACCCCATCGCGCTCCTACATCCTTAAAGTAACAACACTGAAAAATATTTGAGAAATTTGTAAATTTACTGTTATATAATACTAGGAATTTACATTCTGTATTCTTTTTTTGGGATATCATTTTTAAATTACGTGCACATGTTTCTTATAAAATCAAAAGCCACCTACAATACACGGGTATAAAAGATTAGTTGCCATAACCAAGAAATGAGTTGACACAACCAATCGATTATTCTATTTCCCTTACAACTCAAATGGTAATACCAACGACTTGAATGGTAATACCGACGATTCGAATGGTAATACCGACGATTCGAATGGTAGTCCTAACTATTCAAGTGGTAGTCCCAACGATTGGATTAGTTAACCTAACTAATCTCGCGAAAACTAATCATGAATAGTTGAGGTTACTATTCGATATGGTTGAGGCAACTATTTTTTTAGACATTGTGTACAGCAAATCGAAAACGTACTTGCCACAACCAAACATTTCTTTCCGTGTAAGAGTAATGTTTTTGAATTTCCGAAATTAAAGTTGGTGTTGGCTGAAACTTTATTATCCACATTCAATATTTTTGTTCCCAAGACGTATGAAAATTAACGTTTTGAAAAATTCCATGATGATGAACAACTGATTTTTATACAGATATAAAAGTCCTGTATATGGATTTAAAAATCGGTTAACTAATATTAAAAACTTAACTGAAATTTTACAATTTTTATCGTATAACAACTACATTACTACAGAAGTTTCGTAATTTTCATTAAAATATTTGAAAATTTAATCTTCCCTTACATAAATTTACTCTACTAAAATTAATTTTACACCGCATGTTATACTAATCATTATTTCACACACCAGTTTTGTAAATTCCATATTACTTGTCACAATAAATTTATAATCTTTTTTAACAGTGTGGCAATTTTCTTAATCTCCATTTTTTTCGAGAATTTTTAATTGCCAGAATTTGTTGTTGATCTCAATGACATATATATATATATTAAGGCTCGTATATATAAGGCTTATATATATTATGACTTATGTATATATATTAAGGCTCGTAATTAGCGTCAAGTAACTTAAAAATTCCAAATTGCAATATTGAAAACGTGAAAACCCTTAAAGATTTTTTTTTTTTTCAATTAGTTTTTCGCTCGAAGTTTTTAAGGTATTGACAGAAAATTGGTGAGTTTAGAGGGAATTTTCCAATCTAATAGGCTTATGAAATTTAGGAAATTTTCTTCGACCTCGGAACCCCAGAAAAGTCAAAATCACGAAAATTTTGAATTTTCAACTGCCAATAACTTTTTTGTTTTATTGACCTATTTTCAAATTTCTTTTCTTGTTCGAAAAAACTCGCGAAAGCGAAAAGAATAGAAAGGAAGATCATAACGATCTCTCCATTTTTGCGTCCGTGAGACCGCTTAAAAAAATAACCGAAAAAGTGAATTCTTGTATGAAAAAATATTCAATTTCTGCTATCCAATTTTTTAAATCTGTAAAAAAAATGTTAACTCAACGAAACCTGATATGTCGTGTGACATTTTGAAGCCCGATTAAGTACAAAGAAAAAAAAATAATTCGAAGTCACCAATCCATTATTTGAAATAGTTCTGGTTATATTATCAAAACTATGCATCATTATTCAAAATGAAAGAAAAAAAATGATTTTTTTATATGAGACACTATTTTGCTGTATTTTGCCCCGCTGAAAATGAATATGCCATTCGTTCTACCGAAAAATCGTAATATTTCGTGAAAAGACTCAATAAAGTGACATTTTTCTATTTTTTTTGTTTACAGATTCATCTATATTTGCAAAAAGCGGACAATTGCCGATGAAATAAGACTTTAATACCAGAAAAATATTAAAATTCGGTATGTCAACCCCTATTAAAGCTCTGATTGATCGGATTGTAATTCCCCAATGTGCAAATATAATTTGCAAGGTTTTACTCTTGTCTAAAAAAAATGGACATATCTGCTTCCGCTGATCGATGCACCTCTCACATTCACGAAGTCGATGGCATTCCTCACGCCATTACCTAATACCCAAGCATCTCGAGAAATGCATCAGGAGCTCGCGTTTCTCTACACCAGACGATAAAAAAAAACCTATGGTGCTATCGATATTCAATACCCGCCACGAGGTTGCAATAACAGCAACTACAGAGAAAAAGAGAGAAAATTACAGCTATCTTAGTCTGTAACAGAACTCTAAAAAAATGTGTCCTCAAGCAACGGAATAGTAAAGCCAGAAAGAAAAACAAGTTGAAAACACCCGCGTTTACAATCAAATAGACAAACATAACTAAAAAACAAATAAAACGAAAAAAAATATATAATTTTTTACTAGTAATGTGTTACAGAACATTAATTGATAATTAAAAATTTTACGACAGAATTAGAAGAATAATTTATCAAGCTCGAAACGTTAATCAAGATAGTGATCAACATTTTTCTGTGAAATATTTAAATAATCTGGCATTTTTGTGTACAACTTTTTGTTAAAAGTACATTAATATTTAACAAAAATTAATCTTTTACCGATTTTCGTTAATTCGTCCATCAATAGTAGAAATTAATTTTGGCTCGTCTTTTTGCAATATCATTTTTTTTCCGTAACAAGGGACAAAAATCTTCCCGCTTCATGCTAGTAAAAAAAAAATCTTTTTTATTAAATCGTTATAATAAATAGAGTCTATCTTAGACCTTCTGTAAAAAAAAGACCTAGGATCGAAAATATTCCAATGCTATTCTTACAAAAGCATAAACGTTCGTTGAGGGTGGGGATCGTCGTGAGGAAAAAGAACGGGCAGTAGCAAAGTGCCCGAGGAGAGCCGCACGCGCACCCGCGAGTTACCACAACTACTACAACTGTACTGTAATCAGTATTTATGTTAACGCAAAAGCAGAAAATTTACGAGCAATCAGCACAGTGTTCTATACTTGCGCAACATGTAGTAGTACCAGTGGCGCGTATATATAAATATATATATGGGACATTCCTAGCCAATTCGATAAACGTTTGTCCCTTCATATTTTTAATTGGGTTTATTCCTATTTCACTGGCTTGTAGGATCCCAAAAACGGTAAAAAATAAATTACATTTTTTTACTTTGCTGTCGAGTTTTTTCAACGTTAAAAGTGACAAAAACAATGCTATAACACAAAAATTTGAAACAAATAAAAAAAATTGTAATTATTTTTTTTTCGAACCTAAACTTGCGCAACATGTAGTAGTAGCAGTGGCGCGTATATATAAATATACATATGGGACATTCCCAGCCAATTCGATAAACGTCCCTTCATATTTTTAATTGGACTTATTCCTATTTCACTGAGTTGTAGCGTCCCAAAAACAGTCAAAAATAAGTAGATTACATTTTTTTACTTCGCGGTCGAATTTTTTCAACATTAAAAGTGACAAAAACAATCTATAACACAAAAATTAGAAACAAATCTCAAAAATTGTAATTTTTTTTTCCCGAACCTAACACCAAGAAATCAAAGTGGTCCTTGGCAAACCCTTTTTTCGACGTTTTCAATTTAAAAAAGCATCAGTATGTAGTTTTATAAGAGGTTTTGTACTCGGTAAATCGGAGAATTATTTTTTCTTCCACATTTTAATGCATACTGAATAGTGTTTTTTTCTTATTTTTGAAATAATATTATTAATAATTAAATCAATCAATGGCCAGTACAAATGAAAAAAAATGTGGGAGTAAAAATTACTCAATTTACCGAGAATAAAATCTCCTATAATACAACATAATATTTTCCTTTAATATTCGTTTTTGGAATACAACAAAATAAAAAATTTTGAGATCTTTTTCAATTAATTTTGTTATATCATTTTTTTTTCTTTCATTTTGAATAAATTATCAAAAATTTTCATTTATTTTTGGCCGCTATTCGGGTGGTACAAGCCGGTGAAATAGAAATAAGTCTAATTAAAAATATGAAGGGTCAAAATTTTATCGAGTTGGTTTGGAATGCCTCGAAAATAAAATCTCCTATAATACGATATACCTTTACATTGAAATTGTCGGAAAAGCGAAACTCCAAAGCGTACGCCTTTAATTTTTCATTTTTAGAAGTTAAAAAACGTCTCATTTGTTCAATTTTTTTTCATTGTCAATGAATTTTCAATAATTTTAATTTATTATTGGCCGTTATTGGGCTGGTACAAGCCAGTGAAATAGGAATAAGTCCAATTAAAAATATGAAGTATCAAACTTTTACATTGAAATCGTCGGAAAAGCGAAACTCCAAAGCGTACGCCTTTAATTTTTCATTTTTGGAAGTAAAAAAAATTTAATTTATTCAATTTTTTTTCATTTTCAATGAATTTTCAATAATTTTATTTTATTATTAGCCGTTATTGGGCTGGTACAAGCCAGTGAAATAGGAATAAGTCCAATAAAAAATATGAAGTATCAAACTTTTATCGAATTGGCTTGGAATGGCCCATATATATAAGTAGTAGCGCGGTGCCCGCAAACTGGCATTGCATTTACAACTCGTATAGCAGACGCTTGGATCATACACGAAAGACATCTGGAGAATTTGCGATAGTCGCGCTCGAAGCCGGCGCGCGCGCTGCTTTTACTGCTGTTGCTGCTGCTCCTTGTCGCTGTAGTGTTTCTACCTTATAGTCGTCGAAGTGCCGCGCGAGATCACGACGACGACTACGACGACAAATCTCCCGCGATTTCGTGTTATACGTACACTACCTATATGTATGTATTGCACCGTGCACTCTCCCTCGGCACGAATTCCACGACGATGCACACGTGCGGGGCCCTAATCACGATCGTGACCTCTAAACCCACGACGCGAGAACACGAATGCTAAAACTGCAACCTGCAGGACTTTAGGTTTCTCTATAACGCATACATACAATGGATAAACTATGTTGAACATGTTTTCTATAAATAGAACAATAACATTTTTATTTATTTATCATTTAGATTTTACAGCGACTTAAGGATGCCAATTTTATTTACTAGCCGTTTTTCCTACAGGTTCTGTACATACAACTGTAGGTTACTAAATTATAAAATTGAAAGTAAAATGAAAAGGATCTTACAGTAAGACTTTTTATTTAAAAAAAAAAAAGTTTATGTCGACGCCAGCGCCACGCGACGTCCACTACTTGCGGTCACCTTCTGCAATATTGGGATACTTAGCTTAAACCTTTAAGCTGCCAAATGTAAAAAATTAAAATATTTTTGAAAAATAAAGTCAAGTATTAAAAAAATCAAAATACCACCAGCAGGAATAATGGCCCTCAAATATAGTGGCTGTATTTCAAAGATTTGTTTCCCTTGACAATACAAATTTCAATAACAGAATTCGTTGCCTGTTTTTTCATTTTCTGTAATTAGTATTTTTTTCCACATTTCCATTTGATATTACCCAAATTATATAAATGCAATTACGATTGTGACCTCAAACCCATGCCGCGGAAGACGAATGCTAAAACTGCAACCTGCAGGACTTTAGGTTTCTCTATAACGCATACATACAATGGATAAACTATGTTGAACATGTTTTCTATAAATAGAACAATAACATTTTTATTTATTTATCATTTAGATTTTGTAGCGACTTAAGGATGCCAATTTTATTTACCAGACGTTTTTCCTACAGGTTCTGTACATACAACTGTAGGTTACTAGATTATAAAATTGAAAGTAAAATGAAAAGGATCTTACAGTAAGACTTTTTATAAAAAAAGAAAAAGTTTATTTCGACGCCAGCGCCACGCGACGTCCACTACTTGCGGTCACCTTCTGCAATATTGGGATACTTAGCTTAAACCTTTAAGCTGCCAAATGTAAAAAATTTAAATATTTTTGAAAAATGAAGTCAAGTATTAAAAAAATCAAAATACCACCAGTAAGAACAATGGCCCTCAAAAATAGTGGCTGTATTTCAAAGATTTGTTTCCCTTGACAATACAAATTTTAATAACAGAATTCGTTGCCTGTTTTTTCATTTTCTGTAATTAGTATTTTTTTCCACATTTCCATTTGATATTACCCAAATTATATAAATGCAATTACGATTGTGACCTCAATCCCATGCCGCGGAAGACGAATGCTAAAACTGCAACCTGCAGGACTTTAGGTTTCTCTATAACGCATACATACAATGGATAAACTATGTTGAGCATGTTTTCTATAAATAGAACAATAACATTTTTATTTATTTATCATTTAGATTTTGCAGCGACTTAAGGATGCCAATTTTATTTACCAAACATTTTTCCTACAGGTTCTGTACATACAACTGTAGGTTACTAAATTATAAAATTGAAAGTAAAATGAAAAGGATCTTACAGTAAGACTTTTTATAAAAAAAGAAAAAAAAAAGGTTATTTCGACGCCAGCGCCACGCGACGTTCATTACTTGCGGTCACCTTCTGCAACATTGGGATACTTAGCTTAAACCTTTAAGCTGCCAAATGTAAAAAATTAAAATATTTTTAAAAAATAAAGTCAAGTATTAAAAAAATCAAAATACCACCAGTAGGAACAATGGCCCTCAAAAATAGTCGCTGTATTTCAAAGATTTGTTTCCCTTGACAAAACAAATTTCCATAACAGAATTCTTTGCCTGTTTTTTCATTTTCTTTAATTAGTATTTTTCCACATTTCCATATGGTATTACACAAATTATATAAATGCAATTAAGATCGTAACCTCTAAACTACTGTTTTCTATAAATAGAACAATAAAATTTTAATTTATTTATCATTTAGATTTTGCAACGACTTAAGGATGCCAATTTTATTTACCAAACATTTTTCCTACAGTTTCTGTTACGTACGACTGTAGGTTACAAAATTATAAAATTAAAAGTAAAATGAAAAGTAATGATCTTACAGTAAGACTTTTTATTAAAAAAGAAAAAAAAGTTTATTTCGACGCCAGCGCCACGCGACTACTTGCGGTCACCTTCTGCAAAATTGGGATACTTAGCTTAAACCTTTTAGCTTAAATAAATGCAATTACGATCGTGACCTCCAAACCCATGCCGCGAAAGATGAATGCTAAAACTGCAATTTGTAGGGCTTTAGGTTTCTGTATAATGTATACATACAATTGATAAACTATTGTGTTGAATGTGTTTTCTATAAACTAGGACAATAAAGTTTACATTTATTTTTTATTGAGATTTTGTAGCACCGGAAGGATTACAAATTTTATTTATCACACCCGTTTTTACTATAGGTTATATAAGGTTAAAATGAAAATAAAAAGTGTCTCAGGGTGAAAAATAAAATGTAATGGCTGTCGGAATTTCCCATTCAAGTATCGATGCCAACGCCATGCAACTTTCCCTACTTGCGGTCGTTTTCCGTAATATTGGGATACTCAGCTTAAAACGTTTAGCTGTCAACAGTAAAAAAAATTGGTAAAAAAGAAGTTAAGTATTTTAAAAAAATAAAAATAAAAAAGGCTCTTAAAAAATAGTGGCCATATTTCAAAGATTTGCTTCCGGATGGAGGTCAAAATAGCGAATGACCAAAATAGCGAATAGCTAAAATAACGAGTTTCCAAATAATAGTCATTCTAGATTCTAGGCGTTCATTATATTTAAATTCGCTATTTCAGCCATTCGCTATTTTGGTCATTCACTATTTTGACCCCCCATCTTATTAAAATGCAATCAAAATAGCAAATAGCTAAAAGAACAAATTTCAAAATAATGGCCATTCTAGATTAAACACGTACATTATTTTGAAATTCGCTATTTTAGCCATTCGCTATTTTGACCCCCACCCCATTACTGTATAATTTTACACGAGTTATATGAATGCAGAAACTTATGGAATAATAAGTCTAACGAATCCAAATAGCGCAAAAGGGTTATAAAATGGTCGTAAAACCGATATAAAAACCGAGAAAGTAACGACCGGAAACTTATTGAAGTCTCAATCGTCGGGATTTCCTGAACCGTGAAAAACAATTGACATTCGATGAAAACAAATTTTTGTTCCATTATTGGCCGGACATTTTTGTTCTTACATCAAGCAACGGCCTTTTAAAAGATGGTTAGTGACATAAAAGATTCACAGAAATATTGGCTAATAGTTGTCCACATAATAATCATTAAATTCGTAGAATACCATAAGAATTCGCTGTATCATATATTACGACAAGGCCATCCGATGCAACATAATAATCTCCAGCTAATTCAAAAAGAAGAAGAAAAAGGTAATCGTTCGCGGGATTACCTCGACCCAGACAGTTGACCTTTAATGAATGTACAAAACGATCTTTGAGAGCCCAATAATTCAGTATAATTTAGCAACGAATTAAAAGCCAACAACCAAAAATACCAAATCATTATCCAGTATTTTCTAATTCGTTAATATCTTAATAAAAAAAATCCCGAAAAATTGCATAATTACACCACCAAAATAGCAAACTTAATTTCAAATTAACGCACCTTCGATTAATCCTATTCCTTACTCCAATTTTCGTTTCGTTTAATTTCCAAATTCCGTCTTCTTTTCTAGTCCAATTTTCACACTTTATTTACAATCACTTTTTTTGGAAAATATTCTTCTCTTATTTATCAAAAATTAATTTATAAACTATCCCTATTTTTCTGTACACTATTTTCCAGCATGTTAGCTCACGCCAATTCACTTTTCGAACACATTTGTCGGAGTCATATTTATAACATTTGTACCAACATTATAAAATTGTGTGACACTTTTTAAAATCGCGAACTGATACTTTTTTTACACTTTCTAGATGCGGCTTTCTTCACTTAAGGATTGCGGAGTGGTACTTTGCAAGGAGAAGAAGATACCGAACACTCAGGACAAGACCACGAGGGCAAAATACTCTTCAGAGTAATATTGTTGCACCTGGATTAATGCTTATCTTCACGATCGATTTAACGCTCGATACAAAGGTATAGTTATATGTATTAACAGCGTTCACTGCGGTATAATAAATCCAGTATACGAACGACGTGAATGGCGAGATATATCGCCTATCGAGAATCTTGACCTCGCGTCCACAAGATATTTATACTGAGCAGAAGAGCTTCCTGAAGGCACTACAAGTCCACGAGACTAGTAGTAACAGTTCAAGTATTATTATTATCAATAATAATAGTCTGTTAACTATTTATTTTCTTCTTTTCAATTCAATTTTTGTTTCGCTGATATTATTATTACCATCATCAGTAGAAATAATCCTTCTATTTTCCTCTTTTCCTTGTAATTGTTCAAATTAATGTAAATATCCTTGATATTATTATAATCAGAAGAAACAGTCGTTCAAAGCTCTGGCTTTTATTTTCTTCTTTTTCTTTGAATTATTGAATCAAATTTTTATTTCCTTGATATTATTATTATCGAAAGAAATATTTGCTCAAAGTTCTTCTTTTTATTTCTCTTTTCCTTTTAATTGTTATAATGCAAATGTCCTTGAAATTATTATGATCGGAAGAAATAGTCGCTCAAAGTTCTTGACTTTATTTTCTTCTTTTCCTCTTAATTATGGACCTTTATTATGATCTCCTTGACATAATTATTGTCAGGAGTAATATTCGTTCAAAGCTCTTCCTTTTATTTTCTTCTTTTACTTTAATTATTAAATCAACTTTTTTTTCTGTTTTTATTTTTCTTTTTTTTTTTTTTTGAGACTACACAAAATTTTGTAGGCACCGGAAAAAGACACTCACACCTTCTGGGGGCTGGAAAAAAATGTCGTTTGCAATTCGATTAAGAACGTTGGGAATTTTAAGATGTTTTTTTTTTTTGTGAAACGAAAATGTCACGCAGTGTTGTGAGTTTTAGTCGTTGGAGTCTCGTGTTACTCGTGACTCGAGATGCCTTATTTTTCGTCTGGTATTGCAGGTAGGACTTTCATCCATCGAAAGTTTCCGTGGACGCGAGTTGGGCGTGTTTCTCTCGTATAGCGGTGGTCGTCGCTTGAACGAGCCAGCAGCAGTAACAGCAACAGCAGCAGCAGCAGCAGCCGCACAGCCACAGTGAATGTGGCGACCACGAGCAGACGTTTGTATAGTCCAGTAAGCAACCAGCTGTTGGCCTGGAAAAGCCTCGATTCACAGAGTTTCCTGCTTTTTGCAACACTTCCGCTCTGGGAATCTCAACGACTATAATCCTTGCCCGGCAGGGATTTATTTCTGAAGATGACGAAACGATTTTTCAGCTAATTATCGTCTCTCAAACCGTAACTCCAATTTCTCTCATTGAAGAAAAATTAAAATTCATCTAACTCTTAATCCAAACGACAAAATATCACGATTTTAATTCTTAAGATCTGAAAAAAGGGTCAGCTTCCGGGTCTCTTGTAGTAGGACCTCATCTCGCCTGTCACATATTCCAATTTTTCTCTCTTGTTTCTCTACCCTTTTCCAATTAATTTGTCACAGTTTATTTATTTATATTTTCTCGTAAACACCGGTTTTTTTTTTTGGGTCTTTTTTTTTAAGCTGAAAATTAGTGTCGCACTTTTAAGAACGCCGAGATCGATGACTGAAATTTTAGCTATAATGGTAATGATTTTAATTTTTTTAATAATAGTAATAATAATAATACTGGTATCTGTTGACGCGTTTTTAGATACGTATAATGTGTATGTGTGTGTGTATATATGTATATATATACTGTGACTCTCCTCGGGTTTGCCAACCTCGCTGCGAGGAAGCGATCGGTAGACTAAGTAGTCGACGAGTGGTGCCGTCGTACGTGCACGCGTTTCTTATCCCCTACTGTCTACTCTCTGCTCAGGCTGTGCTATGGGCCTCAGACACGGGTCCTCCCGAGCTACACAACCGATGCGCCCCTCTTTTACTCTCTCTCACTCTCCTGACGACGCCGCGCGATTCCTCAAACGCCATTAGGTGGGAGTCAACAGGTCCATTGATAACACTTTTTTTTTTTCATTTCCCTTTCATTCGTCTCCTCCTTATACAGGAGTCGGGATCAACCTTTACGCCGACTATTTCGTTGAGTTGCAGGTTTTCGATAATTGTACGATTTTTGGATGTAAAGAATTTTTTAAAATTTTTTTTTGTTAATGTTGGACACTTGGGAATTTTTGAAGAATACACTGAGAGAAAAATATAGTAGAATGGTAGGTCGAACTATAAGGTAAACGTCCCAGTGATCGACACGTTAACCAAATTGCCCGACTTTATAAAAACGTAACTTTCACATTAAGATACAAAAAATGGTCATTCTAGGTAATAATGAATCAGAATAGTCGTATGAAAAAATAACAACCTCAAAAATTTTCGTAACTTATCTTATTGTAGAGAAAACTTATTCTAAACCTTCTGAAGTGCAAATGTACCAGTCATCGACATACTAAAGTTATAGTTGATCCAATAATCGACCGTCATATGTCCTAGTAATCGACACGTTAAGAAAAGTCACAAATTAAGACGTCAATAACTGTCATTGTAGGTTATAAAGAATCAGTATAATCTTGTCAACAAATAGAACGCTTAACTTTTGGTCTCCCTTATCTTTTTGTAATAAAAAATTAACATAAAACTTGAGGTGTGCAAATGTCCCAGTCATGGACATTCTAAAGTCACGGTTTGCCCAGTAATCGACCCATGACATGACATGACCCAGTCATGGACATATGCATGGCCCAGTTATCGACATGATTTATTTTGTAGCTTAATTATTTATATAGAGCCCAATATCCCTGTCCATAACTACTCCTCGTACAGTTCAATCGATGAATGAATTTTTACATTACTTTTTATCATCTAATTCATAAAAACAATACGCGATTTACACTAATTTTCTATCCACAATTTTGTCCTAGTGATCGACAGTAGGTCGATTACCCGGACATTTATGTGTTTTTCTGAACCAGTTATCGACCTCCGCGATTTTTTGCACAAACAACAATTTTACGATAAAATCATATTCATTTAGTAAAACCAGATTCTTCATATGTATTATCAAATTAAACTTACTCAGCCAATGTCTTCGTGCATCGCAGAATTTAACTAAATGTCACGAGACGCACCTTAACCTCCATATCAAGGATTTCGACGAAATCACGCTCGGCTCGGTCACTGTAAGTATACGATTTTCTTATTATCACTGTTGTGATCTTACAAGCCTCAAATTTTCATATAATATTGTACATAAATCGGAGGAAGTGTTGTTAATTTATTTAAGCCTCGAAAAGCACTCACAGTCTTATTTATCGCTCTTTTACCACAGACTGGTCGATTACTGGTACATGGTCGATTACTGGGACATTTGCCTTACCGATTAATTCCGAGGAGGGACGATCATATCGATTGGTACTGGAAACTATGTATTTTATTAGTTGAGCTATTATTATATTTGCAGCTATTAATTTTATCATTGTCGTAACTATAAAGTATAATCGTCCCTCCTGGGAACTATACTGCATGTTAAAAGTATAGTATTGTTATTTCAACCATGTATTTTTCTCTCAGTGTATTATACTTTTTTCGGAGCAACCATATTTTAGTGTTTTAGGTAGACGCACACTGAATGAAATCACTGTAGTTTAGACAACTAGCTATAACTGTAGATTTTTAGTCCATGCAACAATTTGAATAGTTATTTTAACTGATTTATTGGTTAAACCAATTTAAATTTAGTGGTTAACTACGTTATAGTTACTGTAACTAATTCTCTAGTTGGCTTAACATAATGTCCTATTTACTTTAACAGCGAACATATAGTGAAATACAACGTTAGCTATTTTTTTATAGTTAGTGAAACTTTATTATTATAGTTCCAATGACCATTTCCAAATTGTTAAATTATTTCTCAAAGAATACTATGTTTGTGATTATATTTTCTGTGAATAGTACGTCGCATCTATCGTTAAGTTTTCAAAACAATATACTTTTTGTTATGATAACTATTGTTAACTGTTGCATTGACTATAAATAATTAACTATAACAATGTTGCATAAACTATAACAATTAGTACAGATAACTTTTTTTAAATAGCTGAGGTTGTATTTCAGTATAAATTGATAGTTACCACTATCTTTTTTTCTCAGCGCAGGTTTTGCTAGAAAATTATACGATTTTTTTATGTAAAGTATAATTTTTGGGGACTTCAACACTTTTGGTATTTTCTGGGAGAGAATCGCTGACAATTTAGCCAATTTATTTGGATCAACTTTTACTCCGAATCAACCGACCATTTTTCGAAGTAAAAAGTTGATTTTAAGTAGGGTGCACTTTTTGTGATTTTCTCAGAGATATTCATTGTAATTAACCGTCGGTTTTGGTAGAGAATTCTATGCTTTATTTATGCAATAAATCATTTTTTATAATTTAGACACTTTCACTGTTAAATTGGGAAATTTTTCTTTTTCAAACTTGCAGGGCTACAATTTTACCATTTTTCGGTGTAATAAATGATTGTTGTGAAGGTTTCAAAACTCTGTCAATAAAGCCAATTTTTTTTTCTGTCCCTCTTAGATCATTTTCATAATTATTCAGATGTTACTACTACGTCAGAGCTTGATTGCAAAGATCCTATTACTTTTGCACTTACTCTGTTAATTTCCTCCATAAATAACTCAATATTAATAATTTAACAAAAATAGACAACAATATTGGTGACCGTTTGTATAAAAATTAAAAGCAAGGTTTTTTCATAAAAATTAATTTTCAAAGTCCACAGAAACCAAAATAATGAAGAAACTAATATACCATTATTTTTTCTATTACCGATTATTTTTCTGTTTATGGATATATCAGACGAACTAATAAAGAAATAGTATATTTCGATACAAGAGGCCAAAAGAGCGTTGTATGCACTGCTCGGGTGAAGACAGCACGAAGCCTCGGCTTCATATTGTCTTCACACGAATAGTACGCAGAACGATCCTTTGGCCTCGTGTATCGAACCATATTTTTCTTTACGAGTGCAATGCTAAATCCGAGGTTGTCCGACGTTTACAGACATGCAAAATGAGCTACAACTTCCAGCAGTGAGCAAAATGCAGGGAACAGTGTGCAAAATGAGGGAGCCAGTGCGCAAAATGTTTTGCGCACTAGTGCGTCAACTGACCATTTTGCATGCTGTGAAATGGTGGGCAAACGAGGATTTTGCATGCACGAGTAAAGAAATAGTACATTACGATACTAGTGCGAAAAAACTTTTTCTGACGAGTGTGAATTTGCAGCGCGAGTCGAAGGCGAGTGTTGCAATCACACGAGTTAAGAAAACGTTTTTCGCATGAGTATCGTACAAAATTTTATTTCACGAGGTGTGTAAACGATGTTTGACGCACGCGAAGCGTGCGTAAAACCGCGTTGTACGCACTGAGTGAAATAATAGTATATTTCGATACAAGTGCGAAAAAACTTTTTCTGGCGAGTGCGAGTTTGCAGCTCGAGCCGAAGGCGAGGGTTGCAACTACACGAGTTAGAAAAAGTCTTTCGCACGAGTGTCGAACGATATTTTATGTTACGATGTGAGAAAATGCAGTTTAACGCACGCGAAGCGTGCGTAAAATAGCATTTTACGCACAGTGTGACATAAAATATATTTTTTTATTTATTAAGATATTTTTCGATTTATGAACTACACATTTTATTTTATTGAAGGTTATTTATTTATTTATTTATTTATTTATTTGGTAAGCGGGGCAAGCCCCTTGACAACTACGGCGCCATGGATATTCAGGACCTACAGTTTTAAGTGGGTTCCGAACCACCGGGGATTACAGAAAAAGCACATAGAAAAATTCCATTGGTGCCCGGCCGGGAATCGAACCCGGGCCCCCTGCTTGAGAGGCCGCGTCTCTATCCACCGCGTCACTGCCTTAAATATGTATTATAAGGCAAAATAATAAAATTCATTAATTTTTCACCAAATGGGAGACTTTTGAATTTACATAAAATTGTACCCAAAAAATCGGCTGTAGGTCTGTGAATATTTGAGCAATAAAAAAACTGGCGCCACTGACGATTTATACGCTATCAACGATATAATTATGTTCTTTTTTGCTATTTGAATATTCGACGTCAGTTCAACCGATTTTTCTAGAATAACTGCAATTTATTGTGACTCAATTAATTCTTAAAACACTTAATAATAATTTAAACATATTGTCCCGGGCATTTAATTTTTCAATTCCATCATCGTTTCGAGGTCGTATCTTAAAATAAAAATAATTTGTCGAGCAAAAATCCAGATCCGTGAATGTCCAATCAAGAATATTAGTAGACATATGATTACTTCAACTCGAGAATAACAATAACTAGTGACATGATTGTAGTCGTCGATAATAAACGTGGGTGTGGCATGCAACCAACTTAATTTTATGTTGTTATATATATATCTATTTTTTTTTTTTATAAATCTTTTGTCGTTCCAAAGAAAAGAATTGTAGGTATAGCAAATCGATGCTGCTTGTTATTGTGGTTTTATGGAGCCTATGGCATGAATTTAATTACGCGTCCGGTGTCTATACTTATTATTACTTTGCTACTTAGGACACGACGGGGCCTCACGAAAGGAACGAAAGGACGGAGGTAGACGCGGACATACGGACGCAGACAGCAGGGCAAACCTGGGAACAGAGCGGGAAAAGTAATCTTGCTGGCCTTCGCGACAAACACTGTTCGCTATGCCATTGCTCTGCTGTTGCCTGCCACTGTAATACTCGCCGCGCGTTTCGCTGACCGACTGAATTCATTCCAAGTGGAATTCATTTCTGTCCGGCAATTACACGTACCGCGAGGTTCGCTAAGTATTCCCGGCTTTTACCCGTTACCGGACAACATTTTTTTTCAAATGGATGGCCAATAATAGTCTCTCCCACGACAATATAACTTGGCCGAAGGATTTTACTCTGAAATTAATTTAAAAAAAGGTAAAATATAATTATGCAGTTGCTCATTTATATCTGGCTTAAATGGAACAGATCTTGTGGATGAATCAACAAGAATTTATTTCGTCGAGCTTTGATTGAATATTTTGGTTAAATAGGTTCTGATACATTGCCCAATTAAATAGATCATTTATTTTGCTGATATCTCAATTATCTGCTTTTATTTTTTGTCCTGCTGTGATTTCTGATTTTTAAACGTTCCCGGCTAAGATTTTTCTTATATGTGGAGAATGGCCTCTCCCACGCCAATATAACTTGGCCGAAGGATTTTACTCTGAAATTAATTTAAAAAAAGGTAAAATATAATTATGCAGTTGCTCATTTGTATCTGGCTTAAATGGAACAGATCTTGTGGATGAATCAACAAGAATTCATTTCGTCGAGCTTTGATTGAATCTTTTGGTTAAATAGGTTCTGATACATCGCCCAATTAAATAGATCATTTATTTTGCTGATATCTCAATTATCTGCTTTTCTTTTTTGTCCTGCTGTGATTTCCGATCTTTAAACGTTCCTGGCTAAGATTTTTTTTTAAATATGCGGGGAATGGCCTCTCCCACGATAATATAACTTCAATTCAATTTAAAAAATAAAGGTACAGAAATAATGCAGTGGCTCATTTATAACTGGCTTATATGGAACAGATCTTGTCGATGAATCAACAAGAATTCATTTCGTCGAGCTTTGATTGAACCTTTTGGTGTAACAGGTTTCAATACATTGTCCAATTAAATGACTATTTTTATTTTTGCTGATATCTCAATTATCTCCTTTTGTTTTTTGTCCGTCTAGGACTTCGGACTTTTAACCGTTACCGGCTAAGATTTTTTTCCGAATAAGTGGCGAATGGCCTCTCCCACAACAATACAATTTGTCCGAAGGATTTTTCTCAAAATGGAATTTAAAAAAAGGTAAAATAAAAAATGCAGTGGCTCATTTATATCTGGCTTATATGGAACAGATCTTATCGATGAATCAACAAGAATTTATTTTGTCGAGCTTTGATTAAATCTTTTGGTTTAATAGGTATTAATACATTGTTCAGTTAAATGGCTAATTTTGTTGCTGATGTCTTAATCATCTGCTTTTGTTTTTTGTCCATCTAAGATTTCGGACTTCTAACCGTTACCGGTTAAGATTTTTTTCCGAATAAGTGGCGAATGGCCTCTCCCACAACAATACAATTTGTCCGAAGGATTTTTCTCAAAATTGAATTAAAAAAGGTAAAATAAAAAATGCAGTCGCTCATTTATATCTGGCTTATATGGAACAGATCTTATCGATGAATCAACAAGAATTCATTTTGTCGAGCTTTGATTGAATATTTTGGTTTAATAGGTATTAATACATTGTTCAATTAAATGGCTAATTTTGTTGCTGATGTCTTAATCATCTGCTTTTGTTTTTTGTCCATCTAAGATTTCGGACTTTCAACCGTTACCGGCTAAGATTTTTTTCCGAATAAATGGTGAATGGCCTCACTCACGACAATACAATTTGTCCGAAGGATTTTTCTCAAAATTGAATTAAAAAAAGGTAAAATAAAAAATGCAGTCGTTCATTTATATCTGGCTTATATGGAACAGATCTTGTCGATGAATCAAGAAGAATTCATTTCGTCGAGCTGTGATTGAATCTTTTGGTGTAACAGGTTTCAATACATTGTCCAGTTAAATGGCTATATTTGTTTTTATTCATATCTCAATTATCTGCTTTCGTTTTTTGTCTATCTAAGATTTCGGACTTTTAACCGTTACCGGCTAAGATTTTTTTTTCCGAATAAATGGTGAATGGCCTCACCCACGACAATATAATTTGTCCGAAGGGTTTTTCTCAAAATTGAATTTAAAAAAGGTAAAATAAAAAATGCAGTGGCTCATTTATATCTGGCTTATATGGAACAAGATCTTGTCTATGAATCAACAAGAATTTATTTTGTCGAGCTTTGATTGAATCTTTTGGTTTAATAGGTATTAATACATTGTTCAATTAAATGGCTAATTTTGTTGCTGATGTCTTAATCATCTGCTTTTGTTTTTTGTCCATCTAAGATTTCGGACTTTTAACCGTTACCGGCTAAGATTTTTTTTTCCGAATGAATGGTGAGTGACCTCTCGCACAACAATATAATTTGTCCGAAGGATTTTTCTCAAAATTGAATTAAAAAAAGGTAAAATAAAAAATGCAGTCGTTCATTTATATCTGGCTTATATGGAACAGATCTTGTCGATGAATCAAGAAGAATTCATTTCGTCGAGCTGTGATTGAATCTTTTGGTGTAACAGGTTTCAATACATTGTCCAGTTAAATGGCTATTTTTGTTTTTATTCATATCTCAATTATCTGCTTTTGTTTTTTGTCCATCTAAGATTTCGGACTTTTAACCGTTACCGGCTAAGATTTTTTTTTCCGAATAAATGGTGAATGGCCTCACCCACGACAATATAATTTGTCCGAAGGGTTTTTCTCAAAATTGAATTTAAAAAAGGTAAAATAAAAAATGCAGTGGCTCATTTATATCTGGCTTATATGAAACAAGATCTTGTCGATGAATCAACAAGAATTCATTTCGTCGAGCTTTGATTGAATCTTTTGGTTTAATAGGTATTAATACATTGTTCAATTAAATGGCTAATTTTGTTGCTGATGTCTTAATCATCTGCTTTTGTTTTTTGTCCATCTAAGATTACGGACTTTTAACCGTTACCGGCTAAGATTTTTTTCCGAATAAGTGATGAATGGCCTCTCCCACAACAATACAATTTGTCCGAAGGATTTTTCTCTAAATTGAATTAAAAAAAGGTAAAATAAAAAATGCAGTGGCTCATTCATATCTGGCTTATATGGAACAGATCTTCTCGATGAATCAACAAGAATTCATTTCGTCGAGCTTTGATAGAATCTTTTGGTGTAACAGGTCAATACATTGCCCAATTAAATGGCTATCTTTGTTTTTGTTCATATCTCAATTATCTGCTTTTATTTTTTGTCCGTCTAAGATTTCAGACT
The DNA here is from genome assembly GCA_963970395.1 of Ephialtes manifestator. Taxonomy (NCBI): domain Eukaryota; kingdom Metazoa; phylum Arthropoda; class Insecta; order Hymenoptera; family Ichneumonidae; genus Ephialtes; species Ephialtes manifestator. Next base: position 19,028,299 of record OZ019975.1, read on the forward strand.
TTTAGCCGTTACCGGCTAAGATTTTTTTCCAAATAAATGGTGAATGGCCGCTCCCACAACAATATAATTTGTCCGAAGGATTTTTCTTTAAATTGAATTTAAATAAAGGTAAAAAAATGCAGTGACTCATTTATATCTGGCTTATATGGAACAAATCTTGTCGATGAATCAACAAGAATTCATTTTGTCGAGCTTTAATTAAATCTTTTAATTTTAATGTATTTTAATGTATTAAGGTAGTTCTGTCGCTTCACGCTCACTTCGCATAAGTTTCCGAAAAATGAGAGCGAATTGCAAACACTTCTTGATGATATAAAAATCTGAAAAAAATCATGCATATTTAAGATAGTTAAGACATTATTTCGACATAATAATAATTCCAAAATGTTATTAACAAATTGATGAAAAATAAAAATGATCAACAAATCTTCCGACAACCTAATTTTTTTGTTTCGATGAAAATGATTCGTTCATTTTTCTGAATACGTATGAATTTGTTCAAATTTTTTTCTTTGCTTTGAATTTTGTGATTTTTTCCATGTAAAAAATCGAAAAATTCAAAGCAATGAAAAAAATTTGAAAAAAATCATTCGTACTCAGAAAAATGAACAAATCATTTTCACCGAATCAAAAAAATTAAGTTGTCGGAAAATTTGTTAAACAATTTTATTTTTCATCAATTTGATAATAACATTTTGGAATTATTATTATGCCGAATTAATGTCTTCAGCATCTTTAATATGCATGATTTTTTACACATTTTTATATCATCGAGAAGTGTTTGCAATTCGCTCTCATTTTTCGGAAACTTATGCGAAGTGAGCATGAAGCGACAGAACTACCTTAAAATCTATTAATTTTTAATTAATAGGTTTTAATACATTGTTCAATTAAATGGCTATTTTCTTTTTGCTGATATCTCAATTATCTGATTTTGTTTTTTCTCCTAATACGATTTCCGGCTTTTACACGTTAGCGGCTAAGTTTTTTTTTCAATTAAGTGGAGAATGGTCTCTCCCACGACAATATAACTTGGCCAAAAAAAATTTAATCTAAATTCAATTTAAAAAAAGATAAAAAGTAATAATTATGCTGTGGCTCATTTATATCCGGTATAAATGGAAGACATCTGAACGACGAATCAACCAGAATTCATTTTGTCAACCTTTGGTTTAATACGTTTCAATAATTGCCCAATTAAATGGCTAGTTTTTTTCGATGCTCATATCTCAATTAGCTGCTTTTCTTTTTTGCTTTTCCGATTTTCGGTATTTACCCGCTAAGATCTTTTTTCCAAATACATGGACAATTTCCTCTCCACGACAATATTACTCGTTCAAACGATTTTACTCTGAACTCCATTTTGAAAAGGTGAAAAAATGCTGTTGTTTAAGAATATCTGGCTTAAATTGAACAGATCTTTGAATATTTATAATTAATTGCTTATTAACATTTTATTAAATATCACTATATGGAATATCAGAAAGACGATTTTGCATCATTTTTTCAAATAGATATTTTCAAAATCAAATTTACACGGAGAGAAATTTCTATGATGTGACAACATAAAACGAGGACAACAAAAATCGTTACGTTAGGCTGGCAAATCTTTTGTTCGGCTGACAAATCAGTTTTGCAATGCTGACAAATCTTTAGTTCGGCTGACAAATCTTTTTGTTAGCCTAACAAAACGATTTTTGTTGTCACCGTTTTATGTTGTCACGCCACAGAAATTTCTCTCCGTGTACAGCGATATTTTTTGCTCAATTCTAAGAAACGATAGCAACAGTCAGTCAATGCCTAAAAATAGGAAAATATTCAATAAATAAATTAAAAAGTTTCTCACACACTACTGAAATCAACGGTCAAATAGGTCTTTCGACGTTGCATCCTTTAAATCTTCATCTATGCGTAAACCAAAATTGATTAAATATCAGATAGAAAATTTTGCATCTCTTTTCAAATAAATGTTTTTAAAGATCAAATTTACAGCGATATTTTTCATTCAATTCTAAGAAACAAAATTAGTAGTTAGTCAATGCCTAAAAATAGCAAAGTATTCAAGAAATAAAATAAAAGTTTCACACACACATACACGTACACTGCTAATAAAACTGGAGCAAATAGGTCTTGTGTAAGCTAGTGGGTGGCCGCCTTTCTCCTACCGGCGTGGCAGCAGGACCGACGGTCCCGTTGGCGAGGCAGTAACTTTTTAAATCACCCTGAGTACTTGCAGTGTGTAACGCATACGGAATGCATACACATATTACACGCGTAAAACTTAGCGGCAGTCAGGTGAGAGAAAAAGCAGCAAAAGTTCCTACTCGACCGCGCACGTCCTTTTGAATGACCAAATACAGAGGCTCAACTTCATACCAGCTTCCACTAATTACACAGATAACGTGACACGCTAATCGTTGGCTATTAATCAACTTACAGCACTGCACAGTAAAAGTAGTGAAATAACCCAACAAAATATGTTGGTGCACAAAACCTATTCTCGGACTAGAAGTTTTTGCATTTTTGCAGGTGTCCTGAAGAAAAGAAATTCTCCAGCGCCTCGAGATTGATATATATTTTTGTTCATTAAGTTATATTGTGTTACATGTATATTTGACTTTTTGTTTTTTATTTTTAGAACTAAACAAGAATCGGTCGATAGATTCAATGCCATTATAAAAAATAAAAATATGTCTTGATTTTTTAATAACAGCGAAAAGAATTAAAATTCTATGAAATTCTACAAAAAATTATAAAATATTTTAATAAAAACAAAATCCGTGAAGTGTTATGAAAATTTATTTTTCTCAGTAATGATTAAAAAATGTCAGATTATTTAATAAAATCTGCGGACAAACGCTGCTAAATAATCTCAAGCTTTCAATTTGCACAAAAAATATTAATCGAATGAAAAATCGAAGTTTTACAAGTTCGTTTTCCACACGTAACCACACAAGAATTTAAAACGAAAAAAAAGTAGAACTTTGCAAATTGCTTCCTCATTATTGTTGAATTTTTACAAATCTACCTCTATGAGGAAGCGTGTTAATCTATTTTGGCTTCCTCATAGAGGAAGCTTTGTAAAAATCCAACAATAATGAGGAAGCAATTTACAAAGGTCTACTTTGCAGCCTTGATTTAAAAAATTGTACATGGCATTAGTTTTGAACCCCTTGACAGATTCTCGCCAGATTCGAACTGTTGCTTAGTTTACCCACACTCTATACTTGCGGACCAAATTTGAGCCCGATATCTTAAAAATTGCGGAAGTTAGAGCACGAACAAAAAATTCAAAGTGCCATACATTTTAAACCCCTTAACGGATTGACGTCAAATTCACTCCCAAACTTTATTTAATAACAGTCCACTTGTGGACCAAATTTGAGCCCGATATCTTAAAAATTGCGAAAGTTAGAGCACCGACAAAAAATGTCAAAAAATTTTTAAATGCCATAAATTGTGAACCCCTTAACGGATTGACACCAAAATTAATCCCAAACACTATTTGATAACAGTCCACTTCTAGTTCAAGTTTGAGCTGGATATCATAAAAATTGCGGGAGTTAGAGCCCGAGCTGACATTCTCCAAAAAATTCAAAATGCCATAAATTTTGAACACCTTGATGGATTAACTCCAAATGCAATCCCATACCTTGTTTAACGACAGTTTACTCGTGGTTCAAATTTGAGCCCGATATCTTAAAAATTGCGACGGCTATCGTGCTAACAAAAAATGGTGCACATACACACACACACACACACACATACATACAGACATTTTTTCTAAACCACTTTTCTCGACGTTTTAGACCATTCTGAGTGTCCTGACATGAAAATCTCGAAAAAAAAAAATTTCACAAAAACAAAGCTTCCTCTATGAGGAAGCAAAACAATCGTATACGCTCGAGTGGCTGAATTGGAGATCATTATTCATGCGATTCGTCGCAGCGAGAGAACTTACAGCCGTGAGGATAATCGCACCGGGGTAAAATCCGCGTCACGTTGTTATCGTCGCTCGCTGAAGATAAAAAGGAGAACGGATATTATTCTCGGGTTGATATGGGGAATTGTGTGGTCGGGTTGGTGGAGGCGCGCTGCAGCAATACTTGGTATTTGCATCAAGTGCGTATATCTCTCTGGCCACTTATGAACGCACTACGCTATGATACTTTGACAGAGAATCGTTCTGATACGTATATACGAAATAGTAAAAGTGCATGTGTATATGTAGAGAGACGCGTGCACCGAGTGCGTACGACGCATAGTGCAACGTTACGACATTGCGCTATATCTGCGTCCGTGGGGTATGCCAACCGGGTCTACAATAATCCACCTAGATGTATCAAATGTGGGAGCCGTTACCATTGTCGTGCATGCGGCCGCATGTCACAGTTCTCTCTCGTGTATAAGTCACGTAGAGTTGGAGCTCATAGGTATATGAGGCATTCCATATGAAGCGGGCCACCCTGATTTTAAATGTTCCTCGAGTGGGTTGATAATTTTTTTCCAAAGTATTTAGAGTCCCCCGAACACATACGAGTTATTTCAAATTTTTGATCGCAAACTTTTCCACAATAAAATACGCTTTTATTTTTATTTTTTTTCCTTTCGCTGCCGTGATTAAAAATGTATCTAGGCTAATTTGGAAACATTTTTATCAAAAAGTATACGTGAAATCCTACATTTTATCCAAATTATCCAAATTAGCCTAGATATATTTTCAATCACTTTTTGGCAATACAAAGTCATACCATTTTTTTCGTTGAGAAGGACCATTTTGATTTTGCTCAAAATTTTACAGAATTTACGTTATTATGTTCATTAACTACACCAAAATTTGCGCAATGATCAATTCATACCTTCATAATGTGAACATGTGAATTGTGTATTATTCAGCAAATAACCAAGCCGTACATTGGGAAGATATCAATTTGTCATCGTATTGATTTTTTCGTCGTTTTTTAACATTATAACGGAAATTCTGTGCAATTTTGAGTAAAGTAAAAATCGACCCTCTCAACGAAAAAAATGATATGGCATTATTTTGCCAAAAAATGCGTGAAAATTTATCTAGATTAATTTGGAAATATTTCTATCAAAAAGTATACGCGAAACCCTACATTTTATCCCGGAACAATTTCATTGTGTCTTAGATAGTTTTAAATCGGCAGCGAAAGGAAAATAAATAAAAATTTTAAAAAGCGTATTTTATTGTGGAAAAACTATGAGGATCAAAAATCTGAAATAACTCGTATGTATTCGGGAAGCTCTAAATACCCTGGAAAAAAATTATGGACCCACTCTACGAACATTGAAAATCAGGGTGGTCCGCTTCATATGGAATGCCTCATATATCAAGTATTCGCTGTCAATTCAGCCACCTATTTTCAATCTTCACTGTTCAAAATATTTTGAAAATGATTATATGTATCGGAGTTCTTTTACAGATACGGTACATTAAATCTCATTTAATTATTGGAACTTTACAACATATCTGAATATTAAATGAAATTTAATTTAAATTTAGAAAATTTGGTATGAAAATTAATATAAAGTATTAACATTTTTTTTTGTGCATATTAAATTTAATATGCAAATATCAATCAATATACAAAAAAAATTGTAAAATTAATATACAGTATACTAAATATTTAATGAAAGTTGTCTTTATAATATAATTATTGGAATTTTACAACATATCTGTATATTAAATGAAATTTAATAGTTTACTGTATTGTATTAGTACATTACGATACGAGAGCGAAATAGTATATTACACACCTAGGGCAGTAAAGTAAGAAATGTCTCAGATCACATGTAATTAAAAATGTAAATGTCGACAAACATGCGATCTGAGGCTTTCTTATTTACTGCCCGAGGAGTGTATACGATTTTTCTCATCGACGGAGCCGAAAACCGGGAACTTCGTTCCGCGCAGCGGAACGAAAGTTGTCGCTTTCGGCCCGGAGGTGAGAAAAAACTTTTTCTGACGAGTGTGAGTTTGCAGCACGAGCCGAAGGCGAGTGTTGCAATCACACGAGTTCAGAAAACGTTTTTCGCATGAGTATCGTACAAAATTTTATTTCACAAGGTGTGTAAACGAGGTTTGACGCACGCGAAGCGTGCGTAAAACCACGTTTTTACACACTGAGTGAAATAAATTAATTTTACAATTTTTTTTGTATATTGATTAATATTTGCATATTAAATTTAATATGCGCAAAAAAACTTGCAATACTTTATATTAATTTTCATACAAAAATTTCTAACAGTGCTCTTAAATATTATTCAAACTTGGCCGAATGTTGGAAGCTTCTTTTTTGCTTCCTTATAGAGGAAGCCTTGTTTTCATGAATTATAAAAATTAAAAAACCTCCCGACTGAAAAAATGAGTGTAATTAATAAACAAATTGGGTAAATGAAAAATAATTAAATAAGAATCATTCGCATATTATAGTCGGGAGATTAATTCGTCAAGGGTGTGGTAATCTCCTTGATATTAATTTACTTGGTATTAATTTTATAAAAATCGATTGACGCATTCCGTTTTTATGGGATTTTTAAGATTTTGAAGAATGTTCATCAACATTTGTTTTAACTCGAACAAGTTTTTAACTGGGGGACTGAAATTTCGTATGAAAATGAAACAAAGTGATGTGATCTTTTGCAAAACTTGAGATAGCTATTGCAAATTTTGTGTGTAAACGAAATGATATTCAGCCATGATATTTGTTTATTTATTCAAAACAAGGATGCAAAGTAAAACCTTGCCCATTGTTTCATCATTATTTTTCGATTTTTACAAAGCGTCCTCTATGAGGAAGCCAAGATCGATTAACATACTTCGTCACAAAGGAAGCTTTGTAAAAATAAAAAAATAATGAGGAAGCAATGTGCAAGCTTCTACTTTTTTTTAAATGCAACACTTTTTTAACGTCTTTGATTTATCGAAGTGTGTTGAACAATATTGGTCATGGCAGGGTCGGGCACCATCCAAATAAAAATACAAGTTGAATGCCTTTCCCTTCAAAAAAATATTTTCTCACCTCCGGGCCGAAAGCTACAACTTTCGTTCCGCTGCGCGGAACGAAGTTCCCGGTTTTCGGCTCCGTCGATGAGAAAAATCGTATACACTCCTCGGGCAGTAAATAAGAAAGCCTCAGATCACATGTTTTCTGTAATCTTCAATTACATGTGATCTGAGACATTTCTTACTTTACTGCCCTAGGTGTGTAATATACTATTAAACTGTGATTGAAATTCTTTTTCGAGTGGAAAATCATTACAATTATAATCTTAATTCGATATTGCACGGGGAAAAAAAATGTAGAAATTCACTAAATCGGCGTTTGCCCTCGTTGAACCGAATTTCTCGTTTAGAAAAACCAAATGTTTAGTTTCTTAAATAATTATTATTTGATTCAGTTTTTTAATTTTTTTTATGTTACATTTCCCCCCGTCTGCAGGCATTATGCCTATTACAGGGTCGGCCCGGGTCAGTAGCCAGTCCCCCGCTGGGGGTCTGGTCCGGATCAGTAACCAGGTGCCCATGCGGCCACATCCGACTTTCCCCTCTATATCGCATTCGCCACACGGAGAAAAACGCTTGGTTGGGCTTACTAAGATTTTGGTTAAATATTTTACCAAGAAAAATTTGGTAGGCGCAACCAAGTTATTGATTAGGCGTACTAAATACTTGATTGTCTTATCAAATCCTTGGTTATGTTAGCTAATAACTTGGTTATGTTAGTCAATAACTTGGTTGTGCCCACCAAGTGTCCTTGATAACATTTTTAACCAATTTTTTGGTAATTCTAACCAAGCTTTTTTCTGAGTGCATAGCATTTCTGCTATGGGTATAGGAAAACAGCGGAAAACCTATGCCGATATAGCCGGTCTCGAATTCGCCTCCACGGAGAAAAAGGTGTAGTTGTAGGAACTATGGAATTGATACGTGCCAACCAACAGGCGTGGTAAAATATGGCATTAGCAAGTTATTGCGTGTCAGAACCAACCAATTGGTAATGCCAACTAACCGATTGGTAGTGCTAACCAACCGATTGGTGGCGCCAACTAACCGATTGGTAGTGCCAACCAACCGATTGGTGGCGCCAACTAACCGATTGGTAGTGCCAACCAACCGATTAGTCGCGCCAACTAACCGATTGGTAGTGCCAACCAACCATTGGTAATGCCAACCAAACTACATCTAACGTTCCAAGCATTTAAAGGTTAGTTTTCTCAACTAACCCGTTTTCTCCGTGTCCCGGCACCGGAGGTACGTCACGTTTCGTCGAGAACGTAAACACGGACTACAGCTGTATATTTGATTCAGTTGACTAAAATATATTTGCAGTAACCAAAATATTTGTTATACAAACTAAAAATTCATTTGAACGAGGGTGAACGCCGATTTAGTTCATTCTAACATTTTCTTTCTCAGTGTGCACGTCCCTAAAAAAATATGACCTGGGGTCATAGAAAAAAATGTCACTCGGCATAAAAGTTGTAATAAAATACCGGCCTATAATTATATATTTTCTTAAATTGAATACACTTGTTATGAAATAAGCGAAATGTTTATTGTCAAAAAATTGCCATTTTTATTTCTGCGCGAAATTCGCGGAGATTCAAACAGATTTCTTTCAACCCGCTCAGATATTTACGATATTTTTACGAATGAGGAAATTTGACAACTACTTGTAAACAGAAAAAAAGGGTCGATATTAAATTTACATTCTTATATTAGCTTCTAATAATATTTTTCGAAAAAATGTATCAAACTGAAAACTTACATTTTCCACAGAATGAGAAGCCAATTTTTTTTCTGCCAAAAAAAAACGTTACTGTGGATTCTACCTTCTAGCGTAAAAAAAAAGAATTAAAAAATTAAAAAAAAGAAATTAAATAAAATTAAATTACATAAATAACATAGTTTTTGGTGGTTGAATTGACGGAGAATGCTTGATATACTCTAGTATAGGTAGCAAAGTTTTACCTTTCAATAGCTATATATACAAAGTGCGGACATGCACTCTGCGTCGCAAAGAGCGAGCAACAGCAGCAGGCGGCAGCTATTAGATCTCTGCGGGCTATAGCCACTATACATGTACCGCATTCGCATACCTAACGTTCAATTATATAATGCCCAACGACCCTAATAATAACGGGGATACGACGTCGTCATTGTCGTCACCGATTACGATTGACGGGTTGTAACGCAATAAAATTAAAAATCATAGGAGGGTAAAGTGATATTCTCTTGCATTTTCATACAATTTTTTTGTGAAATTTGATAGAAAATGTTTTTTTTTTTTGCTGGGACTTCAAACATTCAATACTTACCATTGACTTTTTTGTATATTTATATCCCTTAAAATTTTAACAATGATAAAAACATCTTATACATAACTTATGTACAAGTATTAAAAACACTTGTGCATAAGTTGGTAAATTAAATGAAAAGTAGAAGTTTTATGAAAAATGATACAGAAAGAATAATTCAAAAATAATTATTTCTTATACCTTGTTTATTTATCAAATAAGAAAACAAACTTTATTTAAACTGAGTTATATCGGGTTCGTCATAATGTTCCATTTTTACTGCTACATTGAAATAATTAAAATCATGGCCAGCTGAAAGATTGGATTCAGTGAAAGCTTAGTCCATTGCTTTGTTGCGCATCTTGAAAAGACTTTGGAAATCTTCAGGTCATGTATCCGGTTTACTTTCGTTCCAGCGAAGGATAGTTTCCATTGGATTGAGAACTTCTCGAGGCTTTGACATTTCCGGAACTCCGTACCATTCTCTTCCATATTTTCTTCTTTAATCTGCTCGAGCAAAAAATCTGCTATGCCTTAAACCATTCCTGAAAAATCAATTAATCAATACAATCATTTTTTCGCCTCGATAAGTCACTGTTAAATTAACCATATTTTCTAAGCAAGGATATTTTTTAAATTCTCCGACAACCAAACGTTTTACTCTCTGCACTGAGAGAAAAAGCGTTAAAAAAATTGCCTTCTTTAATATCGATTACATCAGATAGTTTGCAAATATTAATAATATTTTATTAATAATAAAATATTAATAATTTCGCTATTATACACATGTATGATGAAAATATTCGTAGGAACTTTTTTGTTTTAATTTTCAATATAATAAATTTGATCAGATGAAAGTCAAATTTAACAATGAGTCTTTGAGCATATAAAGAAATGTTTTTTTTACTAACATTTCTTTTTACAATTTTTTTTTTTTCAAACGTAATTTTTTTTTTAATTGAGTGAATCCTATGGAACGCTCTAATAGAGACTCTATGCTCTAACTAATCTTCAGTACCCATTTTTTCTTCCCTTCCATTGTCCTTATTATTATTATTACCATATGACATTACATTTAATTTCTCGATATGGATCTCCCTCTAAAAATTATATTTTTAATGTAATATAATTTAGCGAATTATATTACACATACTGTACTACTATAACTAATAAACGTCACAATTTTAAGGTAAATAAAAGCGGTCTATTTGAAAAATAGTAGGTTTTATTAGTAATTTTTAATTCAATCTTTTTTTATTTTTTATTTTATTTTATTTCATGCTGTGCTCACATTTTTTCACGATGGCACACATTTGATCGAGTAGGTATGATACCCTGGAGTTACCAAAAAAATTCCCGTGGATGTGCCTCAAATTTTTTCAAAATTTTTATTTTTCGCATTTTTCAAGTTCCATGAGGTTCCAAGCTTCAAGTTTTCAAGTTCCAAGTTTTCAAGTTCCAAGTTCCAAGCTCATATGCAACGAACGTCATATTTGAAACTATTAGAATAGTTTTTAAAACTATTATCATTTTGACGATTGCTACTATAATTATATTTGCTGTAACCATAAAATAAAGACGTTCCTCCTGGGAATTATAGTTTATAGTTAGATTATCGTCGGTCTAACTATATATTTTTTTTAAATTACCAGATTTTTCTCTCAGTGTGTGTACCATTCGGACTTGTACAAGCCATTATTTTAAGTAGTTCCTTCAAAAAAATGTTGGCTAAAAGCTTCAGTTTCTATGTGGTTCCACTTTCGCCATATGCGACAAAGCGGGCTGAAACTTCAAACGCATGCACAATAAAGTAGGAAAGATGGGGGCAAAACGGGCAGGGGGGCAAAACGGGCAGCTCCATTAAAAATCGGGATTGGGGGCAAAACGGGCACCGTCTCAACTTTCGTAAAAACGATTTGTCTCAGTTTTTTACGTTCCTTAGATAAGGAAAGTGTGGAAAATACGTCAAATTGGTGATAAAAAAAATTGATAATCTTCATCAGATCAAAATTTTTTTAACCATCCGTTCAAAACTTTTTTTCGATACTTTGTTGAGCAATGAAAAAAAATATAGTCAAATGAATTTTTCAAAAATTTTATAATCAAATTAATTCTTTGAAAAAAAAGTCGGTATATCATAAAGAAATCAATTAGAACGAAATTCTCATTTTATGATTTGGTGCCAGTTTTGACCCCGACACTTATATTTAGCCGAGATGCCTGTTTTGCCTCCCTGCCTGTTTTATTGACATCACCAATTATTTTCCGAAATTTTCAAGTAAGAAATGTCAGGAAATTGAAAAAAGTTGTGTTCGATAAAGTTGAAACGATGCCCGTTTTGCCCCAAATTGTCATTTTCAGTCGTGATGCCCGTTTTGCCCCCATCTCCCATAGTTACTTATTCCTGAATTTCATAAAAAACGACAAAGGCGTTTAAATTTTACAAAACGTTTAATTCTATTCTTTTTTTTTTTAAGCAAAGTCGGGCGTCGCTAATTTCTTCGTCATTTTTCATCTTTCTCAGAGCCTCATCTATGAGATTTTTTTAGCAAAAGAGAAAAATTTGCTTTTCAATGAACATAGCAAGGAAAAACCATTTTATTTCATTTTGAAACATACCGTTTATTTCTATACCAATTTCACAGATTGAAATTGTATGCAGATTTTGCAGAAAAATAATTGGAATATCATTTACAATATTTGGGTAGACCAAACAATAAAAACCACGCAAATTTACATAACGTTATACAATAGTAGATATATATAACTATATAATTTAGCCTGTCTGAGTATCAGTTCCTGGTTATGTCTAATGGTGCCTTTAAATTACTTAGTAGCTCATAATTGCACTAATTTAGTTTAAACGTCAACAGTAGTTTAAACAAAATTAACAAGGAACAATATTAGGATGAGAAGCGTGTAATAAAATCGTCTTGTTTTAACGCTTTAGTGTGCATTTACACATATGTTAGCGTATATTTGTGTAAGTTATTTATCCTGAGGTCTTGTTGTTAACGACAAGCGGTTAATAATCGCAGACATACAATTTTCCTTCATGTTTCATCGAGCCAGGTACTTTTTTTCGGCCCCCTGTAATCAGTTAGAGTCGCCGTTCTGCTAATAAAAACTCGAGCAATAAATAATATAATACACTCTAGGTGATGCCTGTGTGACATAAGTCAGCACAACAAGGCAATTTTTGTACTTTCGTCGAAATTTCCGGGAACCCTGATATTCCTTGCTCGCTCCACACAAAAAAATATCGCTTACGAACATTCTCCGGTGAATAATGTAATTACCGCGTAACAACCAACGAAAAAGTTTGTCTCCAATAGGTGTTTCTAAGCTAAAGAATTAAGCAAAAACCGACGCAACTAAGAATTCGCTCTAGCGAAAGTATATCGCCTCGTTACACATTATGTCTTATATTATTAACTTGTATTTGTTGTCTGCTATTTACATATTTTTTATGAATCTGAAATTTTGTGAAAGTGTACATTTTTGTAAATTGTACAAATTCACTAAATTTTTACAATTACAGTTTGAAAATTTATAGAAATTCTACGATTTGTGATATTTATAAATATTGTGAACGAAAAAGCTTTGATTTGTTAACGTGTCAATAAATATTTCTTATAATATACATACAAAATTGAACAAATTATTTGTGTACTTTTTCTTTAATAAAATTAAAAATTAACAAATTTTACTTTGTATATAAAATTAAGCGAAAATTTCTGTCTATGTTTGTTGTTTTTAATCAACGTAATTAATATTTTTTGCCATTGGAACGACATGAAGTACGTAAGTGCTGGGCGGTAATTTTTGACGCTAAAATTCAGATCACTTAAGGGGCGGGTCTCGTCGTACCGGATTTCGAAATATGGTCCTGGTCCACTTTCGTAAGCATCGATAAATTTTCGTCGAGAATTGTTCGAGGGCGTCAGAGAGAAACGAGAGGGAATAACCCTGGGCGTCGCTTTGACCCACAGGTGACTCGATCTTTCACCTCATCCCCGGACTTTTCGAAGGATATGCGAAAGAGAATCCCTTGGAAGCCCCAAACAATTCGAGTCAGGCAATATAAGACTTTGGAAGCAGACAGCCGCCACTGCAGTCACTTTCGCTAAAAATCTCAACCCAGAAGAATGCGACTGTCGTTTCTCCCACGCTGATCTGACAAACGAGAAGAAAGAATAGGCTTCGGTGAGCGGCAAATTAGTCTTCGGCTTTTGAGAACCAAACACGAATCTGTGAGAAGTCGAATGCTAAGTGGTTAAGGCCATTCGGACACATATGTGTATATATGTATATTTATGTGTATATGTACGTATATATGGGGCATTCCATACCAATTGAGCCACCCAAATTTAGCATGGTCGTAAAAAGTGTTCATAATTTTTTTCAAAATTTGTTTAGAGTATCACGAACATCCACGAACAAATTATTTCAGAATTTTAGCACCTATGATTTGCCCAAAATTAAATAACGATTTTTTAAATTTCATTTCATTCAATACACTGTATATTCAAAATTGCCGATCGTACAAGAAATTTGTTCATGTATTGACAAGCTAAATAATGGGAATTAAGGTCTTGAATGTACTTTTTAATTGAAAAAATTTCTATAGCCGCTCAAAAACAATTTCAGCCATTTTTTGACAAAATAAAATAATAATATTTTTGTCGTTGAGAAAGACCATTTCGATTTTTCTCAAAATTTCACAGAATTCCCATTATTTAGCTTACAAACTACGGAAAAATTGGCATGATGACATGAAATGCACGTGAATTTAATATACCAAACGATATGAGATTCACGAAACGAGTATATGAATTCCATGTTAATATACTTTTATAGTAGATTTAAGAATAGTATAAGAATTCCCCGATACTGCTATTCGAAAATCACAGTACGTGAGTTTTGTAATCTTCATTTTAATATACAAATGTTGAATTTGTCAATGACGAATGCATCTGAAAATTAATATACAGGATATGCATCCGAGCTTTATATACGGTATATTAATTTAAAAAAAAAAAATTCACATTGTTCTCAAGATTTGGTTATTGGCTAAAAGGTGTAAAAAGAATTTCTAAAAGTTGCTTTCTCCATTTGATCATCCCCTAAAAAATGCTATGTGTAAAAAAACTTAAGCCAAGTTCGATCGGTAATTTTGAATATACAGCGAATTGAAATTAAAAAAATAAATAAAATCTTTATTTAATTTTGGGCACACGATAGATGATAAAATTCTGAAATGATTTGTGGATGTTCGTGATACTCTTAGGAACTTTTGAAAAAATTATGAACACTTTTTGGGACTATGCTAAATTTGGGTGACCGACTTGGTATGAAATAACTCATAAGTGTATTTATGTTTGTATATATGTGTATTTATATATATGTATTCAAATAGCGCGAAAGTTTATTGGCTTCGTGCAGATTCTTGACTGCGACCAGGTCATTCCAGATTGCATAACTCCGGACCTATCCTTTTTAATCCGGGTGTGTTATAACCCAATGTGGAAAAAATGGCATACCTGCGACTAAATTGACAAGCAAAAAAAAAGTCTGAATGTTAAGACTAACAATACTGGTTTAAAAATATTTCAACAGTCTTTTGTCCTTAACTCCGAGGCGACTTTTAAACTTAATAGTCGTTCGGTCTATAAAAATGCACAAAGTGACCGTTCGCACGCTTTCGTGTGTAGTTTATATACATATATTTTTAATATTGGTTACGCCTCAGTACGAGGCCGAAAAAAGAAATTTCGGTTTTTACTACATTTTAAACGCCTATTCGATCGTAAATTTCCCTGTGATTACTTCAAGTGAAAATCGCAAAAAACCTCTTGCGGTGCTTTTTTTACGTTTTCCATGGAATTTTAAAGTTATTAACATTAAATTTACGATCACACAGACTTTTACAATGTGGAAAAAATTGATTTTTCTATTTTAGACACTGTACCGATATATTTTGACTTGTTAAAAACAATTTACTTCTTATTCTCTCAAAAAATCACGATTTTTCATACAAGACCGAAAAAAATGTGATTTTTTTTCAAATTTCGATTGTGATTAATGAAGATTTTCATACAATTCCTGTTATATTCCTAATTAGCGGGTAATTTACATTATATGCAATGTAGTTTAATTTTCCGTATGAGCTAGAACAACTTCATTGGCCATAACTTCCTAGTCATAATCTTGTTTCGGTGACACTAAACAGACAACACAAAAGTGGTCCACATAAAGCAGAAAATTATATTTAAAAATACACACGTCCATAATAGTATATTAAACAATCCTATCATTCCGAATACGGACTTTGCTTGTCGAATTCACGAAGTATTATCATAAATTTACGATGAAAATCCTACATGTTTCTTCCTATAATATTATTATAAATAATATAATTTTTATATTATATTTAATAATAAAAATATATGTTCGTGGAAATAATATTACATTTTTCATTAAAAATAAAGTTTCATCCACAAATCTTTGGATTCAAATATTTTTCATATTCAAGATTCATTATGATAGACTTTCTATAGACGTGAAACGATGAGAAGAGGAACGAGTCAATCAGCATGAAATTATTGTATAAATGATAGAATACTATTTCATTTATATCTGGGTTTTATAATAGATTATGATAATTCTTTCAGTCTAAACACATACGATTTATTCCGATAGACTTTCTATAATTGTAAGTAGACGATAGAAAATGATAGGATCACTCTATTCATGCCTCTTTGATTGCGAACGATTGATGTTGAATCATATATTTACGATACTAGCGCGCTTCCATCGAACCTCAGTATTCACATTTTTATTAGCGTCCTGTGACTTTTATAGATTATCGTGGATAAAATAACTTGCATTTTCGATATAAGAAATCGTGCCATTTTATTAGTTTCGTGAATTGCTATTAGAAGTCATGCATGGATAGAAATTATACTACCATTACAATACAATTTTTTAAAAAATTTGTTTGTTTTTTCCGACCTGAAGTCGGATCTGTAAATTCTGAAATAAAAACTGGAATGATTTTCCAATAATCATCGCAAAAAGACATGTAACCTTTACTTTCTGAGGTACAATATGCGACTGGGAAACGATAATGAAGACCAAAATTCGATATCTTGAAGAAAAGAAAATTTAGGTTCTTTAGGTTGGATTCTCCGACCGAAAGTCATATCCGTGAATTCTGAAAACAGAATCGATCAAAAGTCACTTTTCCAAAAATCATCGCAAAAAGGCATGTAAGGTAAATGTCCCCATTCCCGTCCATGCTCCCTCTGCCGACCACTTCGACGGAAATAATTATTTATACGAGTGCTGTGCAAAAATAACAACAATTGAGCATAGTACAATATTCCGAGGACCCTATGTGTGAGAGTATTGCAACGTAAAGAGTAAATACAATAACACAATCCAAGTTTTGTTCGTATTTCCGAACGCTTGTCGCGAATCGAGCGTATTCTTAACAGTGAGGTTAAATTCCGTCGACCGCTTCAATAGTCCGTACTGCATCCAGAATTTGTAAAAATCGAATAATTTTTAGTGCAAACGATAGATTATGAGTTCAATTACTGATCCAGCAAAAAAAAAAGTTATAAATAATTTATTTTTCATTTTTTTTACGGTGGTCGAAGTTAGGCACAACGAAATGCCTGGCTGCCCCCATTACCGTAAACGTTATTTAGACAGTCAAAAAAATTTCTTTATTACAAGGTTTACTTTCTCGGTGATAAAAAAGATTGATATAATTCAATTCTTACAGGATCGCTGCGAAGGACTTGGACTTTTTTCCCTCACTGATCAAAATTTTGAAATAATTCAATTTTTACAGCATCGCAGCGATAAAAAAAAGTGTTTGTGGAGACGGAAATGTAACACAAGTTCCGAAAAACGAAATTTTTTTATAATTATGCAATAAAAATATTAATAGTACAATCTCGGATCATGTTTATTTATTTTTTTTTAAATTTTATTACTCCTCGGGATCTCCGTTTCCCTAGTGGTCGAAAATGGGTTTCAATTTTTACAGCATCGCAAAAAAAAAGTGTATGTGGAGACGGAAATGTAACATAAGTTCCGAAAAACGAAGTTTTTTTATAATTATGCAATAAAAATATTAATAGTACAATCCCGGATCATGTTTATTTATTTTTAAAAAAATTTTATTACTCTTCGGGATCTCCGTTTCCCTAGTGGTCGAAAATGGGGTCATCGCTGGTCGGGATTGGGCACAGCTGTGTCGGCAGAGGGGACACTAATAAGCATGAATTAATCAGCCTCTATCTGGCGAAATAATTGGCGGAATCGATTGAATAAACTATTTTTAGAAAGAGAATTAACTGAATTTTACAGTGGTGCAAAAAAAATCTCCAAATTTACATTCGTCGCAACGAAAAAAGCCATACAGTTGTCTGGTTGGCCTTATAGGGTACGGGAATGGGGACATTTACCTTAACCGGTACTTTCTGAGGTACAATATACGACTTGAGATCGATAGTGAAGGCCAAAATTCGATATCTTGAAGAAAAAAAAGTAGGTTCTTTAGGTTGAATTTTCCGACCAAAAGTCGGATCCGTGAATTTTGAAAACAGAAACAGAAAAAAGTCACTTTTTTAAATCATCATAAAAAAGCATGTGACCGCCACTCTATAATCAAGAGTCGCGGTAGCGACTCGACGCCAAGTTAAAAAAGAAATTAATGTTGCCTTCACACTATTAATTTTTACCTCGGGAATGACGTTAAAATACTTCGAGCATTTCGAGTCGCGGGTTCGTACGCCTAGAGGGCGCTTTAGCACCTACTAGTAAAACAACGTCGACCAATTACGCATACGTCCTTGTTGCGAATGCCGATAATCGATGCTGTCTCAAACTGTGCATAGAATTGTGCGAGACAACAAGAGCGGCGGCCGACCAACGAGAGTGTGCGAGATTTCGCAGTGATAAATCAATTCATCGAGACGACAAGCGGCCACCGCGAAGTAGCAGCGACGATCACCACGCCCTCTCTAAATGCCCTCAGGCAGACTCCTTGAACCCCTCGATTCTTTAGTATCCCCGGTGCAAACGCGGGGGCGTGCAATACTAATATACCGCTGAAGACAATATACTTTTGACGTATTCTCCCAGTAGATAAAGCGATACGGACAGTCTTGATAGGTTTCGACAGCGAACGTCACTCATTTATTCTTGCGTATGGTATCGCACGTAATAACTATATTATATATGCTGGCCGACTCTGCGACTTGCTAATAAACAAGAGTGACGTGACGTAAAATATTCGCCAAGGTCAATTATCCTTAAATTCTTGATATTTTACGTCTCTAGACAATAAGAAAAAATATACCATATAGCTAGGAATATATATGAGATATTCACTGCGATGTAAACGCGTTTTTTACTTTCACACATATTTCCTTTTTTTTATGAATTGTTTAATACAAATAGTAGTAAAATTCTAACTCCGTTTTTAAACCAAAATTAATTAGCTTGTTTTGCCAGATATATATTTTATTTTGTTTGAAAAAAGAAAGAAATATTTAATTATTCTTGCATTCAACATTTTCGAAATAAATATTTTCCACCTTGTATTTTTGTTGTCCCATTTTTGCTTCCTCATGGAGGGAGCTTTTGTGGTCCGAAATCGATTGACATACTTCCTTAATGACGTAGCTTTATATACAGCTAAAAATAATGAGGATGCAAGATGCAAAGTTCCCCTTATGGAAAAAAAACTATTGAGCACTTAATAGTTACTATTCGGATTCAAAAGTAACTATTAACTGTCAATAGTACCGACTATTGAAAATCAATAGTAACTATTCGAATAATTATTATTCAAAATAGTTACTATAGACTACCAATAGTATCGACTATTAGAAGTGAATAGTAACGATTAGGGTAGTTACTTGTTGGAAATTTAATGTATATGTTCAATAATAGGTACTATTAAAGACCAATGATAATCATTTGTGTAGTAATTTTCCGTCGTAGTTATTATTTAAGTACAATAGTAGATACTATTCCTCATGCATAGTAATTATTTGAGCAGTAACTCAGTTATTATTGAGTGACATAATTTCTGAACTTTAATAGTTCTATAACTAGCAAACGTACAATATTTATTATGCAAGCAATTAGATCTAAACTGCAAGGTGTACAAGACACCGGTTGCTGATAAAAATAGGATTCATAAATAAATAAAACGTTATTATGAATATAATTTGAGTACTCTTGAGAGCTACTGAATTTCATCATTCTTAGTATAAAGTAATTTAAAAAGCATTAATTTTCTATGTATTTTTCACGTTATGAAAATAATGTAAAGAAATTACCATGCAATAATATAAATATGTTTATTTGTATGAATTCATTGCACGTATTCTAAGTAAAAACATCGGCTATCTGTTGGGTATCTACAGGACTACAGATTTTTATAATATACACTGTTACAAAAGACTGGAAGTTATTATGCATAAACTCGCAATCGAAATTTAATATACAATTGTGGTATAAAATTCATATACTTTTCCAATAAAATTAAAGCAAATTATTAAAATTCAAGCACTTTTACTGTAAAATGAAAGTAAATTATTGAATGTGCTGTGCCATACATTAATTTTACATTACACTTGTATATTAAATTTAATATACTTGTTTATGCATAAAAACTTCCAGTAAATGTACATTAAATTTCAAGTACATTTTTTTTTACAGTGTAAATTAAGGTACTATGGAACTGTACAGCTGTAGAACTACAGAATTACAGAACTGTAGTTCTTCAGTAGTAAATTGTTGTGTAGTTCTAGACGCAGTAGTTCCGTCTAATAGTGTACTTTTATCTCAATAGTAGGTACAGTTCAATAGTTTCTCCTAATAGTTTGCCAATTTAGCATTGGTTTATAGTTTAACAGTTTTTAATAGTTTAATAGTTCAATAATTCTAATAGTTTTTTTCTGTAAGGGTCTTTGAATTCTTGCTTTTTTTTTCTTCGAGATATCGAATTTTGGCCTTTGCTAATCGTTCTCAAGTCAGATATTCTACCATGGAAAACCCCCGTTACAAACTTTTTTTACTCCCTGGCAAACAGTGTCACCGACTTTTTAAACGGTGTTTTCCAGTCTCGATTAGCTCCTGTTTCACCCAGTTTAACTGACGTTTTAACCGAAATTATTCTTTGTTAAGCGATTTTTACTGGTAAATTGACCGATTGTAACCGACATTTTTACCGAATTAAAAAAAAATCAATTTTGTTTGGTGAACTCAATCGATTTTAACTGACAATTTAACCGAAAGAAACGTTTTTAATCGGTTAAATTGCCGGTTAAAGCCGGTGAAACAGTGGGCTAATCGCGACTTATCTTTTCTCGGTTAAAAAATCGGTTAACTTCAGTTATTTTCGGTTAACACTACGGTGACACAGCTTGCCAGGGCTGTGATTACAAAAAACGTTCCTTTTGGTCATTTCCAATTTCAGAAATTGCACACCCAACTTCCGGTCGGAAAATCTACTATTTTAATTTATTTCTTTTTATGTCACTATTCTCAAACTCATTCAAAATGCTCTAAAACGTCGAGAAAAATGGTTTAGAAAAAGTGTCCATAGAAATGTAATTTCATGTAAAACCGAATATTTTGCACCTCAAATTTTTCTTTTCCAAAATCTAATTAAAACAAAAATGCTACTCCTAAACTTGTAATAGAAACATCTGCGAAAATCCTGAAAAAGCCGTTAAGTACTAAAATCTGACTAAAAATACGCAAAAGATTTTTAAAAAATGTGTCTAGACTGTGAGAAAACGCTTCATACAACGAGTGTTTTTTTTACGAGGTGAAAGATTGTCACTCCCAGTGCACTTTTAGACATGTGTAGAGGCAAAAGAATATCGACAATTGGTCGTTTGTAATTGGATCTGTAATAATTTCGCCTCGGCCACTATAGTCTTTTTTCATTAACAATTTAATTTTGGAAACGCAGATTTTTTTACCTCATTTAATTCTCGTCTCATTCTTCTCTTCCAAAACACAATAAAAAAAGCAACTTCTAAACTTGTAGTAGAAAGATCTGTGAAAAAAGCTGTCACGTACTAAAATCTGACTGACTATAAAAAATACGCAAAAGATTCCGAAAAAATGTGTCTAAACTGTGAGAAAACGCCTCATACAACGGGTGTTTTTCTACGAGGTGAAAGATTGTCACTCCCAGCGACACTTTTAGACATGTGTAGACGCAAAAAAATATCGACAATTGGTTGTTTGTAATTGGATCTGTAATAATTTCGCCTCGGCCACTATGGTCTTTTTTCATTAACAATTTCATTTTTAAAAAGCAGATTTTTTAATCTCTTTTTATTCTCGCCCCATTCTTCTCTTCCAAAACACAATTAAAAGAAAAAATGCCTAAATTCATAGTAGAAAAATCTGTGAAAATAAAAAAAAGCTGTCAAGTAATAAAATCCGACTGACTATAAAAAATACGCAAAAGATTCCGAAAAAATGTGTCTAAACTGTGAGAAAACGCCTCATACAAAGGGTGTTTTTTACGAGGTGAAAGATTGTCACTCCCAGCGACACTTTTAGACATGTGGGGACGCAAAAAAATATCGACAATTGGTTGTTTGTAATTGGATCTGTAATAATTTCGCCTCGGCCATTATGATCTTTTTTTATTAGCAATTTAATTTTGAAAACGCAGATTTTTTTACCTTATTTAATTTTCGTCCCATTCTTCTCTTCCAAAACCCAATAAAAAAAAGCAACTCCTAAACTTGTAGTAGAAAAATCTGTGAAAAAAAGCTGTCAGGTACTCAAATCTGACTGACTATAAAAAATACGCAAAAGATTCCGAAAAAATGTGCCTAAACTGTGAGAGAACGCCTCATACAACGGGTGTTTTTTTTTACGAGGTGAAAGATTGTCACTGCCGGCGACACTTGCACACATGTGTGACGCAAAAAAATGTCGACAATTGGTTGTAATTGGTTTCGTAATAATTTCGCGTCGGCCACTATGGTATTTTTTCATTAACAATTTCATTTTAAAAAACAGATTTTTTTACCTCATTTTATTCTCGCCCCATTCTTCTCTTCCAAAACACAATTAAAACAGAAAAGCAATTCCTAAACTTGTAGTAAAAAAATCTGTGATAAAAAGCTGTCAAGTACTAAAATCTGTCTGACTGTAAAAAATACGCAAAAGATTCCGAAAAAATGTGTCTAAACTGTGAGAAAACGCCTCATACAAAGGGTGTTTTTTTTTACGAGGTGAAAGATTGTCACTCCCAGCGACAATTTTTAGACATGTGTAGACGCAAAAAAATATCGACAATTGGTTGTTTGTAATTGGATCTATAATAATTACGCCTCGGCCGCTATAGTCTTTTTTCATTAACAATTTCATTTAAAAAAAAACAGATTTTTTTACCTCATTTTATTCTCGCCCCATTCTTCTCTTCCAAAACACAATTAAAACAAAAAAGCAACTCCTAAACTTGTAGTAAAAAAATCTGTGATAAAAAGCTGTCAAGTACTAAAATCTGACTGACTAAAAAATACGCAAAAGATTCCGAAAAAATGTGTCTAAACTGTGAGAAAACGCCTCATACAAAAGGTGTTTTTTTTTTACGAGGTGAAAGATTGTCGCTCCCGGCGACACTTTCATGCATGCGTAGACGCAAAAAATGTCGACAATTTTGCAATTGGTTCTGTAATGCTTTCGCCTCGGCCACTATGGTCAGTCAGAGCAGCGCGCTATAATAGTGTGCCTGGTCGCCGGAGGCGTATTCAGGATCAGGTCACGATCAGACACGTAATCTGGAGCACCCACGCCACAGCAAGGCGCATTCGCGAGTCCCAATACCGTCTCTCACACTCCCGCACTCTCCGGTTCGGCTTTCGGCACGTGTGCTTTATTATTCGACACTCACAGCACGACGCCTGCCCAAGTGTGGCCACTACATATTCTTGCATAGGCAGTCGTAATGCTGCGACTCACCCTCATAACAGTTACTGGCCGCGCGCACAGCTGGACAATAAATAAAATTATGTTTTATGTAACTAGAGAACAATGTATGATTGTGTTATAGCATTTCTTGTTCCGCGTTACGCGGACATCGGCGCTTTCAAACGAGAAGAGATTTGGCTTACATAAATATGAAAGTAAGGAGGTCAATATCAACGACTGTCTTTGTAGATTGCCGTCCGGATATAAAGATATGTTGTTCCGACTACCGCCTTTATTTTATCTCGATTTCTGTAACAAGGTATTCCAATCTCGACTGGCATCGAGAAAAACTCTTTTTTTTCTAAATATGCTATTGCAAAATGGCACGGCACTATATTTTCGATTTTCCTATTATTAATCAGTTTTCTCAATTGGAAAAGTTTTGATAATATTTCGAAATATTTGCAGAATTTTTACCAAAAATTGAAGAATATATTTTTGTCTTGTCGGGTCATAATCTTGCATTCAACTGTTCCAAATTGTCTCATGAGTAGATGAAAGAATGTAGATTTTACCTACATTTTAAAAGCATATCTAATTGGGAATTTTCTGATGATTATAACACTGACAAATTTTCAGTTGATACCCGGAAAAATCATCCCGAGATCACCGATAAATGACTAATAAATGAAGTAATTTTGTTCGATAAATGTACTAGGGAATGACTGAATTGTAACCGATTTTCGGGGGGGGGGGGGGGGGCAACTATTAGTGATTTTTAAATGATTTATAAGTAATTTTTCAGTTATTTTACCAAAATATTACTCGAATGATACCTGAAATTGACTTAAAACCAGAGTTGTAAATGCCTAATACGTACAGAAATAATGATGATGATACGATCAACTCTATAATTATGATTTTATAATAATAACATGTACCGATTGTAATACGATGATTAAACTTTGGAATGGCTGCAAAAATAATTATTTTTCAATAAAAATTCACGGTAATCCTTTCGAAAAAATGGAAAAAATAAGTAATGCATTAAGAAAGTAATGCATTACTTATTTCTTCCATTTTTTCCACTGTTTCTTGCAATATTAAAGCGAAAATTAGTATTTGTTTCAGCTATTCAAATGTTTACACTCTATTTTATAATCACTACTACATATTACTATTATGAAATGATAATTACAAAACAAATTGTACTGTAAACTATATCTCATGAATTAATGGGGATTTACAACTCTGCTTGAAACTAACCCTGTAAATGGGTGTACCAACAGTCATTTCTGGGTCCGATCCCTGTTACATGACCGAAAAACTACTCATAAGCTACCAAAAAACAACTACAAATTCGGTCATTAACTGGTTCCAAAAATGAACATAATGTTTTGCCATATTTAAGTGACCCTGGAGTCACTATCCAGTCAATTAACTGGGCAATAACGAAATGTTATCTCCTAAATAACTGCAACCGATGAGTTACTTGCGAATAACTTCAAAATGACTGAGCAGAAGTCATTTCAGATCCGTCAAGGATAACTAAAAAAATGTATAGGAAAACGTAAAAAGCCTGAAAAAAAAACAATTTTTAGTCATTTTCAAATTTTATACAAGTTGACATTTTTTTCATATTTTTTTTTCCCTCAAAAGGTAGGATTACAGAAATTCGGAATTTCCAACTGGCTTGAGTTAATCGATTTTTAATTTTCGTTCAAAAGATCTCGCCAACACGAAGAGAATGTCTTCAATATCATTAAGATGCCTCATTTTTTGCGCTCATGAAATTGTTTTGAAAAACTGGCTGAAAATAATGAAACGGGTATGCAAAAGTTGTCAACCTTTGCCACTCCACACTGAGAAAAAAACCAATTAAATGTGCCGGTTGCGAGTGGCGAAAGAAATATTTTGTTCCGTAAACGAAATAATAGTTATTGTGAATTAAGGAAAGTTGATTCAACTATGCGTTGGTTCGTTCAATCGAATATGCATGTCTAATTAACCAAATGTTTATTTCGCCACCCGCAACCGCACATTCGGATGGTCTTACCAATTTTTTTCAAAAATTTTTTACAAAAATTTGTAAAAAAAAATTCAAAACTCAATGAATCCAAACTTGCCGCATAGCGTTTTAAAGCTTGATTCATTACGAAAAAAACAGCGCATTCCAGAGTCACTGCGATAAATTAATTTACGATTAATACCACATTAAAGCCGAAAAGAGTATTAATTTTATTCACAGTCTCTGTAAGATGTATTTCCTTGTTTCTCTGAAAAAAACGGCGCTTTGTTTATCATTATTATACATTATTATTACCACTCTAAAAATGTCCTTAATCATATTCATAGCAAAACACGGAAAAAAATATTTGTTTGGGACAACGACTTTTCCAATTTGCTGTACAAAAGGTCTAAAAAATTAGATGCCCCAACCATGTTGAATAATAACCTCAACTATTCACAATTAGTTGCCGCGAAATTAGTAAGTGTAACGAATCTAATCGTTGGGATTACAATTCGAATTGTTGGGACTACCATTCGAATCGTTGCGACTATAATTCGAATCGTTGCAACTACAATTCGAATTGTTGGGACTACTATTCGAATCGTTGCGACTACCATTCGAATCGTTGCGACTACAATTCGAATTGTTGGGACGACAATTCGAATCGGGGAAACTATCATTTGAGTTGTAAGAGAAATAGAATAATCGATTGATTGTGCCAACTAATTTTTTGTTTATGACAACTAATTTTTTCTTTCCGTGAACAAAGATCTTTTATACGATTTAATTCTCCCACGTTCTCTTTAAAGTGCACTTAAAATACACCTTATCACCCCTTCCCGCTAATCAAATAATCCCATGAAAACACATCTCTCATTTATCTTCGCAAAACTATCATTCAAGTGTTAAAAAAAATATATATTTGCATGTTATTCAAATATGAATTTATATTTATAGCACGAAATGTTTATATCTCATGTTGATGTATAGTTATGCTATGGTCGGATTCCATCAACTGCGGTATTTTCCTCGTAATTCCAGAGTCTCCCACGCTCAATTTTTGCCCGTTTCTCGACTGGAAGGAATTTCGAACGTAAAGATTCTCCAGTCCGGGTGATTGATTTACGAGCTAGTCGACGAAGAGGACGAGTGAGCAACTCTCGTTGCGTCCGTGTATACATTTTCAACGCTGTATACGTAATGCGAAAGATGCGTTGCGTGAATCGAAGCGTTCATAACAGAGACAACGTTTTTTTTCCCTTAAACTTCTGACCCGTGTCAATCATCTACGAATTTGTGTCGTAAATCAAAATCGAATCCTGCAGTTATGATAAATAGTTTCGCCGTACTCTGACTGTAGTGATGCCGAACGTGAGTGTAGAGAGTAAGAGACAGAGTTTTGCGACGCCTTTGCTTTCGATACAATCATTTTTCGACATCAAACTACACTAACCGAGCATACATGTAAATATGAAATAATTTCAACATATTTTATCGCGAAATCTTGAGAAACGTACCAACAGTGGACTATACTTTGTCGATGAATGTCAACATACGTTGGAAATCGAACTAGAATATGATTGATCACAAATCGGTTACAAAATTAAAGTACCCACTTATCACGCAATATTTTCATTATGTTGTTGTAATATTTTCAATATTTGACTTACCACGAAATGTTGTTGCAATCTATATTGTAAATATTTTTTTATGTTTTATTCAAATAGTTCAGCACTCGATTTTTTTCAACGACTTGTAAAAACAGACCAACTTCATTTTTTAAATCCATTGGAAGTATAACTGAAAGAATTTTTTTGATATTTCAATCTTTGGCATTACAGACTTTTTTAAGACTTTCTGAGAGTTCACAATCTTTTTTCAAGACTTTCCGGCTATTCAACCTCTTTTCAAGACTTTTTGACAATTCAAACTTTTTTCAAAATTTTTTGACAGTTTCATCTTTTTTCAAGACTTCTTGTCAGTTTAAACTAGTCTTTTTTAACGGTCCAACAGATTTTTCTACAGACCTAAATTTTTTTTCCATTTTATACACTTAATGAATTATTATATAAATATTTTTGTAATATTTTTCTCAAGCCGTTCGTAAAACTCGGAGTCACTAAAGATTATTTCCTATTTCCTATAAATAAAACGTCTGTTCTGCCAAAAAGGAATGGTTGTTGGATACTCCATCAACTATTACTGAGAAGTACTAGCATGAAAGTCGCGAAACCAATTGAATGTTTCGCATGAAATTGTTCGGGTAATTCCGGTCGCCTTTTTTTATAGGACTTTCAAACGTGTAATGAAACATAAGATTAATTTTCTTTCAACAGCGTAACTTTATACTATCAGCGAGGCATCCGCAATTGCACGTACAAATTTCAATCTGTGGTTTATAGAAAAATTGAAATTCTAATCTCAGAAATTCTAGCCTTATGCAAACACATAAATCTCCATCAAATTGAACATATTTTCTATGTATATCTTTCTATATATCAATTCACATTCCATGCTAAGTAATTAATTCAACTGAATATATATTATAAATGCGATTACGACTAAGATTTGTTATATTAAATTTCAATATATTTGTTTACGTTGTCAACATTTTAGCATGGGAAAAATGAAGCTAAAGAACTGAAAAAGACATAAATAATGTCTTTTTCATAATTAGATGTGATCTTAACGACTATAACTTTCGCAAAACTCTTATTTTTAATGCGGGTTTTCTTATAAGCAAAAGAGTGTATAATCTAAATGCCTTTAGATTTTTTTATTTATCTCGGTTTAATCGGCACAGAGTATTAAGTTAATTGATCATCGTGTACGTAAGCTGACAAAGCAAAAAAGAGTTCGATATAATCACTAGTTTATGCAAAATTAAAGTGACCGGCATTGCCTGTTGACCGCAGTTCCCCCGTTCTCCTTTAAGGAGGTTGGAGCGCTCAACACTAGTCAAATCAGTGCTAAATTTTTAAAAGCGTTTCTACAATTTCATATGGTTTAATAATCTGTTCCAAGGTGTTAATCACATAGCAGCATTAGTTCTTGATATTCAAATACATTCACAGCTGTGTTATCAACAGTAAATCGATCAATATCTGCAAATTTCCGATCTTATGTTTTTCATCCAGTTTTTTAAAAGGGTAAACCATAATATCAGTCCGATTATGACGACCAATAGCTCATTTTGTTTACTAAAAGATATTCTATCGATTGGCCTGGTCTATTTTTTTAAATCGTATTAGTAGTTCAAAAGATACAACAGTTTGTTTATCCTATCATAACTTAACATCAAGTATACAAATGGCTGTAACTTTTGAACGCCTGATACTATAGAAAATCCGGACGGTCAATCGATTAAGAATCTTCCACTGATCAAAATGAGCTATGTTTCGTCATAATTGGACTGATATTACGGTTTACCCTTTTACAAAACTGGATGAAAAAACATGACATCGGAAATTTGGAGATATTGATCGATTTATTGTTCATATGACAGCTGTGAATGTATTTGAATATCAAGAACTAATGCTGCTATTTGATTAACACCTTGAAACAGATTATTAAACCCTCTGAAATTGTAGTAACGCTTTTAAAAATTTAGCACTGATTTGACTAGTGTGCACTGACAGAAAAATCTGCTAATTTAACAAAAAATATAGTTAGACCGACGATAATCTAACTATATAAACTATAATTTCCAGGAGGAACATCTATATTTTATGGTTATAGCAAATATAAGAAAATAGTTGGATGAACCATTAATATAATTCCCCGAAGGAACGTCTCTATTTTATGGTTACAGCAAATATAATTATAGTAGCAATCATCAAAATAATAATAGTTTCAAAAACTATTCTAATAGTTTCAAATATGCCGTTCGTTGCATATACAATTTCAACGTTTGTTTCCAATAAACTTGTAAGTATCGTTTATTGAACCATATTATCATCGCTTCAACCATAAAACATTGCAAGCCTTCCTGTATTCGTTTTATCATGTGAAATCGTTAAATCAACGATATGCTTTTCTCTCAGTGTAGAGCGCTCCAACCTCCTTAAGCTGCGACTGTAAATGACATAAAAAAGGCATCGATCACTCTCGTTACCGTCAACTCTCGACTTAACACTTTTCGACAGTCGAGTCCTTGCGCGCTATTCGTGCTCGGGAATTCCTTTCCCCGAGTTCTTTGTTATCATTTGTTCTCGAAACAACGTAATCACCGGTTGTACTTACGATGGCGTGGTGTACGAATGAGAGTGGCCGTTTTCTCGTAAGAGACCGACAAGGACTTTTACTCTCGCTAGAGAGGCCTCAACCATCGACGGGACTGTTTGACGGTAGCCCGCGGAACGCGCGCACCACTAGCGCAAATGCGCTCCGGTTTCGATAAAAGGTGATTGAGCAATCGATAATGACCGCAGCACCGGCGTGGCTAATCCTAACTGCTCACTGGTTACTTATATGCTATATGGACAATCTCAAGACAATCAGTGTACACCTTTTGCTTGTATCTGCTTCGCAAATCGGAGATATGCGCGCAAGATAATCCATCACTAATATGGATTTGCTTAGTTTACACAACTCATCGCCTGCCGCGCCAATCCACGTACTTCTCGCACTCACAATTCATCAGATAAAAGAAAAATTTCAATAGCAATTACTCATGTGAGATTTGAAAAGTTTATGTCCTGCATACAGCTTAAAAAATGTTTAATTGAACCTTTAACTGACAACGTAACGAATTTGATACATTGGAGCCATTTTTCAAGATATTTTCTTTAATTTTGGTTTAAAAATTCTCAGAAAATTTGAGGAGCAATAAAATTCTATTTGAAATATATTCTACATTCTTATTTCGTCATAAAAAAACATATTGGTGTATAAAAAATAATTTAATAATTAATAAAAATAAATGTTCACTATCTTTAGTTAGAGAAGTGGCACAGTGCAGTATTAAGGATGTATGTATTAAGGATGTACAGTCCCGCCAAACGTGAATTTCAGAGAAAATTTCGAACACTTCCCGATGGGATAAAAATCGGAAAACAATCAAGCATGTAAGAGGTGCTGAAAAGATCGATTTTGCATAATAATAATTCGAAAATGTTCTTAACAAATTGATGAATAAAAAAAAATTCTGAACTAATCACCCGACAACCTAACGTTTTTTTTTGTATGAAAATGATTTGTCAATTTTTTCGAATACATATCAATTTTTTCAGAATTCTTTCTCTATTTTGAACGTTTTTTTTTATTTTGAAAAAATGCGCTAAAAATAGCGAATTTTTCAAACGCACATCCAAAAAAATTCAGGCTATTTAAGCTATTTAAGATGTAATTAAGAGGTACTTCCCCCACCACATCTCAAAATTTCGAAAGCTGTTTTCTCTCAAAAAACAACACAGATTGGGCTTGCATTTTGAGGGAATACGCGGAAGTATCGTAGAATTTGGCTAAGATTCTGGCTCCTCAGTCGATTCAGTCGTTTTTTTGTGAGAATTAAAAGAAAAATAGTGCGAGAGAGACAGAGCTATGTGCGAGAGAGACAGACCTATTATAGGCGTTTAACATTGGGCGAAGAAATTCTCACCGGTGTATCACATTCTCTTAAGATAGATTAATAATTGTAGTAGGTCTTTATCTGCATACAATAAACTATCATATAGTTAAAAAAGTGCGTGCTATTTTTTTTTAACAGGAAAAGCGATCGACCTTTAAATGGTTATTTTAAGAGGGAGTCAAGTAAAAAAATCAGTGATATTCATTTACAAATATCTCAATGATTTGGCTGCTGGGATTTTTTGAAAAATATGTATTTTTGAATCGCGAAATAAGAATTTTTTCATAAGTTGGCAAAAGCATTATAAAATGTTTTTATAAGATAGATATCTTATTTTTTATGTTTAATTTCTTTTTACACTAAATATAGTAGGCCAAATATTTCTTTTTAATATCTCAATTATGCAAAACACTGTTTTTTTAAATAATTTTCTAATAATCAAAACCCTATGTTAAATGCTGACTGTAGATAAAAATACGACAGAGGATTCCATGCGGAACTGATTGACCAAAAAAGTAAACTATTACTTCTTTTATTAATAAAGTTTGCAATGGATACTCATTCAGTGTTGATACAATTTATGGGATATAGGAACTCTTTTTGCAGCGATACTTTACAAACCACTAAATATTTTCAAAGTAATATCAGAAAGTTATAATATATAATACAGAAAACAAATATAGTCTCGATATATTCTTATCTTAAATTATGTACAATTCTACGATCATACAATTCGTTTAGAAATTATTTTCAACCATAATGACAGTTGGAATCCAATGTAATTTAATTTTTGCTCTCTTTTCGGCCTTATCTTTGATCAGAATATTTGGAATTCGACGAATCATCGTCCTCACCTTTTTCCCATAATACTTCGAGCCTCTCACGCATATTTTCATGTCCAATAAGAGCAGGCATATATTTACTTTCATTTTTTATCTTCTGTCTTGATTTCTCTGTTCTTAAGATCGATGATGACCTGGAAAAAATTAATTTTGATGTTTAGAAAACAGATCTGCGTTTACCGAAACGCACTATCAAAATTATACACACTTTTCCAAAATTCTTCAAGTCGCTCATGAAATTAATAGCCTCATTGACTTTGTAAAGTCCAGCAATCATTGATTGCGATGGAGTAAGGAGACCCTCTTCAAAATACTCCAAAATTTCTTCGCCGGCTTCGCTGTATTAATAATGGAATACAAATCAGTAACAGATAGTAAAATTCTTAACATTTTGGCAGCAAGACAACATTTTTCGGTCACTCGAAATTGTTTTTTACGCTTACCGATAAGATTCGGGACTTTTTTCCCTAAACTTTCGGATGTCAAGTCCACTTGGTGTGAAAGTGTTCTGCTTGGCCTGTTCCTCAGAGCGACTTGGTGCGATTCCCGCAATAATTACTCGTCCTTCGCAAATTAAAAAAAATTGCAATAATAACCAGAATTCAGAAAAATAATAGCGCGGTCTGTTTAAATATTTAATAATGGTACCTTCCCGCGATAAATGTTGTACCAAAACTGCAAAATTATCATCTCTCAGCATATCTCTCTGGAATTCCGGTTTGTAAAGATCAGTGAAGCTACAAAAACAAAATTCACAGATGTATTTATCTAATTAACTACATAAAATTTGTATAAATGATGATTATAAGCAAATTGATGGTCATACCAGTCCAAAACCTTTTTGAAATTCTCGCCATCCGCGCCTTCAAATACTCCGGCGATGTCTCGTTCGGCGGCAACTTCGGCGATTTGTTTCATAAGCTGACGATCGTGAAATTTGAGCGAAGCAAAAGCTCCTTTGTCGCGAACTAAACACGCTCTTTCCTCTGTCGCTGAGACTCCGATAACCTAAAAATAAATGAGTTCTAGCTTCTGAACGAAATTATAAAGAGTTAACAGTATTTCAGACCTTTGATCTGAAGACATTGGTGGCCAAATCCACAGCTGCCAATCCAACACCTCCTAAACCGACGTTAACTAGAACCATTTCGTCCTCTTCAAGATTTGCTATATTTTGTAATCCTATTAACGCTGTTATGTAGTGGTTCAGCACACAAACAACATCAACCATTTTCAAAGAACTGGGAATCTTCCAAACATCCTGTAGAAAGAAGAACATTAAAAATTGGATCAGAATTTTAGAACTTTTTGACTATAACAAACTTAATATTTCTAGTGTCATTGAAAATACTAAAAATTGAATTTGTATCATAATAATGTCAGAAATATATAAAAATGTGTTTTTCTTAAATATTATTAACAAATTGAAATATTATATTAAAAATCCAATTAAAAAATGGATAAAAGTTGTAGATAAATGTTGATAAATAATAATGATTGGTACAATATGCTATAAATGTTTATCGAATGTAGAAATATGTAAATTCTATTTTTGCTTTTTTTGTTTGCAAGTATTTGGTTACTAACTGAAATGTTCATAAAATGCTGTGAACACAGAATGATGTTTAAACAAAAATGCTTATTTTCAAGTAATGAAAGTTTTAATTTGCGCCTACATTGAAAACTTACTCCTATTTCCACTGAACATTGTTCTGCAAGGCCTCCACGCCGTTCCCTGTTGAGCGCCACTACCTGGTCTCCAACTTTGTATCCTTTTTTTTTAGCTTCGTCTCCAACTTGCAAGAGTTTTCCCACAATCTCATAGCCCAAAATCGATGGTAGCGTAGGTTCATAGAGGTAAGAATTTTCCATGAGAAGAACATCCGATCCATTCAATGCACAGTAATTGACATCAATGAGAACCTAAGAATATACAAATTTACAATAATGCATCACAAACATCCGTAAGTGTAGAATTTTATTATTATTATTAATTCTTCATACATTTTGGTTGCATTTTTTATAAACGCTATTCGCTCAAAAATAAATATACTAAATCAAGACAAAATTATGAATTTTTTTTAGCATTTCATTATTATTATTATTATTATTATATACAAAAAGTAATGCTTATAAATATTATGCTTTTATAAATGCAGGTAATAAAATTTTGTAACTAATTTTGTATTATTTTTGAGGTTAGAAACTTTCTGTCAATCGCCGAATTGACAAAACATCGTGAAATCTGACCTGATTAGTGTTGAGAGGTTTGGGGGGATCAACATTTTCGATCGCCAGAGGTTCCGAAAACTTTTTCAGCACAGCAGCTTGTATTTTGCCTGGAACCGGTGCCGGAATTGCAAGTTTTCCGGTCTCTTCGGTCGAAAGTTGCTCCTTCGTAAGTGTTCCATTAAATCTAATTACAACTGCACGGGACAATAAGTTTCCACTGTTTACTTCTCGCAGGTGCGAAATTATTCTACGCGCGATAAATGCTGTCATATTTTTAAATTGCTTATTTTAAACAATTCTATGATAATTGTTCACCTTCGACTGCCGCTTGGCAAAGAATTTGTCAACAAAAACAAGAAAATCTGAGGAACGGCGGAACACGCGAACCACAATCAGCTGTTTTAATTCTTCGCGAGTTCATAAAAAGCGTTTCTGCCGTTCAATCAGCTGTTCAGCAGGAAATAACATCAGTCGTGGCGGTCACGATTAGCAATGCGAGAGAATGTGACACAAAAATATAACCTCAAATATCAACAATAACGAAGTAAACAAAAAAAGTTTATCATGCGTCCAAAAAAATTTACGCTACCACACGACGTTGACAGGTGAATTTTACAGTCTTTTTTTAATTCTATATTAGCAATATTATTATTATTATCGAAAAATTTTGTGAGACAAACAATAGGATTTATTTTTTTTTTATTTCAGCATTACGAGCACGGATAGAAAAGTTGTTATAGTTTCGGTAATCGGCAAGTCACAGTTCAGAGCCAAAGGATGCAAAACGGAAATGCTCAGTTCTGTGCTTCAAGCAGGACTTCTGGATGATCCCACTGTCGATGAGAATACTTTGGTATGAAAAATAACAAAAGTCATCCAAGAGGGATACTGCGGGGTACAAATATACCCCAACAGATATTCCAAAAAAAAAAAAGGATATTGGCAGTATCGCTCTAGCATAAATAATGTTGCAATCGATAATAACTGTTGGGTGAAACATATCGAAGTTTCTTTCTTGTAACACTGTTTTGTTGCTAAATTTTTGGCATATGATTAAAGACTAAAGGTAGTTTTGCTCTTAGCTTAATAATGTAAAAGTTGAGAATAATTGTGAAGGAAAATACATTCAAAATTCCTTATGATGTTTCTTTTTTGTTGTTAATTTTGTAGTGCGAGATTGAAGGATATCACGATGTTCAAGACAGGACAGTTTATCTCCATTTACGTGGCCTTTTGGATACTTATACGCTGATCAAGCAGTATGAAAGTTTTGTGGAGAATCGAGAATGCAAAGATTTCCTGAGTGTTTGGGCACATATGAGAGATAAATATGCCAGGGCTTTACTGGTTCTTTTTCATATCTCCCATGTTGTGATTATTACAAATCCAACACACATCTTTGACTACAGCTATGTGCATTTATTCAGAGCTTTGGACATTGTGCGGTAAGTTATATGCATATAAAGAATCGCAGTAGCGACTCGATGCCAAGTTAAAATGGATGCAGAGTAGAACCTTGCACATTGCTTCCTCATTATTTTTCGCTTTTTACAAAGCTACCTCTATCAGGAAGTATGTTAATCAAGTTTGGCTTCCTCGTAGAGGAATTAGACAAATAAACATGTTGTGAATTCGCTTTTTTTATTTCGTTATTATTAGAGCGTTTCCGAAAGTAACTGTGATAACGTGTATTTTTAAAAATAATTCAACATTCCATAAAATCAAAAATTTTATACTGTTCGTTACTCAATTATA
The DNA here is from genome assembly GCA_963970395.1 of Ephialtes manifestator. Taxonomy (NCBI): domain Eukaryota; kingdom Metazoa; phylum Arthropoda; class Insecta; order Hymenoptera; family Ichneumonidae; genus Ephialtes; species Ephialtes manifestator. The sequence goes on from OZ019975.1 coordinate 19,064,003, forward strand.
CATATATAATGGCTGAATATTGTTTCTCAAGTTTTGCAAAAGTTACAATAGAGCAATAATGTCAATTGTTCTTTAAATTCTGAATTCAATAAAATCTGAACCACTTTACCAATACTGAGAGAAAAATCTGGTAATTTAAAAAAAAATATAGTTAGACCGACGATAATCTAACTATAAACTATAATTCCCAGGAGGAACGTCTATATTTTATCATTATAGCAAATATAAGAAAATAGTTGGATGAACTATTAATATAATTCCCAGTAGGAACGTCTCTATTTTATGGTTATAGCAAATATAATTATAGTAGCAATCATCAAAATGATAATATTTTCAAAAACTATTCTAATAGTTTCAAATACGCCGTTTTGTTGCATATACGATTTCAACGTTTGTTTCCAATAACCTTGCAAGTATCGTTTATTGAATCATATTATCATCGCTTCAACTATAAAACATTGCAAGCCTTCCTATATTCGTTTTATCATGTGAAATCGTTAAATCAACGATATGCTTTTCTCTCAGTGAATTTGAGCCAAATTCAATACCAAACAACATGGAGTGCACCTGCTCTTATAAACAACTATTTAGTAAAATAGACTAAATTTTACGAAAGTGAGAGCGCGCACCTACTTTTAAAAAAAAATTCAAAGCGGCATAAAATCGAAATTTTCGCACCCATTTTGTCGAAAATTGCTACAGTTGAAGAAGGTCTGCTGCTACACTTGTGTGACAAATTTGATCTCGATATACAAAACGGATCTTGAGTTATCGGCGTTCGAATTTTCGGAGTTGTATACATACATACACACACACATATATACGGACATTTTTCCTAGATCATTTTTCTGGACGTTTTTGACCATTCTGAGTGTCCTGACATGAAAATCGCGAAAATTTTTGGTTTTTTCATGAAAACAAAGCTTCCTCTGCAAGGAAGCAAAAAGAAAATTAATGTTGCCTTCACACAACGATTCTATCTGATTTTGACTACTACTCTATTATTCCCGAAGGCACTCACTGGCCGTTTTCAAATATGAATATAGGAAAAGGGGAACAAGAGGGAAAATATTGAGTCCAATGCTTAGGCTACTTTTTATTTATTATTGACATTCACTTTACAGTACATTATTTATCGACTGGGTCACTTTTTTTGGAGCTTGGGTGCATTTTTTATTATACATATATTTTACATTATAAAATAATAATCTTTGGTATTTCCAGACAAAACGCATCTATTCAATTAGCCTTTGCACTAAGCTGCACTCTTGGCCTACCAAAAGGGTGGGAAACCAATGGCAGGCCATGTTCTCCAAGAGTACTATTTTACTTTGAAACCTGCCCATCGATCTTTAGAGATCCAAATAGCGGAGCTAGTATTAAGAAATTGGAGCATTCTCTTGAGGACCAAATTTATCAAGTGCTTCGCAAAAATCGCATCGTTACCAATATCAGGTAAATCTTCAGAAGTATTTTTAAACTCTTGTAATATCATTGGAATATTAACAATTTATTTTTTGGCTGATCAAATCCTTTAAAATAATATGTAAAGGAAGAAGAAATGTTTTCTGCCAAAAAAAGTATTAGCGCCAATAGAGAAATCTTATTTACCGACAGTTAAGAAATATATTCATTTTATGAATGTGTTCTCAGTGCTAACTCGTTGTTTGCGATACCAGCGAATCAGGAATTCGTTTATGTTCACACCGGTTCATCGGAATCGCGGGACCTTCTTGGTTACATGACTAGAAGCTTAATAAAAAGCTGTTCAACTAGCTCGGGTGGAACGGCATCCCGAAGTTGTGCAAGCTTACAAACTACCTTCAATACCGTCGAAACAGAAACGGAAAAACGATCTTTTCGTTTGTTTCTTCAGCAACATATTAATCTCGCATTCTCAAAAGGTTTCGACGACAATGTTGGCCGACACACAGCGCCTTCGCATTTCGAAGTAGGTTCCATCTAAAAGAAAACTTTTCTATTATTCATAAGACTTTTAATTAAAGGATTGAACTTCCGGTTTAGGTACCGTCTTTATCATTGTTCTTCGATGTGGCAAACAAAGTTTTCGATTTTTTTATGCTGAATCCAGACAACAAGCCGCTGTCGACTTTACATGGGCTACTTGACACAGATGTTAAGTTCAGCAAAAGTCGATGCAGCAAAGTCTTGCCAAGGGCTCTACAAACTTATCAGGACAATCTACCACAACATTACGGAAGGTCAGGCCTGATAAGAATCGAAACTTATGGCAGTATCATAAAGAAAAAATCCGATTAACTATTAATGAGATCGTAAAAAAAATTTGTTTCACGAAATTGATGGAAATCTTTTTTTTTAATACGAAATAGATAATCTGACGTATCCGAACAAATATCTTTTTTCTTTTCGGGAACCTTACAACAATTATGAAATTCCCGTTTTCAAGAATTTTTTAAAGATATTTTTATGAGAATTTTCGTTTAAAGATCATAAAACTTATTATCTTTAACATTGAATCTTTCTACGAAGATATTTCAATTCTCAACTTTTCAACCATTCCTCAAAGTAAATATTATTTCAAAATTAGCCCACAATATTTTTTAAAAATTAAGTTGTAAAAAAATTGAACGAATTTATTTAACAAAAAAAAATTCATTCGAATTTACTGAACAGTTTTCATATAACTAATGCATTAACATATTTTTCCGCATTATGATTACTTATTAATTATTAAAAATCAACTTTACAATCTGTAATGACACATTTTTTTCATTGATTATAGCATTTATTACACAATTCGTAATACATATTTTAATTTCTGTTAAACAAATAGCGATGTATACGATTTTCTTTTCATTTTCACGCAGAACATACCACGAGACAAAATTAGCTCATGCAACGGCAGTATTTGAGATGCACGCACGTGGACCTCTTTTTGAAGAGTTTAGCGAAAAGCTACAGATCGAATGTGACAAGCATTGGCGCGCCGGTAGACAAATGTGCGAAGTTTTATCTTTAACCGGTAATCCATGCACGAATCCGATTCACAAAGGCGGAAGCGAAGGGGCGGGTGGCGGAGAGCATACGGAGCCGCGTACCGACGATAGTGATCTGCCGGTAATGGAACATTGCAGCGGGGTCCGTTACATTTGCGCCTGCAATTGCGGCCGATGCCAGGGACCGCGTGAAGATCCTTTCAATCTGCGTCATGCCAATTACGATTATTTCCAAATGTTGGCGAAGCAATGCGGTTGCGCCCAATTGGAGAATATACAATTTCCGGTATTCCAGCCGAGCACACACAATTTTAGGTACGAACACCCGATTCTTTTTTTTTTTTTTTTGTGGTTTTAAAATCTGTTGATATGATATGATTTTTTTTAGAGCCGCGCAATTGTTCTCCGGCGGAAAACGAAAAGACTCGTTTGGCCGCGTCGAATTATCGACGCCGCAAGGTCAGACCCAAGCTTGCAGCTTGGCCGACAGTACTTTACACGGTAATAACGGGAATCGTTGAACGAAATACGGTCAAAGATATTTTATACATACATTTACAATCAAACGGTTTATTCAATCAGAATTTTTATGATTTGCTGGTTTTTACATTTGTGAAAAAACAATCAATGATTACAGTTATAGTTCTTAAAAAATTGCTCAACAAATTGTATACAGTACTTTATTTTTCTTAATTTTTAATTAATTCCCTGATTATTTCGAATTTCGATGATTTTTTATTTTACTACAATTTTCGAAAAATCTTCTAACTCTATTTTTCGAGAATTTTTTAAGACCGTTTTTATTAAACTATTCGTTTTATATGCCAAACATTCGTATCTATGAAATGTACGAAACTATATGTCAACAATATCGTACTTTAAATAATTTTTCAAAATGAAAAAAAAGTAAAATAAAAAATCGAAAATTCTTTTATAAAAAAATCCAGCAATCGAAAAAACGTAACTTGATGAGAAACACATAAGCTTAATACCCCTTCTTTTTGATTTCTTCCTTATTTTTTAATTTTTTAATTTTTTAATTTCATTCTTTTTTATTTCTTATACTTTTTTTACAATCTGGGGAATTAGGTGACGATGTTACAGCATACGGCAGTGGTGGACAATTGAGTAATGATCCAGTGGTTGAAAAAGCGCAAAGACTCGCGAATAAAACGAGCCTAACTCCCGGCGAAGCGCACAAAGTTGTTATACAAGTGACCGACAACGAAGGCGAAAATGTCAAAGGTAAACATCGCAAAAATGATAAGATTTTATTCTCGCTAAGAAGAAATGAAAGTCATGAGGATTGCTCGTTTTTAGAAAAGTCTCTGGTCAGACAACCTTCGACCACTGAATACCTGCCGGGGATGCTACATACGGAATCACCGGCGGGATTACTTCCACAATTTTCTAGCTGGTCGCTCGTATGTCTTGGGCCTAGCAGCCTCTATTCTCACAATTTAGGATTACAGCATCAAGCAGGTGTTTTGGCGACTTCCGCATTTCTTCTGCCATGGGATGTTACCGTCAGGTGATAGTCTGATTTTATCTAGAAATTTATTTATTGATATACTTTTTCAAATACCATTTTCACTTTTTTCCAATAAATTGGAAAGCTTTAATTTCGACTCTAAAAATGTATTTTCGACCAAAATTTTGATTATCAGTACTTCAGGGCAATAGAAAAATCATTAAAAAATCAACGACATCGAAGGCACTAAGAACATTATATTCGGTTAATAATAATAGCGAAAAAATACTTCTGAATTAGATATTTAAAAAAAATGAAATTGTAAAAAAAAGATTTTTTCAAGAAAAAAAAACCAGAATATGTTTGAATCTGCAGATTGGAACATCAAAAAGATAGAGGCTCGTACTGGCCGATGGTGGGCGATCACGATGGTCGCAATTACTGTCAACGAGGCAAAAACTTTCAAAACCCAAATACGATGAAATGTCGAAAATCAAAGGGTGGAAAAGAGTTTGTCGTCAAGATATTCGTGGGAGTTGAATACGAGTGTCCACGTGGTCATAGATTTATGGCATCTGCGCCAGACAAAGTTCTCAAAGCTACGGGAAATGGGATCGTAAAAGACAGCGGAAACAAAGTCACTTCAAGCACAGCTGATATGCCTCTCTATTTTCCTTGTCCCTGCAGGTAAGCCAAACTTTTTATTATTATCAGAAATAAATTCAACTGAAAATTAAATGAAACAACCTTTTTTATACTTTAAGTTTTAGGACAAATATTGAGTAAAAAAAATGTACTACGATTTCTAACACCTGGGTTCAAAATGTGGTATCAAATAAAATGAAAATACACGTATCATTTTTTTTACAGGCAACCGAAGCCGTTGATAGCGCAATTGATGAGAATTCACGTGGTAACACCGAAAGCGCCTGTTCACGTGACGCTGAATCCTCGCGTACAACCAGGACCACCTCCTTGTCCTATTTTCGTTACGGGATGCGAAGAACCTATTAAACTTTCGCAGAGTGCATACTGGGTGCTCAGATTGCCGTATCCTTCTAAATAAAAATATAAATGAATTATTTTCATCAGATTATTCAAGCTATATTAAGAATAATTAATTACGAGGAAAATAATCATTAATTATTAATATCATATTCATAAAGAAAATGTTTTTTTTCCTTTTTTGTTTGCTGAAAAGTTTTACTTTTGAAAAAAAAAATCGAGGCTTTGATTCCAGAAATCTTAAAGTGGTTTGAAATCGAGAAAATAGGATAATAAATCAGGCTGCAAGGCATGTCTTTGCACCTTTTTAAAGTTAGTCTTTCGGAAGTTACATCTGATAAGAAATTTCGAATATTTTATCCTTAACGATATTGCAGATATGTATATATGGGCGAAAAGGGACCTTACATAGCACCGAAAGAGCCGGTGCCCATATCCCAAGGGCGTCTCTTAGCAGGAATGTATGGAATAAGTGAAGTGGTGCCAGAAAAAAAATAGAGAAAATTTTTTTACACATTGTACTTATAGACTCTTCGGTTCTGTGAGTAAATAAATTGGAAGAAAAAAAATCCATTTTTCCACAATAGCATTTATATTATCTTGATATTAAATTGGTAAAAATGCACGCCATAATTCCCATGAAATATTTTTTTGCACATTATACTTATAAGTATAATGTGTAAAAAAATGTTTCATCTTTGTTACCGAGTAATTTCAATAATCTGAGTAATTCTGCGAAATTAGAAAATTCTTTTTCTACGATCGAACTTAATATTATCTGGATATTGAAGACATAATCGTTAAAAATGCTCGCCATGATTCCCATGAGTACTAACTGTTCGTTTTTACATCGCCGGCTGGGCGCCGGATTGCAATATGCAACATTGAAACATCGGCTATCCCACGTTCTTTGGCTGACCCGCCTTTTTACCTCAACGTAACCAATTTCGTATAATGGCGCGTGCGGTTATGAAAAAACAAGGAACAACGATCCCGGAGGTTTTAGTGCGTGAAGCAGCGACTCGCATCTCATCCGTGCGATATATACTCCGTGAGATTCGCTTTGAGAAAACGATGCATCTGGAATATACATCTCTGAAGAGAGCGCAAGGCTGGCGCGCGATTCTTTCCGTACGCTAAATTTTTATGTACCGCGAGGGTTGCATGCGCGTTTTTTTTACGAGATAATACGCTGCGCCGCGGCAAAAGGTATAAAAGTGAATGCTCGCGAATGTAGCGGGTCAGCGGTGCGCGCAAAGGGTGGGAAAAGAAGACCCCGGGCCCGAAAACCCGGCTATACATGTGTGCGCCCGTACATATGCATAGAAAGGTCACGTATATAGGAAGACCGTGCCGAGATTCCGTTTACACCACGTGAGAATTGTACACGTTTATATGAGTCTGCGCCGCCCGGATGTTGTGCGCGTATGGGCCCCCATTGCATTACCCGCAATAGTGGGAACATGTAGTAAATACCTATAGGCTTTTCCGTGCGAAAACATTTTTTTTTTTTTTTCATTCACCGGTCTTAAAGCCAGGTTCAACATAAATGCAAATATTGAAGATAGTATTTGTTAGAGAAATTATTTTTTTCGCAGTTTAACAAGGAAAGTGATCTTCATTAAATGTACCAAGTTTTAGTAAAGATTTACATATATTTTTGTAACAGTTGCAATTGGATCGAATTTCAGTTGTTTAGAACCAGAAAAAAAAATTGAAATAAAAATCAACGATATTGTAGGAACTAAGAACATTAATTTATTATAGATAGTAACTATTATGGAAAATTATTAATAGTGGGAAGATGTAGTAAATACCTATAGGCTCTTCCGTGCGAAAACATTTTTTTTTTTCATTCACCGGTCTTAAAGCCAGGTTCAACATAAATGCAAATATTGAAAATAGTATTTGTTAGAGAAATTATTTTTTTTCGCAGTTGAACAAGGAAAGTGATCTTCATTAAATGTGCCAACTTTAAGTAAAGATTTACATATATTTTTGTAATAGTTGCAATTCGATCGAATTTCAGTAGTTTAGAACCAGAAAAAAAAATTGAAAAAAAAAATCAACGATATTGTAGGAACTAAGAACATTAATTTATTATAGATAGTATCTATTATGGAAAATTATTAATAGTGGGAACATGTAGTAAATACCTATAGGCTTTTCCGTGCGATAACATTTTTTTTTTTCATTCACCGGTCTTAAAGCCAGGTTCAACATAAATGCAAATATTGAAGATAGTATTTGTTAGAGAAATTATTTTTTTCGCAGTTTAACAAGGAAAGTGATCTTCATTAAAAGTTCCAACTTTTAATAAAGATTTACATATATTTTTGTAACAGTTGCAATTCGATCGAATTTCAGTAGTTTAGAACCAGAAAAAAAAATTGAAAAAAAAAATCAACGATATTGTAGGAACTAACAACATTAATTTATTATAGATTGTAACTATTATGGAAAATTATTAATAGTGGGAACATGTAGTAAATACCTATAGGATCTTCCGTGCGAACACGTTTTTTTTTTTTCATTCACCGGTCTTAAAGCCAGGTTCAATATAAATGCAAATATTCAAGATAGTATTTGTTAGAGAAATTATTTTTTTTCGCAGTTGAACAAGGAAAGTGATCTTCATTAAATGTGCCAACTTTTAGTAACGATTTACATAAATTTTTGTAACAGTTGCAATTCGATCGAATTTCAGTAGTTCGGAACCAGAAAAAAAAATTGAAAAAAAAATCAACGATATTGTAGGAACTAAGAACATTAATTTATTATAGATAGTAACTATTATGGAAAATTATTAATAGTGGGAACATGTAGTAAATACCTATAGGCTTTTCCGTGCGAAAACATTTTTTTTTTTTTTCATTCACCGGTCTTAAAGCCAGGTTCAACATAAATGCAAATATTGAAGGTAGTATTTGTTAGAGAAATTATTTTTTTCGCAGTTTAACACGGAAAGTGATCTTCATTAAAAGTTCCAACTTTTAATAAAGATTTACATATATTTTTGTAACAGTTGCAATTCGATCGAATTTCAGTAGTTTAGAACCAGAAAAAAAAATTGAAAAAAAAAATCAACGATATTGTAGGAACTAACAACATTAATTTATTATAGATTGTAACTATTATGGAAAATTATTAATAGTGGGAACATGTAGTAAATACCTATAGGATCTTCCGTGCGAACACGTTTTTTTTTTTTCATTCACCGGTCTTAAAGCCAGGTTCAACATAAATGCAAATATTGAAGACAGTATTTGTTAGAGAAATTTTTTTTTTTCACAGTTGAACAAGGGAAGTGATCTTCATTAAATGTGCCAACTTTTAGTAAAGATTTACATATATTTTTGTAACAGTTGCAATTCGATCGAATTTCAGTAGTTTAGAACCAGAAAAAAAAATCTGAAAAAAAATCAACGATATTGTAGGAACTAAGAACATTAATTTATTATAGATAGTAACTATTATGGGAAATTATTAATAAAGGAGGAAAAAATAGACAAACCGTTGTCGTGAATTTTTTTAAACTGTTTTCATGGAATTATTCGTTGAATGATTTCAACACTTTTTACATGTAATATTGAACCTTCCTACAAAAAGATGGGCGATGTTTCAAACATTGTTTTAAATAAAAACATTTTATTTCGTAATTGTCAGAAAAATCTTGAAACAGTCATGTCTGTTCGGATAAAAACAAAAAATTCCTTTCTCGAGAAAAAAAAAAGTGTTTTCTATCTATATTTAAATTCAAAGTTTGTAAATATTTTCAAAAGCGTCAATTTTTCTGTTGTCACAAAATGTTTAAATACTAATTCAATTTTAAAATCCTGCAATATATGTGCTTCATTTCTTGAAATTATTTAATTAAAGGCCAAAATGTTGAGTCACGGTATTAGAACGTGGCACGAAAAAAATTACAATGAAAAAAAGTGAACGATTTTTCACGGAATGTCCCATACATTTGCCAAAAATAAATGTGATAATTATAATATTCGTGTCTGACGTCAGACTCTTCAAGAGACTCGTAAAAAAAATTCGCAAAAACCTGGAAAAGCTATAACGATTCTCGACATAGCGAAATGGGCCTAGAATATCGCTAGATCTTATTACCTTTCAACACTCACATTCACCAGGTGTCTACGCTTATTAAGGAGGTTCGATCTTCTCGCCGTGTAGAGGGGATAGAGGGTCGGGGCCTCACGAGGCAGCTGCAGTGAGGGAGAAAGAGAACTGACTCCATAGGTCCCAAATCTACGCGAGTGAGAAGAACAACTCTGTTAAATCTTATTATATTTCGTTTTAAAAAAAAATCAATATACCAATAGTTCCAAAATTCCATCACTCTTGGAAAAAATATTCAGTTCATGCAAAGCATGCGTGCCATTTGCATAACGAAATTGGCAAATAATTGCTGATAATAATTTCACTCTTCTATGCAATAAATTTTAAGAGTATCGTCTAAAAAAATATTCTAATTCCATAAAAATTCCAGCCCTCTATAACTAAATAAAAAAATCTCCAATTAATTGTGCAATAGTAATAATAATGCTTAAGACTGGTCTAAAAAAAATTCTAATTCCATAAATCATGCAATTAAATTGCTTGAAAATCCTGTCGCCCTATTTTTTTAAAAATCTCGAATTCACGCAAATCATACATAGAATGTTCTATACCAAAAATTTGCAAATAATGGCAGATATAAACATTTATATATAAAATAATATGATTTTATATAATAATTCTGCTTTTCGACACAAAAAATCTTAAGAGGCTATTAAAACAAAAAAACATTGCAGTTCCATAATTATCATTTGATGGGGGCTAACAATCAGTGGGTCTTTGCAACTTTGAAGCACCATTAGACTTGTTATTAATTATCGAAATGTTAAGTTCGAGAATTGAACATTAAATTAAGCGAAGACTAAGGATGCGCGCAGAGAGTGAAGAAATTGCGGGGAATTCGTACATCTTGAGAGAGAAAATGATTGAACCTCTCGTTGCAACTGTATGGTGTTGCGGTGAGAGGCGCGAGTGATGCTAAGGTATATATGTTGTATACGGTGGAAGGGGGCGCGTGTGTAGGTGAGCCGTCAGGCCCCGTGCCCCACTCCTCAGGCCCAAGGGGGGACCCGGGGTCACATTCCAAGATGGCTGTGCCTGAGGAATGCAGTGGGTGCCCCCCTAAGACGCCTTCCTCCCTCCTTTTTTATTAATCAAACCAATTTATCCTCTCCTATCGAAAACAAACCCCCGGTAAAGCGTTTTCGAGCCTCGACAGTCTCGATCGGCGAACCGGCAAACGCGCTCAATGTATCGTGTATCGGTTTTGAACGTCATTCGCGGCATTTCATACTCGGTTTAATAGTGAAATTTCGGTGAGTGCGGAGAAAACGAAGGAAGCACAGTCCCGCGTACCGTAAGCCTCTGCCAAGTGCAAGAGCGAGATAGTAAATCGTGCGGAACCTACCTAGGACGAGGAAACAGCAGCAGCAGCGGCAGGCAAGAGCACCAGCAGACCCGCTCTGCGTATATAGCTACCTACACACGAAGAGGCCACCGCCGCAGCCTCGCGGGGCCTTATCTAATGGAGTTTCTTCGCCACGGATAATGCCCACGCAAGAGGATGGTACCGGCCCGTCTTAAACAATGTCTCATAGGGATATCTCTGAGGTAATGTTTATCAAATAGTTCTGTTCTATCAAAACAAACTGTAACTCTGTTTGCTTCTCTATTTCTACCTCAATTCGCCATAGCTGCCATTATCTACTTTTTATCATCACTTAATTGCAATTGGATTCTCATGAACAAACTAACAAAATCATAGAATTATGTAAGTGCTTTTTTTTCTGTAACAATTGTGAATACTTTTTGGGCCTTGTGACTGGTAGGGGTCCTATATTGGTACTTTGGGAGTTAATATGATGGGCCTTATCTAATGGCATTTCTTGGCCATGGATAATGCCCATGCAAGAGGGTGATACCAGCCCGTCTTAAACAATATCTCATAGAGATCTCTAAGGTAATGTTTATCAAATAGATCTGTTCTATCAAAACAAACTGCAACTTTGCTTGCTTCTCTATTTCTACCTCAATTTGCCATAGCTGCCATTATCTACTTTTTATCATCACTTAATTGCAATTGGATTCTCATGAACAAACTAACAAAATCATAGAATTATGTAAGTGCTTTTTTTTCCTGTAACAATTGTGAATACTTTTTGGGCCTTGTGACTGGTAGGGGTCCTATTTTGGTACTTTGGGAGTTGTTAATATGATGGGCCTTATCTAATGGCATTTCTTCGCCATGGATAATGCCCATGCAAGAGGATGGTACCAGCCCGTCTTAAACAATGTCTCATAGGGATATCTCTGAGGTAATGTTTATCAAATAGATCTGTTCTATCAAAACAAACTATAACTTTCTTTGCTTCTCTATTTTTACCTGAATTTGCCATAGACTGAATTTTTCTGTAATAATTGTGAATACTTTTTGGGCCTTGTGACTGATAGGGGTCCTGTTTTGGTAATTTGGGAGTTGTTAATATTATGGGCCTTATCTAAAGGCATTTCTTCGCCATGGATAATGCCCATGCAAGAGGATGGTACCAGCATGCCTTAAACAATGTCTCATAGGGATATCTCTGAGGTAATGTTTATCAAATAGTTTTGTTCTATCAAAACAAACTGTAACATTGTTTGCTTCTCTATTTCCACCTCAATTAGCCATAGCTGCCATTATCTACTTTTTATCATCACCTAATTGCAATTGGATTCTCATGAACAAACTAACAAAATCATAGAATTATGTAACTGCTTTTTTTCTTGTAACAATTGTGAATACTTTTTGGGCCTTGTGACTGGTAGGGGTCCTATTTTGGTAATTTGGGAGTTGTTAATATGATGAGCCTTATCTAATGGCATTTCTTTGCCATGGATAATGCCTATGCAAGAGGATGGTACCAGCCTGTCTTAAACAATGTCTCATATGGATATCTCTGAGGTAATGTTTATAAAATAGTTCTGTTCCATCAAAACAAACTGTAACTTTGTTTGCTTTTCTATTTCTAACTGAATTTGCCATAGACTGCATTTTTCTGTAATAATTGTGAATACTTTTTGGGCCTTATGACTGATGGGGTTCCTGTTTTGGTAATTTGGGACTTGTTAATATTAAGGGTTTTACTTATTGGATTTTCTTCACCATGGATAATGCCCATGTAAGAGGATGATACCAGCCCATCTTGAACAATGTCTCATAGGTATATCTCTGAGGGTGCTTTTTGGGTCTTATCACTGGTGGAGATCTCTTTTGGAAATTAAAGTTAATGCTTTGTAGAAATCTTTCCAAGATAAAGCTTATAGAAATGTTCTTTTTCATTAAAACAACTGGAGGATTTTAAACTTTACTATTTTTACCTCAATTTGTGATCATTACCATCTACTTGTTCTCATCAACCTAGAAACTTGATTAATAAAATCCTATAATTATCCAATTCAAGTTAACTTATACCCATTTTTTTTTGCTTTTGAACTCTTTCAGTACAGTACATTTATCTAATTCTACATTCTCTTGATGTTTCAAAAAACAGGTGGAGCCCGAAGGTACGTCGGCCTTGGCTGCAGGATCAAGGGCATTATTCCTAGAGACGGTGCGCAGAAGTAACGCAGCATGCCAGAATGGAGACTATGCTCTGGCTGCTACTCTGTACACCGAGGCCCTTGCCTTGGATCCCCTCAGCCATGTACTTTATTCCAACAGATCTGCAGCACGACTTAAGATGGGTCTCTTTGCACTTGCCCTACAAGATGCTGTAAGAGCCACTGAACTAGTTCCACAATGGCCAAAGGTAAGATTATATTTAAAAAAATTTATACCACTCTGATAAATTTTTATTAATATAGCAGAATTTAAAAAACGTTTCGAATATAATTATCAGACAGACAAATCGTAGTGTGAAGGCAACATTAATTTCTTTTTTAACTTGGCGTCGAGTCACTACCGCGACTCTTGATAGAGAGAAGAAGTAGATGTCTGTAAATAAATTGCGTGGCTTAATGAAATTAATTTTAACGACGAATTGTTCCTTTTATTCTAGGCATATTATCGTCAAGGCGTCGCCTTGCAATGCTTGGGTCGTCACGGAGAAGCGCTGGTCGCATTCAGCGCTGGTCTCGCCCGAGATCCGCCGAATCCGCAGTTGCTTTCCGGCCTCGTCGAGGCTTCTTTAAAATCGCCGCTTCGTCCGACTTTGGAGCCAACTTTTCAGCAACTTCGAGCTATGAAACTCGACGAGTCACCGTTTGTCGTAATATCGGTCGTCGGGCAGGAACTCCTTGGTGCTGGCCAATACAAAGCTGCTGCCGGTGTTCTAGAAGCAGCTTTATCTATCGGTACCTGCAGTCTTAAACTTCGAGGATCTGTTTTTTCAGCCCTTTCCAGCGCTTACTGGGCCTTGAATTCACTTGACAAAGCGATCAGTTACATGCAGCAGGACTTGGGTAAGTAAATTCAATAAATAAATTTCTCAACAATTTATCAAACATATATATTTAATCAAACTTTTTATTAGATTAGAATTTGAGGACTGTGCGAGAACAGAAATATCTAAAATAAATTTATATGTCTCCAGATACTAAGAATATTGATTTTGAATAAAAATAATGATATAATAATATAATAATATTATACTAACTAAGAATATTGATTTTGAATAAAAATAATGCTTATAATTTATTTTAAACAATTTAAAATGTCATCCCATAGAATTTTCTTTTTTATTAACTGAATTCATCAATTTTTCAATGTATATATATTTCTAATAATTCTTCAACAATTATGACATTTCATTCTTTCATTTTGATTTTCATAACAACAATCTTCACAAATTTTCTAAAACGTTCGTTTAAAAAAATTCATGTAATTTTAACAAAAATCGAAGAATCCGTTTCACACGAAGAATCGAGTTACCCATGGATTTTGCGAAACATTATTATATACAATCTTTTTCTCATCACAAAATACTGAAATTCTGATGAACTCGATATTAATGAATATTTACAAAAGCCACAATTTATGCGTAACCTTGAAAATTGATAATTGATGCAGTCTATAAAAAGTATTTGTTTAATCCCTCTATTTAGTGGTGGTGCATTCAAATTACCGTGAGATTAGTACTTAAGCTGCAATAAATAACGATTAATAAGGTAAAATTATTTAAAATAGGTGTGGCAAGATCGCTGGGTGATACTCAAGGAGAATGTCGAGCTCACGGGAATCTAGGCTCGGCTTACTTCAGCAAAGGAACATTCAAGGAGGCGTTGACCGCCCACAGATACCAACTTGTCCTTGCGATGAAGTGCAAAGACGCTCAGGCAGCGGCATCGGCTCTCACGAGTCTCGGGCACGTTTATACTGCAATCGGTGATTTGCCAAATGCTCTCGCATCTCACAAACAGTGCGTTCAGCTAGTCAAGCAAATGGGAGATCGTCTCCAGGAGGCACGCGAAATCGGCAATGTTGGGGCTGTTTATTTGGCAATGGGTGAATTCGAAAGCGCCGTCGATTGTCACACACAACATTTAAGAATCGCTAGAAGACTCGGCGATCGCGTTGAGGAAGCAAGAGCCTTTAGTAATCTTGGATCGTCCCATCATTATCGAAGAAACTTCGGTCAGGCTATGACCTATCACGAAAATGTTTTGAGAATCGCTCAGGAACTTGGCGACAGAGCAATCGAAACGAGGGCTTATGCGGGATTGGGTCATGCAGCGAGATGCGCCGGTTAGAAACTTTAAATACATATTTCAACGTACAGTTATTGCAATTAAAAATATTGAAGTAACTTCTTAGTTTCTTAAATCTTTATCATTTTATCGGTCGTTTGTTTTATCTTATAGAAATTGGTAACGTGAATTTAATGACAATTTACACATTACTTTGCAACGAAAAGTTTAATCCCATCAGAAATTCAGCAACAACAAAAAAATCAACATTGTTGAAGGGATACTAGGAGCATTTATCGGGTATAATAATAAAGCCGGAGAATTATTGATAATTTTAGATTTTTTGCGGATTCTTCCGAAAAATATGAAAATGTCAAATGTTTTCGAGGAATATCGTAGGATATTTTTTTGTAAAATTGTTCATTCAATATTCCTGAAATTTCTTATGTGCAATTTGGAAGTTTTTTGCGATGAAATGTTAAAAAGTCGCGATTTTTCAACGAAAATTTAATTCTAAAGTTATTAGATTTTTTTTTTACAAAATCATATTTTCACAAAAATCGAAGAATTTATTTCATACGAAAAAAGATTTTTCTGCAGAATTCGTGAATTAATTTTTCGAAAACTGATTTATGAATAAATTTGCATTACTATTAGCCGAAAATAATTTTTCCATTATCTACAATGATGTTTTTTTTCAGTTTTGTGTAAAGCTTCCTTGAGTTTAATAACAAGCTCAGAAAAATTATGCGGTTACAAAAACTGATGTATAAATGTTGCTTTACTTCATTATCATAGGTGATCTAGCTCAAGCTAAACTCTGGCATCAGAGACAACTCGACGTCGCATTGACGACAAAAGATAAAGTAGCCGAGGGCAGAGCTTGCAGTAACCTCGGAATAGTTTATCAACTTCTGGGCGAACACGATGCCGCGTTAAAATTGCATCAGGCGCACTTGGGAATAGCCAGATCACTCGGCGACAGGGCAGGTATGGGCAGAGCATACGGAAACATTGGAAACGCCTACAATGCACTCGGCTATTACGAGCAAGCGATAAAATATCACAAACAAGAATTGACCATCAGTAAAGAGGTAAATATCGCGTTATGCTGTCCAGAATAAAATGATAATCCTCTGATAAACTTTACTTGGCAAATTTTCTAAACATTTATTATTCAGCATAAGCAGTTTTAGAATAGAGATAACAATAGCCTAATAATACCCAATATTAATACCTGCGATTATGTTTTTAATTTTAAAAAAACATCACCGAAATTGTATTGAATTTCGCGTAGAACTTACTATAACTTATATTATACTTAGGTAAATCTAAATTCAGCAAAATTCTGCAGCACCTAGTTTTTAAATACCTTTCAGGTTACTTTCCACATAACGATTGAAAATTTGTATACTTTTTTAAAACGCCAACGCGAAAACTGTAACTTTTATTCTGGAGTCGCAGATTCTCAGTCCCCTTAAAATTCTCTTCAGTGTCATTTCAAGGATCCTCGGAAGACTTTGGAAAAGGCTTCTGTATAAAATGTATCAAATTACTATTATTCCACCTTCTGTCAATACAGAAAAAAATCTTCATCGAGAAATTTAAAAATAAGTAAATGCAAAATTTCCAATATTGTATCCCACAGGTAAATGACCGAAGTTCCGAAGCAAGTACTCACGGGAATCTAGCAGTGGCTTACCAAGCAGTTCAAGGTCACGAGACGGCTTTGAGGCATTACAGAGCCCACTTAGCAATAGCCCGAGAGTTAAAAGACGCAGCGGGTGAAGCCTGTGCTCTTCTAAACCTCGCAAATTGCTTATCATCCCGTGGAAGATTCGAGGAAGCGGTTCCCTATTACGAAAACTACCTGATGCTTTCCCAGGAGCTCCACGACGTAGAGGGTGAAGCAAAAGCCTGCCACTTCCTGGGCTACGCGCACTACTGCCTAGGAAATCATCGTGAAGCCGTAAGATATTACGACCAAGATCTAGCCCTGGCAAAAGATTTGCAGGACAAATCGGGCATGGGCAGAGCTTACTGCAATCTCGGTCTTGCCCATCTCGCATTGGGAAATTTGGACACAGCCTTGGAATGCCAAAAGTACTATCTAGCAATCGCTCACATGACAAAACACTTGGCAGGAAAATTCCGCGCTTTAGGAAACATCGGCGACTGTTTATTACGCCTCGGGGAAATTGACGAGGCTATAAAAATGCATCAGCGTCAATTAAACCTCGCGCGTCAAGCGACAGATCGAGGACTCGAAGCTGCGGCTTACGGTGCTTTAGGAATCGCTCATAGAGCAACAAGAAATCTTGACAAAGCTCTAGGCTTTCATACTCAAGAATTAACGCTCAGACAAGAAGAAGGTGACTTAAGGGGCGAGTGCAGAGCTCATGGCAACCTCGGAGCCGTTCACATGGCTTTAGGACAATATACACACGCGGTAAAATGTTATCAGGAGCAATTGGAAAGATCCCGAGAATTAGCAGACTCTGGAGTCGAAGCTCAAGCTTTAGGTAACCTGGGAATAGCTAGACTAAATATGGCGCATTACGAAGACGCTATCGGCTATTTGGAGCAGCAATTAGCGACCTTAGAGCCTTTAACGACCGGCACAGCATTGATAGACAAGGCCAGAGCTTTAGGAAACCTTGGAGACTGTTACGAGGCTCTCGGCGACCCTGAAGAGGCTGTAAAGTGTCACGAGCAGCAGCTAACGGCTGCAGTTCGTTTACGAAGCGTAAGAGACCAAGAAAGAGCCTATCGAGGTCTCGGACGCGCTCGCGAGGCTTCAGGAAACTTGCAGGAAGCTTTGGTATGTTTCGAGAAGAGATTGGTAGCCGCTCACGAGGTCGATAGTCCGGAAGCTCGCGGGGCGGCTTACGGAGACTTGGGAAGAGTTCACGCGGCTTTGGGAAATCATGAGCAAGCTGTTAGCTGCCTTTCACATCAATTGACGTTAGCGAGAGGTTTAGGAGATAGAGCCGCTGAAGCGGAAGCTGCTAGTGGCTTAGGAGCCGTTCATTTGCTTATGGACGATCCCAGTTCCGCTTTGCGACATCATCAGCTGGAACTTTCCATAGCTGAGGATCTAGACGCTGCAGGATTGCAGGCCAGAGCCTGTGCGAACCTTGGAGCGACGCAGGAAGCTCTAGGACAGCTTGAAGAAGCCATAAGGCTTCAGGAACAATCTCTGAGCCTCGCAGCAGCTGCTGGAGACCAACCAGCTCGCGCTGCCGCCTTTTCCAGCCTCGGAAGGCTTCATCATCTTCGTGGCGATCGTGCCAGAGCGTTAAGTTACCTTCAATCAGGTTTGTCGCTCTCCGAAGGCCTTGGACGTCGCGAGGAAGTCGCAAGACTGCGTCACAGACTCGGCCTCGTACATTGGCAAGCCGGAGAACCAACAATTTCCGTGGAGCAGCTGGAAAAGGCTGCAAATTTGCTGGAATCACTCGAAGGCACTTCCGGCTTTATTTGCGGACAGCCGACAAGGCAAGAATTACTCTCAGACACTTATAGGACCTTGCAGAAAGTATTGGTGAGCTTAAACCGTGCGGAAGAGGCACTTAATTGGGCGGAAAGGTCCAGAAGAACAAAAACTAATCATGTTGAGGACGCGACACATTATTCCGAGATTGTGGATCGGCAGAGAGGCATTGTGCTTTATTACAGCGAAACTGGAGGCGAATTACATGCCTGGTGCCTCGCGCCCACTAGAGGACTCTTAAGATTTCATTCTACGAGACTGGAGGATGGAGTTAATTTGGAAAACAAAGTTTTGCAAGCTCGGGAGGCTCTTTTGGGCGAATCCGGAGATCTGGACGAAGCTGCGACGATTCCTGCGAGAGGACATCACCTTAACGCGAGTTCTTACAGCCTGAGCAGTCTCTTCAGCGTTGGCTCCGTTAGTTCCAGAGCTGGAAGCGCCCGTTGGGGTCGCGGAGCTAAAGGACCGGCTTGGCAAGCTCCTCAGCCAATCCAAGTCCTCTACGACCTTTTAATAGCTCCTTTCGAGGATCTTCTGCCACCAGCGAGGAAAGAACTCATCCTAGTTGTCGAAAAGTCCCTCTACCTCGCACCGCTCCCCGCTCTTCAATCCAGTCCCGGAGAAGACTATCTATGCGAGCGATTTTCCCTTCTGGTCGTACCGTCGCTCGCAGCACTTAAGAAACGCTCGCGAACTCCTATGCCAGAAGGTGGCGCTACTGTCGCTGCCCTCGTAGCCGGAAATCCGGTGCTTCCTGAAGAACTACGCGAAGAAAATGGCTGGCCCGAAAGCGCAACTTCCGCAGAAACGGAGGCTGGAATTGTCGCTGAACTTTTGGAATCCCGGCCACTTACCGGCGCAGAAGCTACGCGTTCTGCCGTTTTACGGTCGCTTCCCGATGCCGAGTGCGTGCATCTCACGACGCCGATACTTTGGTCTTCCGGAAGTTTGGCTCTCAGCGCTGATCAGTCCGAAGATGGCGCTGAAAGACCGGAATTCTTGATTAACGCCGCGGATGTTACGAGATTGAGATTAAGCGCGCGATTGGTCGTTTTATCAAGTGGCCACTGTTGGACCGCTGAGGAAAATGCTGCAAAATTGACAGCAGATGGCGTGCAAATGATTGCAAAGGGACTGCTCAACGCTGGCGCGCAATGCGTTCTTATTGCCATGTGGCCAGTTCCGCCAACTGCCGGCAGTATTTTGCTCAGAGCTTTTTACAGCGCGATGCTTCAAGGCGCTAGAGCATCCAGAGCTCTTGCTGAAGCTATGCAAACTGTACAGCATACGAGGCACTTTGCGCATCCAGCGAATTGGGCCGGTTGGCTGCTTTTAGGAGGAGATGCACGGCTTTCGAACAAAGTCGCGCTCATGGGACAAGCTTTGGCGGAATTATTGCGAGGAGGACCCGAACAAAGTCGCGATGCTCTTCGCGTTACTTTGCATCTTGTGGAAAAGTCCTTGCAGAGGATTCATAGAGGACAGAAGAACGCTATGTACACGACGCAAAGAAGTATTGAAAATAAAGTTGGAACCGCGCCGGGATGGAAGGAATTGCTCATGTCGGTTGGATTTAGGTTTGAACCTGCGGGAAATGGGATACCATCGTCGGTTTTCTTCCCGCAAAGCGATCCGGAGGAGAGATTGACGAGGTGCAGCGCAAGTTTGCAAGCGCTTTTGGGACTTGGCGCTGCTTCTTTACACGCTCTTGTGAGACTTTTGCAAGCTCCGGAAGCTGCGGAAGATGTTATCTCGGCCATGAGGAGAGCTACGTGCGCTACTGAGGGACAGGAAGTCACGCTTCCGGTTAAGATTTGGAGAGCTTCGGGATCTCATGAACTTTTCGCGAGTTTGGGATTCGATCTTATGGAAGTTGGACAGTCGGAAGTTACGCTGAGGACCGGAAAACAAGCTTCCAGGCGGGCTGTTCAGTTCGCTTTGCAAGCTTTGCTGGCATTATTTGGTAAATTTTTATATTCTCATCGATCAATTTTTTTTTGTTTGTGCGATAGATAACAGGATTTTATTGAATTAATTATGGAATTTTGCAAATACAACAGATACGCAAGAAGCACCGAAGAGTTTGAGCTTGGATTCCGGCAGCTCGATGGAAAGCCTCACTTCCGTTACTCAGCAGGAAAAGACTGTTCAGGAACGACCGAAACTTGGCGGAGCTTTCGCTAGCTATGTACGACATCGTGGAGAACCTGATGGCAAAACTACAGAGGCACCGACCATTCCTATCTCCAGGCAAACATGTCCAAACGGAGGAGGTGCGTACAAATAAGAAACTGTTGAATTTTGGAAAATACATTTAGGTGTTTTAGATTTCGCTTTTTTTTATTTGTCAGATGTCCTATTTTATTCATTTAATTATATATTTATTAGGATAATTTAAAGAACGATGTAGTTTTTGTTTATTCATCAAGGTCATTTTCTTTTTACTGACGCAAATTTTTTTTTGTACTTTCGTAAAAAGTATAACTTTTGTCATAATTAAATCATCGTACATCTTGAGCGTAACAAAATGTTTTCATAAATCCTTGCATTTTTTTTTTCGAACCGAAAATTTTCTGCGATTTTTATCAATTCGTCTAGCAGTCGTGAAAAAGTTATTTGCGGTTTTTTTATAAACCTTTTTTCCACAAGAAACAAAAATCTATATTGACCAATCTTCACAAAATTAAGCGTTTATTTTTGTTTAAATCACCTTAAAATCCATCCAAAGTCGAGTTATGAATATATGCTTTATTTTTACTCAAATTTATGAACAATATTAATGTCTCCAGGTGAATCGGATGCAGCGTTTACGCCCAGTCCTCCAGTCGCCCTGAATCTGAACCACCAGGCGCGAATAAGAAATTTATACCCGGATCAAGCTGTGCGACCCGGTTCGAGTTCGAGCAGTTCTGTAACCGATTGGGAAACCGGCCATGCAACCGTTTTAAGACGTCAGCCACTTCCGCCTCTGCCGGCAACGGTTCTCGAGCGATTAAGCGTAAGAACTGAGCTCGGTACAAGTACTCCTAGAAAACCTCGTCATCCAGCTGCAAACGAGGAAGTCAGTCACCAGACAGAAAATGCTCAAACAGCCGAAAGTATTCCCCACAATTTACGAAATTTTGCGACTTCTCTGACGAGCCTAACGCGAGAACTTACACCCACTATTTCCGAAGTGTATCACGAAAGAAATTTGGGGCTCGGTCTTGCCCCGTCGCTCTCGAAACTTTTGGAAGAAGCTGGAAATGTTACGGAAAGCGAACAGGGACAATTGTCGTCTACTGGCAGCAGCCAGACCCAAAATTGGCTCCAAAACGAACCCGAACTCTGCCGAAGAGACGAGGCTGATGGTCGATCTATCGCTGAGTCACAATGCAGCGCAACTAGCTCGAATAAAATTCACAGAAAAGTACCGCCCCCACCGACGGTATAAGTTTTTTTTAATGCTTCATAGGCGAGCTAGTTACGTTTAATTAATTTTTAACCCAACTAACCCCTCGCGATCTAAATCCTGATTGATTATCAATTAGAACATTACCTTCATTTTTCAGATATTCTTTATATTAGATGTGTCATTTTTTTGTCGTTTTCTTTTGGATATTTTCCAAAATTTGCCAATTCGTAGATATTTGCGATGATTTTTACCACAATTTTAACGAAATTGGGAAGACCACAATTGTCAGGAAAAACAAAATTACGAATGTTTTCAATCCAAAAATACCGATCATTTTGGTAGATTTTTACAGAGCATTTGGCATTCCATATGGATTAAAAAAAAAAACTTAACGTACAAAATGCGCGTTTCAATATTTGCATAGTAAAAAATAAAAAAAATAAAGTAGCTGAAGATCCTTTCCGGCAGTGTTGGAAAAATGTTGAGTTTTTTTTAATTTAAAGAGGACACAAAAAAATTCACGCAAAACGTTTCATCAAACATTCTCATCATTAATCTCTGTAAATCCAATAAAATCAATTTAATTCTAAATCGACGACAAAAACGCGGGTGATCGATTCTTCAATTTCTGAACAAGTTTTTCGGTGGTAACTGGCTCGTCTATCACACTCGAAATAACGCGTGTTCGTGTAAAGTAGCGTGTAGATGAAAGGACGAAAGGTATTTATAAAATGTATTTATAAGCGCGAAGTAAGAGTCCTCATCGCGAAAAAAGTTATCGGTTGTCGAAAAAAAAGACAAATAAAAACCCAAAAGATTTTCCATCGTACGAAATCTAACTAAACTGAACAATTTTTTTTTTAGTAAAACTTGATTGTGCAAAAATATTAGTATCGTGTACCTGCATTTCGACAGCTGATATTTCGAATAAGATATAATAAATGCGAAAGGTGTACTATATGTATTAATCATAGACAATGTATATGTGAGATATGGCAATTTTATAGGTGGTTCGTTTTAGATATCGCATGTATGAATTATGCAACTGTAGAGAAAATGATTTAGATCGCAACAACGTTTTTACGTTTATGTTGCATGGAATAGGATTAGGAATTCAAGTACTTTTTTTCACTAGTACGTCCCTTGGTGAGGAACGTTACTGAGTATCTTTCTTGTAATTATCCTAGACAACAAAAATTAAATTAAAAAATTGAATAATTTTAAATGCATTGCGAAGAAAAAAAAAACTTTGCAGTTTTCGGACAATAAAATCAATCGGAGTAACCTAAATTATTTAATAGATTACAGGGAGGGTAACAATGTAACAGAAAAATATATATTTTTTTAATAACTGCACACTTTTATAAAAAAATATATCCTTGCAAAATGAGTGTTACTTTTTCTTTTTCAAAAAATGAGAGAAATTATAATGATACTTTTACAAAATTTAAAAAAATTCTTCTTTTGACGGCTGAAAAGTTATTTTTTTTTCTTTTTAAATAAAAGAAGTGACATATATTATAACTGATTTGAACTAACTCAGTCTCCTTAAAATAAAGAAAGTTTTGTTTTTGTTGTCTAGTGTCATCATTGCCTTTGTACCGCCGTTAGCGTGTCATTTAAGTAGTCGATTCGGCCACCACCAGTATTTTTTATATCGAATAATGGATGCAGGGACGAAACTGAACGTAAAGAATATAAAGTATTCAAAGAAAGTAAACACGTTGCTCTTGCCTTGGTGAATGCATTGCACCGTTAATAATCAATTAATCGCTATCCGTCCTATCTACATGTGTTCAAAGCAACGTATAAATAACTGTAAGAACAACAAAATCCGTCCGTAAACGGAACTCGGATTTCCTTTTTTTTTTTTTTTATACTTTTTCAAATCGTTAAATCACGTATTTATGAATTTCGCTGCTATTGCAGTGTCGATAATAAATAAAACCCAATAGTTTACTAACTGTTTTGCGTATTTATTACGAAGGGAGCGTATAAAATTAGCTGGTTCTTGGAGATCTTGCACCTATATACAGAATATGGTGATTTATTTGAATTTCAGGAGATTTTCAAAACAGCTTGAGATCGCCGGTCACTTGATCGATCAAACTCCCTTTCCCTGGGCCAATTGCCAAGACCGTTCGCGATCCCGCGGCAATCTGTGTGCGTCCAGCGTCTTGAACCATATTTGTCAATAGACCTATTGACTTTGCATGTTTTTGTAGTTGCTTAAGAGCGGCTTCACTGTCCACCTGTTTAATACCGGAGTTCATTAGCCTCTTAAACATGTTCACAAATCCTTAATTCTTTATTATATATCTTCAAATTCCATAAATTTCGTTTTTTTATCTCTCAAGATCAGAGTTGTAAATGCCTACGACTTATAGAAATAATGATGATGATACAATCAGCTCTATAATTATGATTTTATAATAATAACATGTAGCGATTATAATACAATGATTAAACTTTGGAATGGCTGCAAAAATTATTATTTTTCAATAAAAATTCACGGCAAACCTTTTGAAAAAATGGATAAAAATAATTAATGTATTAAGAAAGTAATGCATTACTTATTTCTTTCATTTTTTCCACTATTTCTTCCAATATTAAAGCGAAAAATAGTATTTTTTTTTTCAGCTATTCAAATGTTTACACTCTATTTTATAATCACTACATATTATTATTATGAAATCATAATTACAAAACAAATTGTACTGTAGAATATATCTCATGAATTAATGGGGATTTACAACTCTGCTTAAGATAAAGATTAAATTTGGCATTTTTGTTATGACAATTAAACATTTTTTTTTGCTTTTTGAAATTGAAAGAGTAAAGTATATGTGCTAAATGAATAGCCATGAGGCTGATTAATTTTTACTTTAGTAATAAAGTAATATTACAGAATTAGAGGTGCTGTTTAATCTAAATGTATAATGAAGTTTGAACTTTATAGAACTTAAAATTTTTCTAAAAATTTACTTTGTGTTTTTCTATACCTTTAGTGTAATCTTTTTTTGGCCCTCCCGTTCCCAGGCCTTCAATAATTTTGGGTGCTTTAATGCAGCTCTGTAACAAGACACTGCACCATGACAACACTGGGCTGCAATCTTTCCTTTTCCCATTTTCAAATCTGTTCTGACTATCAGAACCATCTTGATCTCGTCATCAGAGTCGTTATATTCCTGTAGAATGCATATCAAAGGTATTTGCATGAGTAAGAAATCCATTCTTTCCAATTTATCAACATAATGTATACGTTTCATTCAAAATTATTTTCCACGACAATATACCTAAAAAAATTTCTAAAAATCTATAATCAGATCAATTCAAACATTTTCATAGATTTTCCAACTTTCAAAAATTGATTTTCTGTGATACTGCATATAGTAGTTATTTTCAACAAGCATCTCTATCTGCATAATTAAACAGAGTATCATATTCATAATTTAGAAAAAGAAATTTAGCAAATTCTAAAAATCTTCTTTTTCAGTTATCAGGAAAAATTAGATACTTTCAGTAAAATTAAAAAATTAATTATTTCTACACATTGAGAATTGCAGTAAAAGTTTTCTTAAAATCATGTGAATTATATTTAAGGAGGGCAAAATTGATGCAAGTTGTTTAGAAAAAAAATGGTTAAAAATATAAAATGAAATGAGTGGAAATTTTTGGAATATTTGCTACAAGTATCGGAAATAACGAGTATGAAAAATTAAGTATTGCATTATTTTTTCAAAACTTACCATACTATCTTCCTGAGAATCAATGGAATCGTCACGTGAAGTGTCTTCATCAACCTTTTTCGAGCCTTTTGTTAACCTGAAGAGTCCGTAGCCCACCAGCATAGCGAAGATATAACCAACTTTAACATCGTTCAATGCTTCCAAAATTTCAGCCCAGATATTCATTATTATTTATTGTTATCCGTCAAACAATAATACAGCTTTATAACCTAACACTCCAGTCCATCGAGGAGCTCGGAATGCGTGCCCGACCGGCTATTTACATGAAAACGCTTCAAGTAACGAATCGCGTTGTGCTATACGCCTCACCAACACTCGTGCCAACGAACCAACGCTCAGTCGGTAAAAGCCCAGGTAAAAATAAATTATAAAAAACGATTTTTAAAAATTCTATCGTTCCAAATACGGACTTTGGATCGCTAATTTACGAAGTACTATCATAAATTTAGGATCGAAATCCTATATGTGGCATTATACACCGATCGGACCACCTTTTACCATGACCATCGTCGATATAGTTAATTATTTTTTTAATCATTCACCCCAATGAATGGAGCTTGCACAATTTTTTCAAAATTTTTATTGCATATTTTGCGCACTTGTGAATTTCTAAAAATTGCTCTAAAAATTGCGTTTAAAAACTTTCCAATGCACGTATCTTCTTGCATATAAGTCGTATCGTAAAAAAAACCTGTATAAAAGTTTTTCATTTTGAAATATACTTTTATGTCAATTTATTTTAAAAAATTTGTAACTCCTCCAAAGCATTGATTTTTCATTAATAAACATAAAAATCCATTTTTCAAAAACTTGGACATTTTTTTATTTTGTCCGGAAAAATCTCTAAGATACTACTCATAAAGACGAACATTTTAAGCCTAGATGGGAAGTGGGACAATCCTTTTTTCGAATTTGTATGAGAGCTTAAAAGATAAATAAAAAATGAAAACTCTCATAAAAAATCGAAAAAAATGGTCTTACTGCCAACTTTTTGTTCTAAAGTGGGAAAAATTTTTTCCGATTTTTTCCGATCGGTGTATAATGCCCCATATGTTTCTTCCATATCCCATAATATTATTATAAATGATATAATTTTTTAAATAAAATTTAATAATAAAAATATACGTTCATAGGAGTAATATTAATTAAATCCCAATGAAATCAATCGATCTGTATTATCAGGGAGACTATCATTTTTCTATTTTATAAAAAAAAACTTAAACGTGGCGACGAAATTAGCTTAGAAAAAATTAATTTCCTTAATATTTATAGCGATCTAAAAGAAACTGACGATATATAGCAGCTCATCGTAATTACGATTCCTTTTAATTGTTCGGAGTGTGTATAGATTTAAAAAAATTATTTTTTCATTACAGTTGAGTTAATAAGCAATACAGTAATTCGATAATAGCAATAGCAACAACTGCCATTTAATATAAGGAAAGTTTGTGCTGGTGCTGGATTTTCTCGTATAAACTGTATGTTCGGGCATCGGATTCTCTACCAAAGGATTTTTTCTTACCTCTGGGCAATGTGTCTGCACATAATAAAAAGAAATGGAATGAATTAGAGTAATTTACTAAATATCAATAAATAAATGCATTTTTCAAATTTATTTCTGGAAGAAAAGAATATATTTATTTATTGTGTTTCATTGTTGTTACTTATTTCAAAAACAAATAATTTAAAAAATTCAATTACAATTGTATTTTTCTGGAATAAATTACAGTAATTTACTAAATATCAATAAATGCATTTTTTAAATTTATTTCTGGAAGAAAAGAATATATTTATTTATTGTGTTTCATTGTGGTTATTTATTTCAAAAACAAATAATTTAAAAAATTCAATTACAATTGTATTAATTACCTCTATAACTGCATTAATTACTCTGACAACCAACTCTTTCATTGTCTTAGCAGCTTTTATGCCACAGAGCAATGCAGTCTGCATGTAGTAACAATCCGATATCGCCTTATATTCCCTGTTTTAACGAACAAAGTATTTTCCACAGTAAACTTAGAAAATTACTCCAATTTCTAGTGTTTATTTATTGTTTTCTTGCTCACGTGCATAATTCTCCGTTATCCATATTTTCCGTCCAATCCGCTGGGCCACCACAGTCTATATATTCATTATGAAGCTCTTGGAAACATTCCATGTATCCCTTAAATACTGACAATAATTTTATTTTTTTAATATTTAGGTTTGACTTTTGAATTATTGAATTTTTTTAATTTGCCATTTAATACCGACTTTTTAAAAAATGTCCATCCCGTGCAAAATAAAATTTTTATTTTTTTTAACCTTCCAATTTTTTATAACATTTTGTTAAAACATCGTCGAATTGATATGATATAAAAAAATTCAAGGCTGAAGAACCTGACTTAAATACTAAAAATTTTTTTTATTATCAAGGCTTTTGGCGTATTTGAATTAAAAAAAAATGCATCTTAAGAATAAAAATTGCAAATTTTGCATTAAATGCAAACTTTTTTTTAATTATCAATTTTCTGTAAAATCAGAAAGAAAATTGGAAAAAGATCTTAAAGTTGGCATGATAAGCGAAAAATATTAAAGCTGATGTACCTGACTGATAATCAGAGTGAACGCACAATCTCGCATAAAGCACTCGAACCCCCATAATCAATTGCATGTACAAATGGTTATGTGGTAGTGGAGTGCACGTAACCATGAAACCGTCAATAGATTTCAAATTTCTGGCTATTTTTCTGCGACATAAAAGAAGCATTAAATACAATTATTTTAATTCACGAAAAATAAAATGCATTTTCTACGGACCTACAGCTGCGATGAAGGTCATCGTAGGACGCAATCTGGAGGATAGTTTCAGGATTAATAACTTGTAACTCGGCCAAATAATACATGATCTTATCCTCGTTGCATTTAGCCTCCTCTTTGTTATCAACTGATAACAAAGCCCAACTTTCTTTCACTTCATCATCCTCTTCAGCGTTCGATTCTTCTTCAGTTGATAATTTATTATCCTCATAGTCCGCTTCTTTGTAATATTCAAAAGAACTGCTTGTTTTGCAAAAAGTCATGAGAATAAAAATGGTAAAAATGAGTGATAAAATTCCTATCGTCTTGTCGTTGATTTTCCAAAAAATTCTCATTTATTCAATAAGTATGCATAGCTACGAATTATTCTTTAACTTGTACGTATAATAAGAGAAATAATGCGTATTTTCATCGTAGTTGAAAGTCTTTCCAAATTGCCGCCATAGTCATTTTTTTTTAACCCTGAAGTCAGCGCTCTTCTGGGCGTCAGCTGTGAATTTCGTATGTACTTAAGCACGATTGTATCGCACGTTGTTTATGTCTTATTTAGTTACGACTTACAACTACATAATAATAAGTATGATGTATATTAGATTATTATACGTATTTTGAAATTTCGCAGCGGCATTCGCGACGGCCATGTTTTTATTAGCTGTTTGACCTTTACACCATACTCTCCGGGTTTAGAGGTCAAATTTGAAAGATTTTGTGTGCTTGGGCTTGCGACAGGATCTCTGAGTGTGCGAGTAAAAGAAAAGAAGGTAATACACGACGTTACGTATATAAATTGGTGAGTATCGTAAAAGGAATCTCAACGATTTTTAGCACAGTACATTTTAATTAATTAATAATTACTTTACAAAGTCCTGTAGTTTATTTATATTCCTTTCAAACCCCTTTCCTCTTCAAGTTCTCAAGCTAATTACATTTTTGTGAGTGAATTAAGCGTGTTGTGTTGTGATTGTTGTTCTGGAGTAAGTAAGACTTGTTATGTACAAATTATATACAAATGCATGTTTGGAATTACCAAACCTCCTTAAGGGTATGGAGTCATGTCAAAATGGTGTTCATTGACAAAAATGTCACTTATTTGGTGGCTAGTATTATTTTTATAATATATACTTTTGACCTGCCAAACAAAGAATTTTTTGTAACTGGACAAATAGATTGAAAATAAATTTGTTTTGTTTTTATTCGCACCTACAAATATTTTCAAAGTGTTCTCAGTTGTGCGGAGGATGAAACATTCTGATATTAGAGTAGTTTTTTGAGACAGAAGCAAAATTGGAGTAAGATCATAGATTTGATAATATTTTAGGAATACTCTGTAAATAAATTGTAACATTCCAAATTCTTTTTAAAAAAGAAAAAACTACAGTCATGATGGAAAGATACATTCACGCACAACTGAGAATTATTGGAAATATTTAGTCTGTCAGATATTTCATGAAAGTGCTTAAAGTATTTTAAAAAACAGGGATTAATTGTAATTTAATCATAATAGCCAAATACTTGCAAAAATATTTTTGTTTATCAGGTTGCTGGCATATTGTTTAGATCATCATGTCAGAGTGGTGTTCATTGACAAATATGTTACTTGTTTGGCGGGTACTATTATTTGAAAAATATATATATTCGACCTGCTAAATAAAGAATTTTTTACAAGTCTGCAAATTGATTGAAAGCTAAAATAACTTTGTTTTTGTTTTTACTCTTTGCACACTTTTTTAAGAGAAGCCATAGGCCAAAAATTTATAAATAATTTTCAGTTGTGCGAAAGATGAAATATACTTATATTGGAGCCGTTTTTTTGAGACAGAATCAAAATTGGAGTAACACCATAGATTTGATAATAGACTTTAGGAATACTTTGTAAATAAATTATAATGTTCCAAATTCTTTTTAAAAAAGAAAAAGCTACAGTCATGTTGGAAAGATACATGCAGACATAACTAAGAATTATTGGAAATATTCTTCACGAAAATATGTAGAGTGTAAAAATAAAATAGAGATTAATTGTAAGTGATTCATAATAACCAGACACTTGCAAAAATATTTTTGTTTATCAGGTTGCTGGCATATATTTTTTTGTGTGATACTAGCTGACAAACAAGTAAGATATTCATCAAGGAATATCAGTGATTTTGATATGACTTGTTTCCCAAAATTGACTTTCCTGATGGTAATTTAAACAAAAACAGTTTTTTAAAAATGAAATTGAACATTGAGATTTTTTGTTACAGAAAAATAGGTTCATGCAAAAGGGCTAGCTGCAAAAAGGAAAGGAAACTTTTATATCAAAGTACAAGTTCTTTTTCCATTTTAAATAAATTTAAACAGAATTTTTTTGATGATATCAGATTTTTTTGATAAACGCAGTCAATGTCAATAAGTGTGCCCTTTTGTGTGGTCATGCTTTTCTGTTTCAAAAAACTGAAAATTCTGAAATACTGAAACATAGTGCATGGGAATTAGGCTTTTCATATCAACTGCAGTGTTTGCTCAGTAGAAAGCTCCATTTAGATATTTTCACTTAGAACTCCGTAGATCTACTTAATTTTTACAAACACATATTCTGATGCTTAAGTATTTGCTTTATAGGGAAACACGACAAAGCTAGCCCCAAAAAAGTTAAAAAAAAAGAATGTCCATAAATGATTAGAAACCAAAAGAAATTAAAGTGCAAGGTGGGCATCAAAACACCGCTTAGACTCACAAAAAAGACCCCAATTGTAGCTGGTTTGCTTAGCACACATAATAAAGAGTGTAATGGATGCAGATGTTGGCTTAAGGCACTCAATTTGGAGGACAATGAAGCAATTTTTGGAAAAGCTTAAGAATTTCTTTCGAGGATTGGCTAAGCGACGCTACATGAGATTTATCTGGCCCTATGTAAGTTTTACTAAGCCTGTGGTAACCCAACAACATTCCTGTCTAGTTGATCTCGCTAAATGGTACATCGGGTGATCCTCTTGTACTATTTGCTAGAGTTCTTGCTGTAATTCAAGCATAGGCAGTAAGAGAATAGCTACTGGTTCTGTATGTGCTCACAAACCAGAACCAGGTAACAAAATACCTGCTTGCATGGTCTGTAAACTGCATTGTGACAAAAGCTTATATTAAGCACTTGCATCTAAGGCTTTTCTTCACATTTCACACTTGCCATGTAAGTTGTACAAGTCAGAACTCAAACTCCAGATCAATAATTACAATCTTTGATAAAAAATAAATATAAAAGTAAAGAATTTCACACATATTTTAAAGTTATTCCATCTTGGTCTTTAATTTATTATATACTAGTCGAATGAGTGTTAGAATTATTTTTTCTATAAATAGTCGTGAAAAATATTTATTTTCATTTAGCACTCATTTGATTAGCGACGAGTGGTGTAATTAATATAAGCACTCGTATCTACAGAAGCCTACTGAGGACATTGTTCCAAAAACTTTGGATATGGAGGAAGAAAGTGTGAATCATGTGAGGGTACTCACTTTGAATAATCGCGAGCACCAGGATGGTACTCAGTACAGATTGAAAAAAGGTATGTTTTGTATATTTTACATAAATTTTCAGTGTATTAGACCCAAAGTTGGGCAGTAAAAATTACTTGTGCCATTGATTAGCATTTTCATTTTTTTGGAGTAATTTATAATTAATCCAATAAATTGTAATTTTGATATAGCTCATTATAATTAATATGAGTATTTTTTTCAAAGTTAATTAGAATTACTCAGGATTTTTAAAAATTAATTAGAAGTACTCAGTTATTTTTTCAAAGTAAATTAGAATTACTCCAATTTATTTTTTATTCGTTAATTACAATTATTGCGCGAGTTTTTTAATATTTATTTTGTTATAATTCCAGGGAAACATATATCAATAATAATTTGCTCAATTTTCATTTCGTTTAATTTTAATATCAAATAATGGCTACAATTTTTTCATATTTTTCTATATTCTTCATATTTCATTTTTTGGAGTAATTTATAATTAATCCAATAAATTGTAATTTTGATGTAGCTCATTATAAGTAATGAGTATTTTTTTCAAAGTTCATTAGAATTACTCAGAATTTTTTAAAATTAATTAGAAGTACTCAGTTATTTTTTCAAAGTAAATTAGTATTACTCCGATTTATTTTTTATTCATTAATTACAATTATTTCGATAGTTCTTTTTTTATTTTGGTATAATTCCAGAGAAACATATTTCATTAATAATTTGCTCAATTTTCATTTCGTTTAATTTCAACATCAAATAATGCCTACAATTTTTTCATATTTTTCTATATTCTTCATATTTCATTTTTTGGAGTAATTTATAATTAATTCAATAAATTGTAATTTTGATGAAGCTCATTATAATTAATGAGTATTTTTTTTCAAAGTTAATTAGAATTACTCAGAATTTTAAAAAATTAATTAGAAGTACTCAGTTATTTTTCCAAAGTAAATTAGAATTACCCCGATTTATTTTTTATTCGTTAATTACAATTATTGCGCGAGTTTTTTAAATTTATTTTGGTATAATTTCAGGGAAACGTATATCATTAATAATTTGCTCAATTTTCATTCCGTTTCATTTTAAACATCAAATAATGGCTACAATTTTTTCATACTTTTCTATATTCTTCATATTTCATTTTTTGGAGTAATTTATAATTAATCCAATAAATTGTAATTTTGATGTAGCTCATTATAATTAATGAGTATTTTTTTCAAAGTTAATTAGAATTACTCCGATTTATTTTTTATTCGTTAGTTACAATTATTTCGATAGTTCTTTTTTTATTTTGGTATAATTCCAGAGAAACATATTTCATTAATAATTTGCTCAATTTTCATTTCGTTTAAATTTAACATCAAATAATGGCTACAATTTTTTCATATTTTTCTATAGGTTGGGAGGTTGAATTCCGATTAGGGCCTTCCTTGTTTGGGAAGGTTGTAGATGTTTTTACGAACCATCCGCCGACGAGCGATCAACAATTTGAAAGACACACTTATTATCAACTCCAATGGAACAACGATTTCGCTTCGATCAGAGTAATGTCTGCGGGATCATTTCATTACTATGTAACAGACGCAAAGTGAGTTTAGCATCGTTAAGAAAAATCGAATTACGAATTCACTTAAAAAGAAAAATATTAATTTGCGATTATTTTAGTGGAGACAGCGCTGTAAAAGCAATCGCATCGGGATACTTGCTTGTGGAACCTGAACTCAGTTTGC
The DNA here is from genome assembly GCA_963970395.1 of Ephialtes manifestator. Lineage (NCBI taxonomy): Eukaryota > Metazoa > Arthropoda > Insecta > Hymenoptera > Ichneumonidae > Ephialtes > Ephialtes manifestator. The sequence continues at coordinate 19,097,858 of OZ019975.1, forward strand.
CCGCGAGCGGAGGAACCCTTCCTCTCGACTGCATTCAGTGTCAGACCGTGTTGTCCAAGTGCTTGGGACCTTTTTCTACTTGGGAGGATAAGCTCGTAGTTGCCCGAAATTCCGGCTACAATATGATTCACTTTACGCCTATACAGGTCTGTAAATCGGTTAAACAATAATAACATTTATTAAATCTTTATATTCTAAAATGAAAGAAAACATTTTTTTTTGTTTCACAAGAATTTCCTTTCGACAATATGAACAATTTAATCAAATTTAAAAATTATTTATGAAAATGAAATATTTTTAATTATCACTTGGATATTACTTTTCATTTACATGTTGAACTGGAATTATTCTGTGGAGTGGAACGATTTATGTTAAACAGTATGAGAATTTGTAGAATAATAAATAATAATAATGAAAATAGAATATTAATTCATTCAGCAGCGGAAAATAGCCAGGGCATTACAATGTTCATTTTCGTTATTTTATTTATAAAATTTGTGTCATTTTTTTAAAGGAACTTGGACATTCCCAATCGGCCTACAGTCTGAGCGATCAGCTCAAGTTAAATCCGAACTTTATCGACGACAAAGAAAATCCGACTACTTTTAAAGATATCGAACGACTCACTAATAAAATGCGAAACGAGTGGAATGTAAGTAATTTTTTTTCGTTTTAATAACGTTGCTTCTCCTAATATTTATTTAATGTTTTTTTCCAACGTTTTTGTACAGATGCTGAGTATCTGCGATATAGTGCTGAATCATACAGCGAACGAAAGTCCTTTCTTAGTAGCACATCCGGAATGTACTTACAATTGTCTCAACAGTCCACACTTACGACCTGCTTACCTTTTGGATGCTACGCTTTTCGAATTGACGGTGCAAGTTGCAACCGGTGAATGGGAAATGAAAGGCATTCCAACGGTGGTCGAAACCGAAGATCATTTGAACGTGAGAATCAAGCAATGCTTTAACAACTCATAATTTGTTACCTCATTTTATTCATTTCTTCCCTAAACAATATATTGGAAACTTTTTTTTTAATTTCTTACATTTTACAAATTTACAAAATTGATCAAAATGCGAAAAGAATTTTTTTCACGGAGCTGAAAAATGCCATTAAAAAAATGGGTAACAGGAAAAATATTATCTTACCAGATTGTTATTCGTCACTTTTTTATAATGAATTAGAGTGGAAGAAACTTTGTTCATTTTTTAATTAAATCATATAACATTTTATACATTATGTTGCCGATGCGGTAGGATATTCTAATGAAATAATTACCTTAAATCACAGAAAGATGCAACATTTGTCAATTGAACTAATGAAATATTGCAATTTTTCGTTAATTTAGTCAATACGTCACGCTCTGCACACGTACTTTCTGCCTCTCGCCAAAATCCACGAGTTATATACCGTTGAAGTCCATGAAGTAGTAGCAGATTTCTTAAATCTCGCGAGAACTCGAATGCCTGAGGAGCCTGCGGTTGTTTCGTCGGACCCCGAAGTTCCCATTTCTATAATACAAGATCCAGAGTATCGTCGTCTGAAATCAACGATCGATATGCAACTTGCACTTCGCACCTACAACACTTACAGGTATTTGTTGTAAATTAATATTCCCAAAGCTCTTATAGTATTTTTTTTTGTAAAAAAAAAGTACAATATGGTTATGGCTATTATATGCAGTATAATATTCTGACGATTATCAAACAGGGTTGACTGTTTCGACGAAGAAACTCGCTTGAAACGTTGCGCCGAAGAGCTACGCGAAAAAGTACAAGAATTAAACAACGCTATTATCAACGAAATTCAGAATCATTTAAACGCAGCAGTAGAAAACACAATCGCCGGAATTAGATATTTCAGAGTACAACCAGACGGTCCAAGGCTCAAAGAAATTAGTGAACGAAATCCGCTTGTGCCGAGGTAATATTGTCGAAAACTTTGCCTAAAATTTGTGCATATGGGGCATTCCATACCAACTCGGCCAACGGCTGAAAATCATTTTCTTTTCTCGCGGCAATTTTTTATGTTACTCTTTCAACTAAAAAATGCATGCAGCAATTTTTTCAGATTTTTTAAAATCCAAATTGCTATCTCAATATAGATAATAATTTACAATAATAATCAAAGCTATCTAAAAAACGCCTTAATTTTAAAAACTCAAAAAATAAAACGCAACAAAACTTTTGAATCATAAGCCAGAGTGGGCCAAGACCTCCTGCTATTTTTTTTTCCAATTTATAACATTATTCAAAGGTTTTTTAAACGTTAAATAGACAACGGATCGATTTAAGAATCTCGAAAAAATCTCAATGCCCCATATAGTTTTTTTAAAATACAATTATTAAAGAGTCGTTAATAATTAAATACGCTGTGCAGATATTTCACAGACTACGGAGCACCTCGATCACTAATGGAAAGAGAAATTACTATGTACTCCGAAACGGCATGTTATTTGATGGCCCACAATGGTTGGGTCATGAACAGCGATCCTTTGAAGAATTTCGCTGATTCAGATTCCAACATTTACATCAGACGTGAATTAATTGCTTGGGGCGATAGCGTGAAGCTCAGGTTTGGCGACAAACCAGAAGATAGTCCTTTCCTCTGGCAACACATGACTGAATATGTCGAACAAACAGCCAGAATATTTGACGGTATTCGATTGGACAATTGCCATTCGACTCCAATACCTGTTGCCGAGGTATTCTTTTTATTCGTTCAGCTATTCTATAAATACTCTCGTTATTCTCGATTAGTTATTAAATGTAATTATTTTAAACATTTAATTTTACAGTACTTATTGGACGCTGCACGTCGAGTTCGCCCGGATTTGTATGTCGTGGCTGAGCTGTTCACAAACTCTGACCATAAGGATAATATTTTCGTTAATCGTCTGGGTATCACGTCATTAATCAGAGGTACGTAAAAGAGTTAAATTTACTGAATATGAAACGCTACATGGACACGAATTACTGGTATCACGTAGGGGGCGTCCGTTTATTCAATGAAAATATATTGAAAATAGTTTTTGCTTCCTCCTAGAGGAAGCTTTGTTTTCGTAAAAAAAAATGTTTTCCCGAATTAAAATTCGAGAAAACATTTCGGGAAATCATTCGGGAAAAAAATGTTTTCCCGAATTTTAATTAAGTAAATGTTTTCTCGAATTTTAGTTCGGGAAAACATTCTTTTTTCTGAGTGAATTTTTTTTCGGACATGAATGTCAGGTTACTAAAAATGGTCTACAATATCGAGAAAAGACAAAATAGTTTAGAAACAAAGATGCAAAGTAGAACCTTGCACATTGCTTCCTCATTATTTTTCGCTTCTTACAAAGCTACCTCTATGAGGAAGTATGTTGTTGAATTTTTGGCTTCCTCATAGAGGAAGCTTTGTAAAACGCGAAAAATAATGATGAAACAATGTGCAAGGTTCTACTTTGCATCCTTGTTTTAATTAGATAAATATACATGTTGTGGATTCGCTTTTTCTATTTCGTTATTGCGTTATTTCGTGATTATTAGAGCGTTTCCGAAGTGAATGTGATAATGTATATTTTTAAAAATAATTCAACATTCCATAAAATCAAAAATTTCATACCGTTCGTCACTAAATTATACATATATAATGGCTGAATATTGTTTCATTTATATACAAAATTTGAGCTCGCTATCTTAAGTTTTGCAAAAGTTACAATAGAGCGATAATGTCAATTTTTTGAAAAACTCAAAACATCATAAAATTTTTACGGCTCAGCCGATCTTAACCAAATTCAATAGCGATCACCGGCATATGAAAGCTCAAATTCATACCAATTTTTAGATCAATATCTCGAAAATTGAAAGAGTTATCGCGTAAACAGACATTTTTCAAAAAATTAAAAAACGCGTAATAATTTAACGATGAAGTGGATTTTAACAAAAATTTGTATGAACGATGAGGCTTGATCTCTCTATCTATGGTCCAAATTTCAGCTTGATATCTCAAGGCATTCTCGAGTTATAAAGGTTTACATTTTTCAATTGTGTAACATACACACACACACACACACACACATACACACACACACACACACACATACAGACATTTTTTCTAAATCACTTTTCTCGATGTTTTGGACCATTCTGAGTGTACTGACATGAAAATCTCGAAAAAAAAAATTTTCACGAAAACAAAGCTTCCTCTATGAGGAAGCAAAAATGTCAGAATTCAAAAGCTGTATCTCAAGAACGTCTTTAACAATTAAGCTGAATTTTGGTACACCGATTGAGCAGCAACGGCCCTTCCTTGTAAAAATTTACGAAAAAATTCAACTACCTTTTCAGATTTTATAAGAATAAATTTTTCGACAAAAGTTTGTACGCTCTCTGGTTGTTGCAATTGTTAGGCTAATGAAGTAAATAGTTGCTAACAAAGAAAGTAATATAAAAGGACGATCGGTATTGAATTTGAACTAAATTTATGAAGCAGTTCGGATTTTATAGAATTTGCAATTTCCGAAAAATTTCCGTTTTTTCTTGCATAAGATAACTATGGTTAATCGTAATGCAAAATTAATGTTTTCACATTTCTGCAATCATTATACATAATTTAGGTAATTATTCTTTTTCAATAAATTCTAATATTTAGAAGGCTTGATTAAAGCCTTGATCATTTAGTTATGAAAGTATTTCAAATACATTTTCATTTAATGAATGTCCATCCCTGGTATCACGTCTAAATATCATAAGTACATGTTGACACTAGAAAATTCAAAACACAAAATCAACACAGTGTTATTTTGACATATACAACATCAATAATGAAAAAAAAACCGGACCATCTCAAATAAAGTGTATACGCGATGGAGATTAAAGAAAGAAAATAAATTTAGACATCTCATGGAATATTTAATTATTTCAGAGGCCATGTCCGCTTGGGATAGCCACGAGGAGGGACGACTCATTTATCGTTATGGTGGCGAACCAGTTGGAGCGTTTTTCCAGTCCCGCAAACGTCCTTTAGTACCTTCCATCGCTCATGCTCTGTTTATGGATCAGACTCACGACAATCCGAGTCCTGTTGAAAAGCGCAGTGTCTTCGATCTTCTTCCCAGTGCCGCTCTTGTATCTATGGCCTGTTGCGCCAGTGGAAGCAATCGCGGATACGACGAATTAGTACCTCATCACGTAAGATATTTTACAACTTTAGTATTACCTTTTTTTGCATTTGAGGGATTCCATGGGACTTTCGCCACCCCCAAAAAAAAAAATCTCAAATTTTATCTAAAAATCAGGTTCAGCGGTGTCTATTGCTGGACCAAATTTCAAAATTCTAAAAAAATAGTTGACCGGAATATGCAAATTTTTTCGTTTTTTATCGTTTTTCATTTAATCTGTAATATCTCAGAAACTATTGATCGTATCGAAATCATTAAAAGACGAAAATGTGCATTTTTTTATGGCCAACAAGAAAAAAATATATTCAAAATTAATTGCTTAATTTCAGGTCACATTTTATGGAAAAAACAACAAAATTATTTTTTTTTTTATGGTTGGACTTCAGATTTTTTCATCGGACAAATTGTCTCGGAATCTTTGAGTGATCGCCGAATTTTGAGTATTTTTTTTTTCATGGGATGGCCCAATGCTGTGACGTTACAGCAATCTGAATGTTTTTAATATATATAAAAAAATCCATATTCAAAATTAAAATTAATTAAAATGGTTGGACTTCAGATTTTTTCACCGGACAAATTGCCTCGGAATCTTTGAGTGATCGCCGAATTTTGAGTATTTTTTTTTTCATGGGATGGCCCAATGCTGTGAGGTTTGAATGTTTCGAAATTTGAAAAAATTTGCATATTCCGGTCAACTATTTTTTTAGAATTTTGAAATTTGGTCCATCAATAGACACCGCTGAACCTGATTTTTAGATAAAATTAGAGATTTTTTTTTTGGGGGTGGCGAAAGTCCCGTGGAATCCCTCATTTTTTTTTTTAATTTTTTTTCATGGGATTTCTTCTAAAATTATTTTTTTTAGATCCACGTTGTAGACGAAAGCAGAGATTACACTGCGTGGACCGACGATGATGATCTAGCTAAAGGGAATGTCGGTTTAGTGAGCACCAAGTCCGGAATAATAAGCGCAAAACGTGCATTGAACGATCTTCATTACAGTCTTGGTCGTCAGAAGTTCTCGCAAGTTTTTGTCGACCAAATGGATCCTGACATAGTTGCCGTTACTAGACATTCGCCCTTGACTCACGAAAGTGTTGTTCTGGTTGCTTTCACGGCTTTTAAGCACCCAGATTCGAACGCCAACGATTTGCGAAGACACGTCCGTCCACTACGCGTCGAGGGCGTTGTTGAAGAAATAATTTTGGAAGCTTCTCTCTCTTTCGAAGGAATTGAGTGAGTATTCTTTTCGATAAACTTATTGTTTGATTTTTCTTTTTTAGCCAAACTTATGATTTTTTTTTCATTTTTAGTAATAATGTATCGCGCTTCCACTATCCCGACAAACACGTAAAGGACGACAAAGTTATAAATGGCCAATCCGATTATGCTCTGAATCTCAAAGAGCACATCCAAATTTGCGATTCCACAATTCTGCAGAAAGTTGATTCCGGGGATTCTAAGATAACTCAGTTGAATTTCGTCAACTTTCAGCCAGGTTCCGTTGTGGCGATTCGGTGAGCTATTGTAGACGCGTATTGTTGATTAAACGATTTTTGGTTTCTATTTTCCTTATTTCTTTTTGCAGAGTTTCCGTCCATGCTAATATAACACCAGCTCTTGCAAAATTGCACTCGACCATTGGAACGATTACGTCCACCAAAAGCTCGGAGCTTCGAGCCATCGTATCTCGCATGGATCTTGCGGATATGAACAAAGTATTATTCCGTTGCGATCAAGAAGAACGCGATGAGACTGGAAATCGGTTTGGAGTTTATAATATACCGTCGTATGGGCCTCTAGTTTATGCAGGTTTTCAAGGTAATTATCGTTGTTTAGATCATCACGGAACAATCTTAAGAATAATAAAAAAAATTAGTTACGGTTACAACTTGGAGCACCGAAAATGAAAAATGTTTGCCTTTTCCGTTTTTTCGGCTATTTTTCAAAGCGCTTTACACGGACGCAAAGATTCAGGTATCGCAATGCCACTATTCTTTTCGTTGAGTTCTTTCGAAGCTTAAGGATGTCGGAGCGAGATGGGGTGCTCAACTTCCTGAAAAGTGAGAATTCAGAGAGAAATTCGAATACTTCTCGATGGAATAAAAATCTGAAAAAATCAAGCATACAAAAGGTGCGGTAAAGATTAATTTAGCATATTAATAATTGCAAAACGTTATTAACAAATAGGTGAAAAAAGAAATTGTTCAGCAAATTATCCGTCGACCTAACTTTTTTTTCGAATGAAAATGATTCGTTAAATTTTCTGAATACGTATGAATTTTTTCAGAATTTTGTCTAATGTTTGAAAATTGCGGGTTTTTTCTTGTATGAGCTGTATTCGCGAATCTATTTGATCAATCGTTTCGAAACTTCTTGGGTGTAATGGGTGGTTTTGTGACAAGCACATATAAAAAATTCGCGACTTAACATGCATTAAAAAAAAAAATGAATTCCAAAAAAACGAAATTTCGATGATTAGAAAAAATTCTGAAACAATTCATACGTATTCGGAAAAATTAACGAATCATTTTCATTCGAAAAAAAAGTTAGGTTGACGGATAATTTGTTGAACAATTTTTTTTTCGCCTATTACTTAATAACATTTTGCAATTATGAATATGCAAAATTAATCTTTTCCGCACCTTTTGTATGCTTGATTTTTTTTCAGATTTTTATTCCATCGACAAGTGTTCGAATTTCTCTCTGAATTCTCACTTTTCAGAAAGTTGAGCACCCCATCGCGCTCCTACATCCTTAAAAAAGAAAAATCGGTTACGAAAAATAAATATTATGTTCAGTTGAAATATCAAAATTTTCGTGATTCTGTCATTCCGGGATTTGAAGACAAAAAAAGAAATGTCGACTTTAACATTTTCAAATCCTGTCCGATCAGAAATTTCGCGCTGGTTATGAAACTGACAATTTTGTTGCCTACAACAAAAATTCGAAGAAAAACCATTTTGATAAAGTTCTTTAAACAGGAGTCATATCACTATTGGCCGACATCCGTCCTAACAATGATCTGGGCCATCCACTGTGTGTCAATCTTCGAGAGGGCAATTGGTTGATAGACTACGTTTGGCAGCGACTGAAGGAAGACGAAACCACCTCCGACCTCGGAAAATGGTTCGAAGAAGCCGCGGAACCCTTCAAATTGATTCCACGTTATCTCGTGCCGAGCTACTTTGACGTAATCGCCGTCAACGTTTACATGATTCTTTTGGAACAATGTTACGCTTTGATGTCAGGGTAAGAGCCACGAATGAGTTTTTTTCTCGACTTTTTTTTTTCAAATTGTTTATAATCTAATCCCTTTTATGATGTGTCTCTTTAATTAAAAGCCGAGAAAATGCAATTTTGATACACGTGTTACTATATTTAGTTTCATAACTTTTTTTAGTTTCGTCCAAGAAGGATCGACTTTCGTAAAATTGCTGTCATTGGTATCCGTTCAAGTCGGAGGCATCGTACGATCCTCCCAACTTCCCGATTTGTCTCCAAATTTGAGTCCACCGAAGCCGAAGATCAAAGCGAACGGTGATGTGGAGGAACAAATGTGTCTGACAATATCAGCCGGACTTCCACACTTTACAACAGGTTATATGAGAAACTGGGGAAGGGATACTTTTATTGCACTTCGAGGATTACTACTATTGACCGGACGTCACGAAGAGGCAAGATACATTATATTGGGATTCGCAGCTACGCTAAGACATGGACTGATACCGAATCTTCTCGACAAAGGAAAGAATGCGAGGTAGAAATAAATGTATTTCTGATTAATAATAATTGGTAAAGATTTAAGCGACTTCCAAATATTCTTATACCGACTAGAGCTTCCGTGAGGTAAATTACATGATGAGAAAGAATCGAATTCTAGGGTAAGCTAATAAATAAAACATAAAATTATAAGATCTTTGCCTATTGAGACTTTCATTTTTATTTTTTTATTCATTGCCTTACTCTAGAATTCTATTATTTGTTACGGTAGAATTTCACTCCTAAAAGCTCAGATTGGCAAAAAAAACATAATGTTTTTATTAATGGAGAAATTTTATTCCATTTATATCTAATAAATTATCAATATAAGCAAGAGTATTTTTAAATAAAAATACAGATTCAATTGCCGTGATGCCGTTTGGTGGTGGCTCTACACGATCCAGAGCTACATTCAGCACGTTCCGGACGGCCTGAAGATTTTGTCTGACAAAGTATCCCGAATGTTTCCCACCGATGATTCCCCCGCTTTACCAGCTGGACAAGTGGTAAAATTTCTCTAGCAAACATTATCTAAAAACGGATGCAAAGTTGAACTTTGCACATTGCTTCCTCATTAACTTTCATCTTTCGCAACGCCGCCTCTATGAGGAAGTTTCTTTATTTTATTTTTTTACTTCCTCATAGAGGAGGCTTTGCGAAAGATGAAAATTATTGACGAAACAATGTGCAAAGTTCAACTTTGCATCCTTATTTTAAATACAAATTAAAGAACTACGAAAACAAAAATTTTCATAAATTCAAAATTCTATAAAATCTGAACTGCTGTACGTATTTCGCTTAAATTCAATACCGATCGTCATTTTCATTGCTTTATTCGTCAAAAACTGTTTAAGCTCATTAGCTGAAAAACTGCGCAAGCTAGAGAACGTACGGACATTTTTCGAAAAATTGAACGGCTTATAAAATTTGAATTTCTTTTTCAATTTTTTCGAAAATGTATACATAGGAAGGGGCGTTGCTCCTCTACCAGCGTGCCCAATTTCAGCTTGATTGTAAAGCCGTTTTCGAGATACAGCGGTTTGAATTTTGCAAGCATGCCACACACACACACACACATACATACATACATCCGAACATTTTTTCTAAACCACTTTTCTCGACGTTTTAGACCATTCAAAGTGTCCTGACATGAAAAATTCGAAATTTTGTTTATTAATGAAAACAAAGGTTCCTCACTGAGGAAGCAATATCTAAAGATCTAAATGCTAGGAAAATTAACTAAAAAATACTTTATATTAATTTAGGATCAACCTCTGCATGATGTGATGCAAGAGGCGCTGACAGTGCACTTCCAAGGGCTTTGCTTCCGCGAGCGAAATGCTGGGAAGCAGATCGATGATCAGATGACAGATCGCGGTTTTAATAACCAAATAGGCGTTCATCCCGACACGGGCTTCGTTTTTGGCGGCAATGAGGCCAATTGTGGTACGTGGATGGACAAAATGGGTTCCTCGGAAAAAGCAGGAAACAAAGGAAAACCAGCTACTCCTCGCGATGGTTCGGCGGTCGAAATTGTTGGACTTAGCAAAAGTGCCCTGCGTTTCCTCGCAGAGCTTTACAAACAGAACCTCTTCCCCTACGGAAGTGTACAACGAAGAAATCGCGATGGTAAGTCTTTACGAAATGATTAAAAGTTTTCAATTAGTGGCTTTAAAGTTTTATTACATTTTTTTTATCCAATTCAACGATAATCTTTCGTTTTAGGGACACTCGTTACTTGGAGTTACAAACAGTGGTCAGAAAAAATCGCGGCCAACTTCGAGAAGTACTTCTACGTTAACGAAGTGCCAACAGATGGTGAATTGGATCCGGAATTAATTCATCGCCGTGGCATTATCAAGGACAGCTATGGAGCTACTCAAGCGTGGGCCAATTATCAACTGCGACCAAATTTCCCTATAGCTATGGTGGCTGTAAGTAGTAATTGTAATTTCGATACCCGTACAGCAAAAATCTAAAAATACGTCTTCATATCGTTTAATCTGTCGTTTTTCGAACACTTTTCGATTATATCTACATTTGAGACGTCTTTAAGGATATCGAAATCAACCACCGCTCGAAAAATAATGAACAAGATGAATTAAGACATCTTTTAAGAGGCCTTTAATTTTTTCTTGTGCGGAATGTTAATTGCAATTATATAGATGACAGATTTTTATATAATGTTATTTATTTGCGTTAAAAAAGGCACCGGAACTGTTTGATCCGCAAATCGCGTGGACTGCTCTGAAAAAGGCCGAAGAAGTCCTTTTGGGTCCGTTGGGCATGAAAACTCTTGATCCGGCTGATTGGGCATACAATGGTTATTACGACAATTCTAACGACACGAGTGACACGAAATTGGCTCATGGATGGAACTATCATCAAGGCCCGGTAAGTTATTATCTATTCAAGTATTTCTCATATAGTTTAGAATATTCTTATTTAATGCTTTCAGAAACGTTTTTGTATAAAACTTAATTTCTCTTTATTTAATGTTTGTTTCATTTTCGTCTTAGGATCTATTTTAATATATATAACCACATCCTTGAAAATTCTCGAAAACTGAAATTACAACATGTTAGTAAAATCTCAAAAAATTTGTTTCATATGAAAAAAAATCTTCTGCAAAATTTCTTATACAATTTTTTTACTAATTTGATAATATCTTCCCGGTCTTATTAGTATGCAAATATATTTGTAATATCTCCAAAGCCGTTCATTTTATTTACATTTCATTAAAATCGCAAACTACCAAAATTAAATAAATTGTTAAATTGATTTTTATTAAAAATTGCAGGAGTGGCTATGGCCTCTGGGATTCTTCCTGCGGGCACGTTTGCACTTCGCTCCTTTGGTGGGCGGCCAAGAGGAACTTCGTCGAACGGTTGAGTCAACCGAAGCAATAATATCTCGTCACTTGATCGAAGCATCGACCAATCATTGGCGAGGTTTGCCGGAATTGACTAACAAAGACGGCGAGTATTGCCGCGACAGTTGTCGCACACAAGCATGGAGCGCATCGACTATTCTTGAAGTCCTCTATGATCTCGACACCATAAAACGACAACTACAATCCGAATCCAGCGATAACGCGAACTGATACAATTTTGCGTGTGTTCACCATAGCAGCGACTTAGCCTATCGCGATTCGATAGGAAATCAGCAGCACAGCGATAGAACCCACGAAACACGCGGACATTTTGATGGCCCATCAACTGAGCAGAGAGCACTAACGACACAAACCTTAATACACTCGAGGGAGACACACGCATATTCTAGGCGCATCGAACCCGATAAAAAAGCGCCAATCTGCACCAACAGCACCGTAATAGTAGATGTTATTTACGTTGAATCCCCAACGCCTTCAGAAAACGATGTTATTGCAACCATACACGAAGAAGCAGAAGATTCTGCAGCTGTTGATCACGTTTACGAAGAGGTTGGTTTGTTCAACGAATCGGAACACGAATTACTCAATTACCAACAAATAGAAAGCCCTGAAATGGTTAAAAAGCTTATCTTATCGCAAAGCCACAAAATATGCGCACAATGTCTCAAAACTCGGGGCAGTCCAGTGATTTTCAGTGACCGCCTGATTTATAATAAGGAAAATATTTGCGCGGTGGAAACGAGATTTTTTCAGGAATTAAGCACACCGCAGATTTATTTTAGATATAATTTTCCGAGCGTAGAGTTCGCGATTGGAAATGAGAAATATTTTCATAGTTATTTGGGCGACTATATGCCTGTCTCGAATTTAATTAAAACCAACGCTTCGGGAATACTTTTCTCACCGTCTGTCGTCAAAGACGTTTTTGATCTCGAGGCGAGTTTGAGGCCGAGTATTTTGCTTTTAAATGGCAGTGAAAATGTTGGCCTAACTAATACGCAGGTTTATCATCGATTTGCCAAAAATTGTTACTCGAGAATTTCCGAAATCGAAGCGAGCGCGCCAATGATTTTTCGCAATAAATCCAGCCGCATGTTCTCGACTATAAAAAGTACTGGCTACGACGAGAATATGATTTACTGGATGAATTACGATAGCGAATTGAAAAAGCATCACGAAGCGAAAGGCGGCAACAGATCGAGTCTCTTGCTGCTCGAACCTTTATTACTGATGCCTGAATTAGCGAATACGAGACAAAATCATGCGAAAAATCGCATAACTCAATCGGAGCGCGTGAAAATCGTGAGGATGGTGATTGCATACACACTCTCGTTCTTTCTTCTAGCAATCATCACTTTTTATATAGTATATTTTACTTAGAAATCGGAGATTTTTCGTCTGCCGAATTTAACTCTGCATTATTGGAATGAAAATTTTCTAAACTTCCTTTTTTTAATGCTAACTAATTACATAACAGCGTAACTTTAAGAAAATGATTCCGGCAGGTTTTGACATTAACTTTTGAGTAATCGTTTATAAAGCCACGAAAGTTAACAGTGATAATCGTGCCAAAAGGCAACTAAGTACAATCAGAGTTGTAAACATCTTCATTTCGTAAACATTTGTCGAATATTTGACCTAATAATTATTACTTTGCAACAAATATCTGCAGCTTTTAGAAAAAAAGTTCTGCAATTTGACGGAATTAAAAAAAAATGAGGACATACTTAATACGTTAAAAAATAAAAAGACTGGGCAGAAATCAAATTTTCCCTTCCAATTTTTCGTGAGCTTGTTCAAGAACCTAGCCTTTTTTATAAGCACATAAAGAGCTATTTTCAAAAGTTAAGGGGGTCTACAACTCTGCGTACAATAATAATAATACTCAAACTCAAAATAGAGAAATTGTAAGAATCTTTGTTCCTTCTCTTGTATGTACAATGAATTTAAGTTTTCTCTATTGGAAAGCAAATCTATAGCACTTTGTCTGGTCCAAAGTAAAACGTTATTGTATTTTTATACGTCTTCCATTATCGAGATGGATACAAAAAAGAAACATTTGTTGAATTATGAAATCGAGTAATACTGACCGTTATCGATTGACCTTCTGGATTTGGTCCATCGAATTGTCGAGATTTTTTAGCGAATATATCAAGAGCGTATTTTTATCTTTTACAATATTAGCGTCCGGTGTTGGTGGATTTTTATTATGTTCCTTACAGCGCTTGAGCAAAGTGGGAAAATTGTATAACGCTTGTTTCGTGATGGAATTTACTATTCTATCACGACAATTATTGAAACTGCCATTGCTAGTCTGCGATTTAATGAAAATTTATCACAAAAAAAATAATTCGATTATTGCTATTAAAATAACCCAAGCTAATTGCATCTTTTTAATTATTTTAAAAAAACTTCTCCCTGAAAATATGATTTTTTATCGAAAATTGAATAGTTGCTATTTTTAACGCAATTAAATATTTAGCTTCAAAGCGTAGTTTATTTTTTGTTGCTTTGATGCGGGAAAACACATATGAATTATATAAATTAGCAAGAATGAAGAAGTCCAACGAAAACTCGCTTATTCGTCAATTTTTATTATAATACCACGTCAGTAGTTTTCAGCGAAATAAAATTTCAAAATTGTGCATAATTTTTATATTTCGAGTCCCGAAAATTGCGCTAATAAAATCGACACTTTTAAATTAAAAAAAAAACACTAAAGCAGTAACTAGATTACTATTTTACTAACTAAAAATGTAAAATTTGGTAAAATAAATACGGAGCAACCAATCAGCATAAAATAACAATCGCAATTGTAGAATATATTACACGATGTAGACATTCGTCGTTCATCAATTTAATGACTATCAAATGTGCATATTTTTAACATATTTTTAAAACAACTACCATCGAGTTCCATTTCTCTTCATTTAAGGACCAGAAATAATTATAGATATTGTCTGGGGATACACAACCTATGGAGCATATCGTTACACAGTTTAAATTGTATATTGCACTGACATGGAGTGGACACGATATTGTAAAATCGTATCACGTCGATGAGAAATCTACGTCCAAACTTTGGGTACAACTACAATCTGCTTCTTTTCTTAAGTGTTTCTTTTTTTATCACCCTTTCAAAGGATAAAGTATAAAATAATTATTGCAACATCTTTAGACATTCGACAGTTCAAATATCATCGAAGATGCGTCGTGGTGGCGGTCGAACGCGACCAGTATCCGTACTTGATGGAAAAGTTGTTGAATCCTCGGTATTTAAGTCATAAAAATCTGCCGCTTGATAATCGTTACGTTCGTAAGGATCGTTGGCGCCATAGGAGCTTCCGGTTCCAAAAGTCGTGCCGACGTAGTAGTCCGAGGGTTCAAAGTCGCCCAAGAGTCCTGCTCTTGCCGATTCGATGGATTCATCCCGCTTGAGAGGTCGCACTTCGAAGAAGATGATTCATCGTCTCACCAACAGGCTACATGGATATCTTCGACGTTTTTTTCGATTTAATCATGCTGTTTCAAACTCACCGGTATCTGTACTCTGTCTTGAGTTCCTGTATCGAGACATCAATGCCATAGGATTGGTGGATCTCTCCTGGAATTTACGACTGCGGTTCATCGAATCTGCGATGCGCTGACGTTTACGGCGTTCTGGAATTATGCGATCAAATTTATTTGGTAGTAGAAAATGAGAACTGGTGAGCTCAGCATAGTATGGTCGTTGGCATCTTAATATTTAATATTTAAATTTTAATATTTAATTTTAATATTAAAGGAGATTTTTATTTGGAAGGTCTGAAATGAAAAATGGACACAAAGCGGGGAAAAGAACCAAAATGTACTTCAAGTACTTTCGTACCAAATTCTTCAAGAATTTCATTAGAAAGTACTTAAAATATTGGAAGTACAATGTTTTAAGCGCACCCATGGAAAATTCATCCGAGCTCTCTTAGCACTTCTGATGGTAAAATTAATATTTTTTTTACTTCAATGTGGTATTAAGGTCTGATTGCATTGGAAATTTTACGCTGGTTGTAAACACGGAATTTTTTTTATGAATATCTTAATGAATCATAATGAGAATACCAAAATGGTCGAAAAATAGCACTCTGTAGGGCCTTTATAGTGAATAGCAAATTCGTATCACGCGGGGCAAAATCCATCGGAATAGCGTCTCACAAAAAAAATCATGTTTTTTTAAAACTATTTAATATAAAATGAAGTTTTTACTAAAATGGCAATGTTTTTGGCAAGCGATTCCGGCTTGTGCGTTTTTTCTTTGTAATGAATCAAGCGTAAGTTTTGAATTTTTACAGATTTTAAAAGATTGAACAGTGAAAATTGAAAATTTTTGCATACATTTTTTTAATTGATCTCACGACCGCCATAATTTTGGTATCGTAACTATTTTAGCTCTGTTCTCTTAATTTTGGCGAATTCTTCCGAAAAACAACAGAAAATTGATAATCGATCAACTAAAAAAAAAGTTGTGGTGTGTTGAAAATTCCGAATTTTCATCACGAGTTTTAAAGAACCGAAATTGAAAAAAAAATGTCGCCTCCTACTAAATTTTAAACGCCTATTCGGTCGAAGTTTACCCGCTCGTTACGAAAATGCCGTTAAATAAAAAATTTTAAGTCAAGGAATCGTTAAAAAAAACCCATTGGTTTAAAATAAAAATGTATATTTACCTCGCTGAATCAATTCTTTGCCCTCATCAACGAGATCCGTGGTGAGTTCATCATCGCCAAGAAATTGTTGAAATCCAAGCATGGATAACAATCTACTACCAAGGCTGAAGTACGTTGCCAAACAGAAGGCGAGTATCGCCATGGGAAAATATATGTTAAAACCATCTGATATTATGGATATGACGTCCATATGTCCCATCACTTGAGTATAATGGGTCTCGAGAATGTGCGTTGTTATTATGTGCGAGTCCATGTGAATGAGACCCAAAAAATTCAGACACATCGGCGGCGTTAATCGACAAAGCATCATTCCACTGAATATCAAACTGTACTCGTTTGTTTGGTGATGCGGCGCCAAATAATATAGATTCAGAAGACGAATCTTCAGCACCGTAGAATAAGCACAATAACACATATATGCTATGCTCAACGTTGAAAGTATCTAGCAACAAAATCGAACCGTTTTTCATCCATTTTCGACTAAATTAAAGCTAAATATTTTCAATCATCTCGAAAAAATCTGCACGGAAAGGATGCAATTTTTTTTTTAAATTGACGGTAATTATGATAGTTTCAATTATTTGTTTTCGCTGATAGAATTCAGACAAAATATTCTTTCAACGCACAAAACTGTAGTTAATCACAATTTGTCAATTTTAAAGAATTACAAAATAATAGATGTAAAATATTTTGTGCCACTTTTATATAAGCTGAAACAGTACCTCGATCGTCAGGTAGTCATATTTGCTTGCGGCTATTTTGACAAACTGAGCAAAGATAGAAAGAGGGGGATCCTTGTTGAAAAAAGTTACTTCCGACCAGACAACAATCACTGAGAGACAACCCGCGGCGATGGCCGCGACTTTTTTCATGTATCCTTTTAAAACACATTCCCAATACCACTCTAAAATAATACAATATTTATTTATTTTTTTCTTATTTTTTGAATGTAATTAAATCAAATATCGAAAAAATGATTTACCAATCGTAGGAGTATAAATATAACGCAATGACATCGGCCGGTTGGGAGGAATCGTAGGTTTGAAACGCCTATCATGACTAGCTTGATTCTTCGCAACGTCTTCCAAGTAAAATATCTTCTCGATTAAGAGTGCCCATTGAGTTTCTGTTCGCTGGAGCGTTTGCAACGCTTTGATTGTCTAAAATAGCAAGAAAAAATATATATAATAGCATCCGCGACATAATCTGAAAAAAGTTAATGAATATTGGCTTTCTCATAATCGATGTCTCCTGAAGGTTAACAATAATAATTACGGCGATGTGCAAAGTCTTACTTTGTAACCTTTCTTATTGTCTATAAAAAAAACTGATGAATTACTAAACTAACAAAAACAATTGTCATAGTTTTATTCGCAGACAGATTCTCGGTAAATTCTGCACCATTGATTATTCAATCTTAATCCATTTATGTGTAAAAATTATAAAGATAACATAGCCAAATCAAAACGTCGTAACATACTTGTCTGTGTAACCGAATCAAAGATTTTTCCGTTCCCGTATTACTGGACGATTCGTCCGGCGCTTGCCGTCTTCTCATTCTGTCCATCAACTCGGCCGGAACTTTTTGAAATATTGTTTCCAAGTTCCGATGAAAGGGATGTCCGCTGTTAATACCAGCGGATGCTGCTTGAAGAGACTGAAAAAAGACAAAAATAAAAAAATTGCAGACGTTTGGAAATATAATATTCGGTATTAGAAATTATATTTTATATATTTTATACTATATTATAAATTATATATTTTATATAACATTATTAATTATAAATTATATATTTTATATTAGAATGTAAATACCTCTAAAATATCATCTACAGTCTCTTCAGCTTCGCATTTTTCCAGACTAAGTTTCGCTGCCTTGAAATAACTATAATGCAGCGTATATCCCGGTTTACTAGCGTTCCAAAGACCTCGTGGTACTTCTACGAGTGCATAACCCAGAAGCAAAACCAACAAAAACAAACCCCAAGTGTTTGATGCGGAGGAAGCGATAGCTTTAATTTTTTGCCTGTTAAACAATCGCATAAAATTTCAGCAATACCGATAACACTTTTCCTCGGGATATGGAGATTTTTAATTACAACTTACCCATCCAAATCCAAGCCCGGTTTAAGAGCAAGATATATCAGTAAAAATCCGCATATGAAAAGATAACTGCCATAATAAATCGCGTTATCGATTAGCGCGGATTTTAGTTTACCGCGTACGGTGAAATCTCCCGCTTTGATGTAAGACTGCATTAGCGGCAATATAAGCCACGTAAGGCATTGCGAAGTCCAATAAACTATCCTCCAGAGGTTTGGAAATACATTGTCGGGCACACTGGACCAAGGCTCTTTACATATATGAGGCGGTAAAACAGTTGTGTTACTCGTATTGACACCATAAGTTTTTACGCATTTCCGATATACAGTCTGCAGAAAGTAAATTCAAAATGGAATTTCGTGTCTAGCTTGATGGAATGAATTCTAATCAATATTAGTGATATTCATTATTAGGAACGTACGAATAGTGTTAGTATTAAATTAAATATCGGCATGCAATTCTGAATTTAAATTGTATATTCTTTTTTTAACTTAGAATAGAGCAAATAATTCAAATTATTTGAATATTTAATTGGTATATTAAAGGTACGGTTGCTAATTTTCATAAATTCAACACTTTAAATAATTTTAATTATTTGAATGGTGTAAATATCAAAATGTGAGGGATTTAAGTTTTTGAATATTCGCACATCCCTAATATTGATTGATGAATAACTCACCGAAGAGACATCCAGCGGCAATACAAATATAATCAACAGTGAAAAGTACCAAGCTATTAAAACTGAAATTGTCACAATAATGTGATTGCGAAATACATTTCCATATTTGTACAAAAGTGTGGCTGCCAGACAAAAAGCCAGCACCACGTCGCTCAACAAAGGCCAGAGACTCATTTTTCTTTTTTCTTCTTCTGGTCTGTCTTCTTATTCGATAGTGAGATGTCAGCGAGAAAAATTAACTCATTGTTTTTCTCTGATTTCTGCTAATTCTTTTATTTTTCATGAACACCCTCTTCGGTGCTTGTCTCCTGGGTCGCTCTTAGCTTCGCATCCGCATCCTTTTGCATCTTTTCCAACTTCTCCAGACTGACTGATTTCAGAGGAAGAAGCTTTGGTTTGCAAAGTATGTAATCCAATGTTTCCGTCTCATAGAGCAGACCTTCGTTTGGCAATATAATGTCGATTAGTGGTTCAGATGGGCTATTAGCTTCTGACATTTTATCACGATAGAAATGAGACCTACGGATATATTTTTAAAAATACAGATTACATAAAAAAGTGTACATTTGGATAAAAAATCAAGTGCTATTGAAAAACTTTGCAGAAATTATCATTGAAATCCATGCGAAGTATTTTCCTTGTTGCACAGTGCAAATATTATTCCAAAAAACCTGCAATTTTCTTTTTTAATGAAATACAAACACAATTTACAAGCTAATAAAAATTGCTCAAAATAATTTATATTAAATTTCATTAAAATTACGCTAACTAATTTATGATCAATAGTTTTTAATTACAATTTCGTTTTAAGAAATGAGATAATAAGATAATTTTTTGAACAGCGTATTGAAGAGTATCGTAGAATGTGTGTTTCGATTGTAGTAAAAGTCACAAGGTACTTAACAATTTCTGTGTAGACTTGAAATTACTGTCTTTTGCAAATAGTGTGTATTGAAATTACGTAAAGTGCTCATGAAATATTTATTAGATTAATTCAAATGAAATACGAACTGCGATAAAAACGTTTTAATCGCCCAGCTGGCAACCTCTTTGAAGTCTGCTCTTAAGCGTGCTGTCAATTTGTGACACTTGTTTCGTCGTATGTAATAACAATACAAAAATTTACCATCGTTGTTATCACGAAGCGTCTGCGAGTGATAATTTGATGACAATCTTGACAGTTTCGAGCCAGCAAAATATTATTGCTGCTGTGAAACAAACACAATCACGCGACAACTATCGACCTCACTCATTGCTGCTCTAAATTTTATCTCTCTACATAACAACATCATCAAACGACACATGCAAATCGTGGTATAAAATTCGTCAATAGAGGGCGTAAATCGTTCGATAAATTTTTATGCTGCAGCAGCAGATGATAATTGAGGATTTCAGCCAATACCGACTCGACCATTCTGGTTACATTTACTTTCACGTGAAAATCCGTATATTATGACGCAATTTTACTTCCGCATGAATAAAAAGGATGTTTTTATTGATTTTTGAGTTTTTACAATGTTCATTTAATTTTTAGAAATGCGAGTCGGAAATGGAATCGGTAATTTTACGGTATGTTACCGCTTAAAAAAATATTACCATTTCAGTCACAAGCTTTACACGCTATTTTTTAAACGGGTGTTAAA
The DNA here is from genome assembly GCA_963970395.1 of Ephialtes manifestator. Lineage (NCBI taxonomy): Eukaryota > Metazoa > Arthropoda > Insecta > Hymenoptera > Ichneumonidae > Ephialtes > Ephialtes manifestator. The sequence continues at coordinate 19,118,800 of OZ019975.1, forward strand.
AGAAGATTTTCAAAGTATTTAAAAAAAGGCATCTTTTCAAAGTAGTTTACAAAGCATATTTTCAAAACGATTAAAATATAGTGCATTATTTAAGAAACATTTTTTCGGAATACTTAAAAATTCACTTTTGGAAGTACTAAAAAAAAGTACTTTTTCGAAATATTTGGCATGAATTGAGATGACGTACTTAACATACTCGACATAAAACTTTATGTACTTATAATACTTCAAGTATTTTCGATACTTTGCACAGCTGTGATTTTTTATTGCGGATGATAAATTTACTAGAATAAATCATGACCTCTTTTTTCATAACTAGATAAGCAAATTTCATCCGTTATTTATTATAAATTATTACAGCAATTCTGCAACTGTAATTATACATTTTATAAGATATACACATTGTAAGAAAAAAGTATTTTCTCAAATTACGGTAAAAAATTAGGTATTTTTTTTTTTTTTTGGTAATTTTACCACATGCCAATTTAACGGTATTTTCAGATAAATGAGTTAAATTATTCGCTACGTCAATTGGGTCGCTGATTCATACGGGGATCGAAATCTTGCTGTCATCCAAAGTGTATCTTAAGTATTTCAAGTTCATCCCCTCCAGCACTCCTTCCGGAAGGCTCTATGTTTTTTTTTGTCAGCGAGCCACGAGCTACAGTGCAACCCTGATATCATTCTGGTGAAATTTATTTTCAAAATGGCAGCTACGAGAAGGTTGCAGAAGGTAAAACCGAGTTTTTGTCAATATTTATGACGATACTTGTAATTTTTTCGTTAAATTAATGCACAGCCCGAACATTGGAATGCCAACAATTATATTAACACCAAATATGTTTGGTACATTGTTTCCATCCTTCTATCACCACGTTACGTCTAACCGTCAATTTTTCCTTTTCCAAGCCTAAGCATTACAATCATCAATTTTGTTTTATATTTTTATTCGAACGTATTCGATGTAAGCAACATTTTCGTGACAAAACTATTCATTTATCTATAATTTATGCATTTCACAAACGCTGTATATGATTTCCAGGAACTGGGCGACCTTCGGGCTTCAGCCATGAAAAATTTCACAAATATTCAAGTAGACGAATCCAATATTCTCAATTGGCAGGGTCTCATATTACCGGTGAGTATTTTTTTGGTCTCAAGTAGCAAAATGTCCTCTTTTATTATTACCATTGAAAATTACAAATATAATCACCCTTAAGAGAAAGAAATTGGACAAAATTTGCTGATACTCGTTCAAGAGTATCTCAACAAGCTGCTGATATTATAGTCTTTCATATGGACATTGAACTATAAAATATAGAATATTTTGCCCTGCAACAAAAGAGTCTAGTTTTTGTAGAAAGCCTAAAATAATGTATTATAATTTTAACACAAATTTACAAGAAAATTGGAAGCCAGAAAATTCTTTCAAATTGGTTTTTTGTTCATGCAAAGCATTACTTTTATAGTAACGCTTGTACAAGCGTAACTATAAGAGTAAGTTAACTATAAGAATAAGTAACTATAAGAGCGTTACTCTTATAGTAATGCTTAAACAAGCGTAACTATAAGAGTAACGCTTTAGCAGTATATGTTTTATATACTGCTAGTATATAAGAGTAACGATATAGCAATACATTTTTTTTTCTGAAAATTGTTGAAGTTGCAATTAACTTATGAAGATAATTTTTTTAAATTTCTCTTTAAATTGTTCCATTATAAATTGAGACTACTAAGGTGGCAGAGTAAATTTCATATGCCACTGAAAATTTTTCGACAATTTCTGGACTATTGAATTTCTTTTAAAGTTACGCGAAAGTTGATGAAACATTTTATCTTTAAGTATCTACAAAAACTTATGGCTTTTGCCATGAGGCAAAATATTCATTGTTTTATGGATCTTCATGGTATTCAACAGAGTTCAATGAATATCATGAGTTAATATAACATGAAATTTGTGGGGAACTATTTTTGACTTCCTAACTTAAGATATTTTTTTAATTCAAGGGAATTGAGATCGTAACGTCAGGTGTAGCATCAGCGCAATGAAATCTGGGGATATCTATAATTACTGTTATTAGTGACTCCGACTCACGTCAGAGGATGTTATTACCTATAATTGTTTCTGTCTCTGATTCTTTGCTTTCCATGTTTTTCAGGACAGTCCTCCATACAACAAAGGAGCATTTCGCATTGAAATTAATTTTCCTGCCGAATATCCTTTCAAGCCACCGCGCATAACATTCAAGACAAAAATATATCATCCAAATGTGGATGAGAAAGGTCAAGTTTGTTTACCCATTATAAGTGCAGAGAACTGGAAGCCAGCTACAAAGACCGATCAAGGTCAGTGATTTTATAGAACTGCATGTAATCATAGAGTTTTAGTACTTTGCAATGAGAAAAAAAAAGAGAAAAATCAATTTTATAGAGGATATAAAAAAAATTAATTTTCAATAAGAAAAAAGAATGCCAAGCAATTATTAATGAAAAACTAAAAAAAAAATTAAACAATATTAATAGAAAACTTTTTTCTCTTATAACAATAATTTTTTAGATTTTTCTACAAATTTATGTTTGTTATACTCTTATTTAGAAAAATTATTTAAAAGTTACCAGTCTTTAAATATTTTTTCGTCGAAATTCTTGATATTACATACAATAAATTTCAGGATCATTGAATGAACAGTTGCTTTAACAAACAGGATGGAAAATTAAGGAAAACGAGAAGAAAATAATTGTGTTTGTAAATTTTCTTCCAGTGATCCAAGCATTGATTGCATTGGTGAACGATCCAGAGCCGGAGCATCCACTTAGAGCTGATTTGGCTGAGGAATTTCTTAAAGACAGAAAAAAGTATCTGAAGAATGCAGAGGAATTTACGAAGAAACACTCGGAAAAGAGGCGAGAGTCATCGTCAGCTGAATAACGTTGATTAGCTGTTACTCACCGAGATGCCTACCGCCGACCTCCTGATTTATATCGTAAACAAAAAAAAAACTTACCTTACTGATTTTAATTGAAAATCAGGCAGAGAGATCCCCGTGTACAGTATTGGTTTATCGACGATGAGAACATGCAAATTATAATATTTATAAGGTGACAAAGATAAAAAAAAGGAAACAAAAAGAACAAAACGATTAAAAAAAAATTCGAAAAAAAAACTTTTAAGATTATCGTAAATTATAATTAAATAATTGTATAATATTATGTTTTCGAGATATACCGTGGAGGCTCTTTCCATAATAATATCGAATAACCGCCGCGTCTCCGATATATGGGGCATTTCTCGTCAACTCATTGTTTTCCTAAGCATCCCAGATGTTCATTATTGCCAGTTTATAATGTAACCTGATGTTTATTATTGCCAGTTTATAATATAACGAGAAAGGAAATGAATTATTGTCGATTTTCGAAGCCAATAAATGACTTGAATATTGTACGGAAATAAAATGAAAAATGGCATTAACTTTTTAAAAATGCGTTTCGAACGACTAACTTTAAGGGAATGCGAAAAAAAATAACACATTCTTAAGTCGTACTGAGAGTTCAGTAAATAAATTGGCTGACAGTTTTCTTTTCTAAAGGGAATCGTTGAACGGAGCGGGAATGCCTCATATGAGCATTCTTTATCATGTGGGCAACTTTTTTTTTGTTAAACCTCTTGGATGTTTTACAAAATTTGCCAGTTCATAATTTTCAGAGGAACTTCGGTGATTTATTTGAATATTTGTAACCACCACAATTTGTACGATTTCGCGTGTTTATTTTCTTACATTGTTCGATATTGAGTGCAGACGATGCAAAAAAAATGCCCAGGATGGCATAACTTTATAACATTTTCAATTGTTGCTTCGCAAATATTGCATTTCTTATTCTAAGTATTTTTTTTTTTTTTTTTTTTGCTGTCTGCATAAAATACCGAGTACTCTGTAGAATTAGTATCAAAATAAACGACGTTATTACATTCTTTTAAAAATTATCTTTATTGTCGAAAATGGACCTTGAAGTGACTTAACAATAATAACTACGATTTAATTGTCTAGTAAACAAAACGTTTTTAAAAAATGAGCACTGAATTGAAAGAAATAAGAAATTTTCTTAAATATTGCATTCAAAAATCTTTTAACAAATCACTGAAACTCCTCTCAAGTTGTACTAAAAAGTGACGTAGTTGATAAAGAATGGCTCATAACAATAATAATAAAGATGAAGAAGAGACCAACGCGATTGGTGATGTTCGTGATTTACAGTAGAACGTTAAAAAAGTGTTCAGTTCGTTAAGAATATATACGTATATTCGTATAAGCATCATATTTAAAGCTGGTCGATATCGAGATCTGAATCCATGGATAAAAAAAGCAAAAATCGCAGATTATCTTGTGTTAGTTGAGTAAAACTTATAAGCCAGACATTTTCAGGCGCCGTGATGAAGCCTTAAGCTTTTATTGGCTTCCCTCCGCGCGCTGCCTCGTCGTTGCCAGTATATCATAGCTTTCGTTGTAATGAATGCTGTTATGTTCGCCGGATGTGAAATAACGAGTGTGCCAAAACGTTCAAGAGGATAATTATACCAATCGTAGACCTGTGGTGAAAAAAAGCAACTAATAACCATCGAATGGTTAATCAAATGATCTCAGTATGTAGATTTTTTTTCCTCAAGTAGCCAATGTTCCCAGTTTGTTTTTTATGTTTTCAATCGCGTGAAGCATATGTGTTTATTTTCAGTGCCAAAATATAAACATTTCTATTGGCAAATTCGAAACCCCCTCCCCCTTAAAAAAAAAGTGAATGGACTATAAAAATTGAAAAGTGAGTAGACTATATAATTGAATGTAGCTTTGCTTTCTCTGCGCTTAAGTAACACGAAAATGAAAATAATAAAAATAAAAATGAAGGTGCATTTTCAACGATCTTGTAAACCCTTTTGCTTCCTCGTAGCGGAATCTCCGATTTCAATAATGAGGAAATGACGAAGAAATTACATTTCGCCGCTTTTGCTTTTTGCTTTTTCTTTTTATTCAATCTTAAACACGATTCTGAAAAAATAGCATAGGGAAATCATACAAAATGGTACAAAAAATTATCTTATACTAAATCGGGTACTATCAAATACTTGCAAACTTAAATGTTTCCAGATCAAAACAAACGTTTGTTGAACATATCTTAGTATTTAAAAAATGTAAATATAAAACAAGCATTTTGATGTAAAACGACATTCGGAAAAAATACATATTTATAGCGTCAAAAGTACGAACCAAAAAAAATACTGGTTTTGGCAGTGATGAATCACAAGATTTAAAGGACGCATTTATTTTTCTTGAATTATTGTTTTGTTACTTTATCAATTGAACGAGGGATTCCCATGAAAAGTTGTCTCGCCCTGGCTCTAGATTGATTATATCATCCTTTGCAATACTGAAGAGCTTATTGAACGGTTTGTATCGATCCAAAGTTAGTTTGTCGCAGATTACGATGAGCTTGTGCTTGGCACGGGTCACAGCTACGTTTAAGCGCTGCCGATCTTGCAAGACTTCATATTCCTAGAAAAACACGACGACAAAGTTATCATAATTACAGATTTTAAGGTACTGTAAAATTCTGATTCTTTACGATTACTAAAAAAAATAATACCGCATTTTTACTGTATCTTAACATGTTTTTTTTCTTCAAATGCGGTATTGTAAAATTATGATCACAACATTTTTTTAAAATGTTTACAATACAAATGAGTAAAATTCGCCGATGAAGTTACTAAAATATCGACCAGAAATAAATTTATCGCTACCAATAGAAAAGCCCCCAAAATATTTTTAATTCAGAGTAATATTAGTACTCAAAGTAGAATAAGTTCTGTTCAAAGAGCTTAAAAAAGTGTTTATTGAAGCACTTTGAAAAAATGTTTTTCAACAAGAAAAAGTGTTTCTGTTTCAGAATTTCAGAAAATTGATTCTTGTACTAATTCGAAATAGTGATCTTTTTATCAATCCATAAAGTTATGTGACCGAATAGCTAATTTTTTTTTTGAGCTCAATTACCGTCAAAATAAGGTAAAATTACCGATCATATCTTGACATTATTTTTAAACGAAAAAAGTAGGTTTTCCTACCGTTGGAGCTTCCGAACTCGTAGGTACGCTTCTTGTGCACGAGAACAAAATAACTTCTTTGTCTCTTCCTTGATACTGATCCACGGTATTGATTTCAATGTCTTCTTCGACCATATTACGCAAAAGTTCGACTTGAGCGATGTACGGACTGATGATACCGATGGACTTTGTATCAACACCTCCCTGCAAGGATGTGAAACCCGAAAAAAAGAAACAATTTTTTCAACAATCTACTAAAACTATCACAGCTGTCAAATTACCTATCTATCAATAAATTTCCTACCTTCAGAAGTACAGTGACAAGTCGAACAATGATAGTCGCTTCCAGTACGTTACAAACTCGCTTATTGTCACCGTCGGACTTATTTTCGAGATCAAACTTTTCCCTCAACGCATATGTTTGGCCGGTGTTCAAAATGCGGAAAGAATCTTCGATATCAAGAGATAGAGTTTTGGAAATCCATCTCTCACAGGCTTCCAGAACCTGAACGTTAATTTCGATTTTGAGCACAATATGAATATTGATGTTAAGATTGCAAACCAAAAATTCATTTTTATTATTGCTTGCAAAAACAAATATCCGTTTTGTTATATGATATTATCGAAGATAAGCTGGCAATAAAAAAAAGGTCAGTTTTCATTCGTTTTAACCTTATAAAAAAAGTTCACGTTTTATTAATGTTAAGCTTGTAAAAAAAGTTTACGTTTTCTTAATGTTAAGCTTGTAAAAAAAGTTCACGTTTTGTTAATGTAAGCAAAATGTATTTTGTTAATAAGCTTGTAAAAAGAGTACACGTTTTGTTAATGTAAGCAAAATGTATTTTGTTAATAAGTTTGTAAAAACAGTTCACGTTTTGTTAATGTTAAGCTTGTAAAAAAATTTCACGTTTTGTTAATGTTAGGCTTATAAAAAAAAATTTCAAGTTTCGTTAATATTGAGTTTGTAAAAAAATGCTATTTTAGCATTATAATTGCGTTTTAAAATAATTATAATTACAGACCATCGTATCCTTTAGATGCAACGTAGCGTCCGCTACTTGCCGGGTTCCGGCTTTCAGTTCTCCTTCGTAAGTCATAGTGTTAGCAATCGACATAATCTTTCGATTCATACGGTATTGTAGCTTCAACGTGATTGTATTATTCTCGCTATCGAGACGACTGAACAATGACTCGTCCATTCCCATTTTTCTGCGCAACGAAATCATAATTTATATATATGTATTGGTAGAGCTGAGAATGCCAAATGATGTTTTTTCTTGGGAGATCTTACCTAGCCTCGTGATTTCGGACGAGCGGCGGTAGTTGCTCAGGATCTCCGAAAAGAACGAACCTTTTAGCGCTGAAGATAGGCTTCAGCACTATAGATTGCAGTACTTGGGTGCTTTCGTCGACGAGACAATAGTCGAATATGCGTTTCGACAAAAGTCCATGAATTGCGCCACAACAAGTCACTCCAACGACGTTCTGCAGATTGTAGTAATTAATAGTAGTTACAATAATAAATATAAGAATTTGAAATAAATTTGAAATTTGAAAATCGAGAGTATGTATTCAAATGGCCATTTTTTAGAATAGTAAGTGAAAGAATAATCTCTTTAATTTAGAATTAAGATATAAAATTCTAAAATTCTAAATCCCGAATTAAAAAGTAAAACTACAAACATAAAAATAAAAATACAATAAACCAATTCCAGTCTTTTAAGTTTAGTATTAAAAAAAACATTTGAAAATATACCTTGCTATTGTAAACTGCCTCTAAGCTCTCCAATGACGTGCAATGAGCAGTAAGAACATCTTCAGACTTGTGTTTTAACGTAGGGTTTGTTCTCTTTGTTGATCCCAATCGTAGAAAATCGAAACCTAATTCGTCAAGCTTGAGCAGAATATTATCTACAGCGCTGTGAGTATGAGCAGTGATTAATACTGAATGGCCCATTTTTACGAGTAATTCTATGAGACCAACGAGCGTTTGTGTCTTGCCAGTGCCCGGCATGCCTCTTATCAGGAGATAATCATTCGCCAATAAAACTTTCAGTATAGCTTGTCTCTGGTAATTGTTGAGCCGGAATAAAATCGATGCGCCGAATTCTGCCACGAATCTCGGCAATTTTTGCCCAAAAGTCGCCGGCTGCTTGTCGATAATAATGCCACGCAATTTATTAGTAATGTTATGATTGTTCAAAAGGCAGGCAATGTTCGATAGACTCAATTTTGACAATCCCGCGAAAGGGAAACGATCAAGATGGAAAGTTGCCATCGGATTCTGTTTTACAATATTCCTAAAATAACAAATCAATTTATTTGTCAATCACTAATAAATTATTATTAATTAATCAATTACTTGTTGGTTAGTTGGGATAGATATTATATTTGCTTTGTATAACTACAAAGCTAATATAATTATAAGTACACAAATAAATCCCGTATGGTCATTTCCAAAAAATGGAATTTGTTGTTAATAATGTTTTGCTTTCAAATACCTGTCCAAAAGCATTTCTATTTTGGTTTCGCTTTGGCTCTCGACATATCCTGCAGATACATTGATCCTCGTATCTGTACTAACAATTATGTAGTCAGATTCCGTAAATGTTGATGGAATCAAATTAGTGCCCGATAAATTGTTGTCGGCGTTTTTTCGCACGAATGTGTGTAAGTATTTGTTGCCCTCCTCTTCGACTATACCACAGACTCTGAGATTTGAGATGCAGACTCCTTTGGCCTCTCTGAATAAGGATTAACGATTTTTTGGTTTTTTCAAATAGATATAATTTTTTTTATCTACAAAATTATATTATTACTATTACAGAAGAAACGTTAATAGCTTCGTGAAAAAATCTACTACCAAACTCAACAGAAATTGTTTTCCTTTTATATGAAATTAATTTCCTGATTTTTCCGAAAACATATGATTTGATTTGTCAGCAATTTTGAAATTACTGTTTTTATCAATTTTTTCAAGCTGATGAAACTCTTTTTGTCAACGATCCTGAAACATCTTATATGCTATATAGAACCATTCCACGAAAATATATTCAAATTTCATGACTTTTCGAACATTGATAACAATTTAAAAATAATTTTTTATTCTACATTTTTGGAAATTACTAGAAAGAATTATATAAGTCGGATGGATCAATGAATTCATTCTATGGTGAATGTATGTCTAATACATTGTTGAACGGTCATAATTGGTCAGACTAACGGGTAAAAATCGCACTTTTGACTTTTTAAAAATTCATTTTTCATGTTTGCATCGCTTACCGTTTTTGCGGTTCTTTCATCCATAGATCTTTGAGACTTATAGCATCGTAATGGCTCGTATTCTCCAGTTTCGTCATCACTATCCAATTCAAAACATAATCAATGTGTTCGGGTGTTAAAAACTCTTCGGTATCTTTTTTAATGGAATTCAAAATATGCGATTCGGGGAGTTCGAGATCTAAATCCCTATCGGCATATATGGAACACAGAATATTATATGGACACCTCGGGCAGGCTATTCGGTGATTTATCGGGTCTGGCAATGTCATGTCCTTCCATGTTTTTTCAATACTTCCATCCTCGTTCTCAATTTCTTCGCGCTCTGGCAATTTTGTTGCATAATAAACAAAAGCGTTTCTTAAAATAATTAGATCTCTTTCTTCGGGATAATTATTCTTTATTTCTTTGACTATATTATCCCTGCAGTGGAAATTTTTTGATAAAATCAATGAAAGTTCAAAATTCTATAAGACATTTTTCATGACATTGAAGGTTTGTACATCTACAAATTACTTATTAATGACAATAATAACTTTGCACCTCCGAGTGTAATTTGAATAACTCAAAGACACTTTTTTCGTCGTTTTGTCTTAACTTTTATTAATATGTTTTTACTATTTAAAAAAAATAAAAAAATTTTGAGGCATTTGCAGACTTCTTTTGTCACTTTTTATTAGATTTTTGGCTGCCTTTTTTTGGATCTATTAACGAATGTATAAATTACTTAAGAGTAAAAAGAACGAAAAATCTTCCCATATAAATAGACAGTAGAAATTACTTAGAATCTATTTTTTTTAAAGATGTGATATTAGAAAAAGAGCAAAACTGCTTTAAATTAAAAAAGAAATTATACGTAGAGTTTCAAAATTATGGCTGTCATACGTTTAAACATTGCAGATGTAAAAATCGTCAGGGTCATCATTTTTTCCAGTAATACCTGATGTAGAGAAGAAGACCAGAATCTACAGTGTGCCCCATGAAGCCTAACATCATATTATAGATCATAAGTTGTCCTCTGTGTTCTACGGAAAATGAGGGTTGACCGGTTTTCACTTCAAGGGGCATAATCTTACGATTGACGTTGACAGTAACATCGACAGTCACGTCAATTTTTCCTTTTAATCCCAACTCAGGCAGCCAAATGTTTTCCTCGATTTCGCGGATACTTTCGATCTTCCCCACAAAATTTCCATCCCTAGTTCGGCCTACATCTCCTTTTAAATATATAGAAATCATGAGAATGATTAGATTTTCATTTTCAAAAATAAAGACATGAACTTAAAGTTTAAATAACTAATTTGTTATGTTACCAATAATATAACGCTTTACGAAATCGTATATCTTTGGGATATACTCCTCCATTTTCCATTTGCATTCCCTTTGCGATAGATTAGATTCATAGAGCATTTGAATTGCTCGTCGGGAGTTCATTGTGTCGTTAGCAACGTTTCTTATGTCTGCTAATGTACTTAATTTCTTTCTTAAGACCTGCAATTTATTACGAAAGAAAAAGTAAGTTAAGTTGTTCCCATAATTGCATCTAAAGGAACAGCATCCTGAATATACATTCTTGACCAAAAGTTTAATAAGCATAGAATTTAAGTACTTCGCGACAAGACAAAAATAAGTCAAATGTGTTTCTCTGAAGTTGGTATGTTTAATGTAAAAAAAATAGAATGTCCATTTGATGATCCTGAAACTTTTTATATATCATATAAAAACGTAATATAAACATTTTTTTTCATTTTGCTACGTCTTAACGCTCCAGCTTTATCGCAAAAAAATTCCATTGTTAAGATTTAGCGAGTTCATTTCGTCAAAAAAATATCTAAGAATGCTTCAAACACTTTGCTTTGATAATTTATTAATCACTTTCTTTAATTCTTTTAATTAGTATTAGTCAGAGTTGTAAATCCCCATTAATTCATGAAATATATTTTACGGTACAATTTATTTTGTAATTATGATTTCATAATAATAATATGTAGTGATTATAAAATAGAGTGTAAACATTTGAATAGCTGAAAAAATACTAATTTTCGCTTTAATATTGCAACAAATAGTGGGAAAAATTGAAGAAATAAGTAATGCATTACTTTCTTAATGCAGTACTTATTGGTTTCCATTTTTTCAAAAGGATTACCGTAAATTTTTATTGAAAAATAATCATTTTTGCAGCCATTCCAAAGTTTAATCATCGTATTACAATCGCTACATATTATTATTATAAAATCATAATTATAGAGCTGATCGTATAATCATCATTATTTCTATAAGTATTAGGCATTTACAACTCTGGTATTAGTATACCTTTTGCAAAACCTCGTGGACCAGAGTACCGATCGTCATTGCCGACTCTCCCGGTTCAACACTGGGTAGGGCGTCGAGGCCCCGAAAAGATTCAACGAGTAAACTGCGTCGCAGGCAAAAGTTCGCCCCTACAACGGTCGTACCGGAAACTAAAGTATGTGGTTGAGTGACTATAAAGCCATATTCATTATCGATTATCCATTTCCCCGATTTTTTTGCAGCTTTTATCGATACCAGATCATCAACTGCTATTCTTGTATTTTTCCTAAAAAAAACATTTATGGCCAAATATAAAATAAAATTTCAATAGGAATTTGTGTTAATATAAAAGTTAAGAATTTATTATTGGTGATCTTACCAAAAATCACAGCATAGAACAGTCGCAGTAATTTTTTCTGATAGCTGTTCCACCTTTATTCTTGTATATTCCCTTATGAGGTTAACTTCCACAACTTTGCAGCACTTAAATTCTTGAAAATCTATTCCACCTTCAGTGATCAGATCTTCATCTACTTGGAATGTTTCCTCAAAGAAATCATCAAAATCGCCATCAAATTCTGATCCAATCAAATCTTCTGTAGAGCCAACTATTTCATTGTCAACTTTTTCCTCGGATAGTGTTTGTTTTTCAGCAGAATTTTGACTAGTAATGTCATTTTGCTTGCTTGATGTTACAGAATCGCCACAGGCCGAATCATCTTCATCAAAGTTTTCTAATAAATCATTGAGCAATGCAGTATCATTCCCAAAATCGAACTCATTATCATTTTCCTTCCTAAAATTCGAGCTGCTCTTCAAAGAATTTGTAGTTGTGGTTGTACCATCCAATTTTTCTTTCTCTATCTGTTCACTGCTGTCATTCGATTCTGGTATTTTTTTTCTCATTTTTCGTGGCGACTCTGCATCAGGAGGTTCTAGATTGTCCTCCCGTGTCCGCTTTCCCGATTGGCTGTCATTTTCTATATCATCAAGAGCTACTGACTTTTCATTAGGACTCTGAGGAACAAAAATAAAATAAAATGATTGTATTGAAAAGATTATTTATAAAATCTCTAGTTTCAAAGAATCGTCTGAATTGATTTTGTAAATAAGACATTTCGATATGTTTCAATGTCATATTAATATGGAAATTATATCAAGTAAAATAAAATATGAGCTGAAATTTCAATAATTTATTGACAATAAAAATTATCTAACTTTTGTTGCAAAATAATATGAAAAGAAGTCTTTGTTGATAAAAAGTTACACATTTACTTTGCATTACAAATAAGATTAATATCTTTTTAAACACATTTGCATAATGTATTACATAATTATATATTCCAATTTATTTATTTTCCAGATTGATTTTCATTTTCTCTGCTGTTAAGATCTGTTGATTTTCTATCAAGTATCAAAGGAACAGATATTACTTGAATGAAAATTTTTGATGTATTTTAGCAAAAACAATTAACAGTGATATAAAAATTTCAGTAGTTAAAAAAAAAGAGCTGGCAATTAGTGTTTCGTTGTAAATGGCAATAATCTTTTAAAAAATAGATGAGCAACGTGTAAAATAGCGCTTTGTTGGTTACACATCATGCATATATTTCGCATTATATGTACAATAAATATAAATGGAAACGCATTGACATAACTTAATGACATATTGCTATTATTAATATAAACCTTTGTTGTTAATTTCTCAACCTTTTTATTCATTTTGACGGTAGAAAAAAGCCGGAAAACCGAACGCCGTTTGCTTTACTGCATGCTCGAGAAAACACATAGACATTGGCTCTTTGTTGTTTTCGCGCGCGAAAATTAAGACCGCGACGCAAAAGACAAAATTACGTCACTCAAGGCTGGTTCTTAAGTGTGCCGCACGATTATTGAACAATGACGTAATATTTACTGGCTTATTATTATTTTTAGGAAAATTACACCGGTGTAAGCAGAGATTGTGTAAGTAACTGTGTAAATGAGAAGATTTCAAGAGGAAGTGGCTTTAACAGCTAAATCGGCGTAAAATAGCCGCTACCGGCTATTTCGTTAGAATATTATCGGAATTTAGTAATGGAAAGAAATTATGATTAAAAGTAACATTAGAAATATTTTCGTTCAACATCCTGTCAGTTATTCAAAATTATTCTTGGTTTTAATCTAACTAATAAAATTCAAGCTTACAGCGAAATTTTTTTTTCTCACCTCCGGGCCGAAAGCGACAACTTTCGTTCCGCTGCGCGGAACGAAGTTCCCGGTTTTCGACTCCGTCGATGAGAAAAATCGTATACACTCCTCGGGCAGTAAATAAGAAAGCCTCAGATCACATGTTTGTCGACCTCGGCTTCGGCGCGCCCGACAATTACATGTGATCTGAGACATTTCTTACTTTACTGCCCTAGGTGTGTAATATACTATTTCTCACCTCCGGGCCGAAAGCGACAACTTTCGTTCCGCTGCGCGGAACGAAGTTCCCGTTTTTCGACTCCGTCGATGAGAAAAATCGTATATACTCCTCGGGCAGTAAATAAGAAAGCCTCAGATCACATGTTTGACGACCTCGGCTTCGGCGCGGCCGACAATTACATGTGATCTAAGACATTTCTTACTTTACTGCCCTAGGTGTGTAATATACTATTTTTTTATGTTGCATTTCCCCCCGTCTGCAGGCATTACGCCTATTGCAGGGTCGGACCGGATCAGTAGCCAGTCCCCCCTGGGGGTCTGGTCCGGATCAGTAACCAGGCCCCCATGCGGCCGCATCCGACTTCCGCCTCTATATCGCATTTGCCATAGCAATTCGGCTATGAGCATAGGGAAACTGCGGAAAACCTATGCCGATATAGCCGGTCTCGAGTTCGCCTCCCGGCACCGAAACTACGTCACGTTTCGTCGAGAACGTAAACAGCGAAATACTGGCATTTGTAGCGAAATAACTGTCCTGTCGCTCGTCGCTGTCTCGCGTATGTGAATCCAGCATAAGATTTTAATGAAAATTATTGTCGTAATTACAAAATACATTTCTTACTTTACTGCCCTAGGTGTGTAATATACTATTTTTTTATGTTGCAATTCCCCCCGTCTGCAGGCATTACGCCTATTGCAGGGTCGGACCGGATCAGTAGCCAGTCCCCCCTGGAGGTCTGGTCCGGATCAGTAACCAGGCCCCCATGCGGCCGCATCCGACTTCCCCCTCTATATCGCATTTGCCATAGCATTTCTGCTATGGGCATAGGAAAACTGCGGAAAACCTATGCCGATATAGCCGGTCTCGAGTTCGCCTCCCGGCACCGGAGCTACGTCACGTTTCTTCGAGAACGTAAACAGCGAAATACTGGCATTTGTAGCGAAATAACTGTCCTGTCGCTCGTCGCTGTCTCGCGTATGTGAATCCAGAATAAGATTTTAATGAAAATTATTGTCGTTATTACAAAATACAAAGAATCGCTTTAGGAAATTTAACCCTTGAAGCTTGTACAAAACAGTCTAATAATAACATCAATAAAAATAATACAATGATTTACTTCCTATGTGAATGAATTTATACTTGTGATATAAATTTGCCAATGGGTAGCTTAAGATATGTGTAAATGGCACGCTACGCCATCTATCGAATGAAAATGCAGTACGTTCGTTCGATTATTAAATTGTGAGGTTAAATCTCACAGGCTGCAAGTTTATGGCCGAAGATTTCGTGCATTACACTGTCCAAGTTTACGTAAGGAGGTATGAACTTTATTGACCGAAACGTGTAGTTATAAATTCGTTAAATTCAGGTAAATCAATCGAAATATATTTTAGGTAGAAGAAAAATGGGCATCCAGGGCGTTATTTACAACGCGCTTTTTAAGCGCACCTCAACCTTCGCCGTAACCATCATGGCTGGAAGTTTCTTCTTCGAAAGGACCTTTGATATCATCTCTGAGTCTATTTTCGAAAGTATTAACAAGGGCGTAAGTTTAACATTTTATTACGAATCTCAAAGTCGTGATGAAGATGAGTCCATTGTTGACTGATCCAGATATTAACTTTTTATTCCATTGTTCCAATTATTGAGGCACTATTTTTGCCGTGTACTTTGAGATAGAATTAATAACCATTGACATCTATTTTTTATTTGTTTTGTTATAGCGGCTCTGGAAGGACATCAAACACAAATACGAAGCTAAAGAATAGATTAATGTGGCTTTATGATACACTAGGAAAATGTTACTCATGGCGATAAAAACATGTTGCCAATTAATTTATGCACTTCAATGTAAATAAAACGTGCCGCTAAGCCTCGAACTTTGATTTTTTTCTTACCATCAAATCATTCTTGTAATTTTTACTATTATGCAAAGAAGCACAGTTAATAACATCTCTAAATAAACTTTTGTTAGAAACTGGTAGATATTTCAGACAAAAGCTAATTTAAGTACCTCTTATCTTCAAAGTAATCAAAGAAGTGCTTCATATTTTCATAGGATGTTATCTGCCACACCGACAGTGGGTAAAAAAAAAGTGTTATGCATTATCAGGTGATTCTTTGAAACTATAGATTTTATAAATTATTTTTTCAATACAATCATTTTATGTATATATACTTCATCAGATAAAATCTTAAGGATCTGGAGAGATACATTCTTAGTCAAAAGTTTGATTAAATGAGAAATTCAGTATTTTATGACAAAAGAGAAAATAGAACAAGGCTGCAAAGTAGAACTTTGCATATTGCTTCCTCATTATTATTGGATTTTTACAAATCTACCTCTATGAGGAAGCATGTTAATCTATTTTGGCTTCCTGATAGAGGAAGGTTTGTATAAATTCAATAATAATGAGGAAGCAATGTGCAAAGTTCTACTTTGCAGCCTTGTTTAAAATTTTTTTAAATGGCATTAGTTTTGAACCCCTTGACAGATTCACGCCAGATTCGAACTGATGCTTAGTTTACCCACACTCTACTTGTGGACCAAATTTGAGCCTGATATCTTAAAAATTGCGGATGTTACAGCACAAACAAAAAATTCAGAAAGCCATACATTTTAAACCCCTTAACGGATTGACATCAAATTCACTCCCAAACTTTATTTAATAACAGTCCACTTGTGAACCAAATTTGAGCCCGATATCTTAAAAATTGCGAAAGTTAGAGCAGGAACAAAAAATGTCAAAATTTTTTAAATTGCCATAAATTGTGAACCCCTTAACGGATTGACACCAAATTCACTCCCAAACACTATTTGATAACAGTCCACTTCTAGTCCTAGTTTGAGCCGGATATCATACAAATTGCGGGAGTTAGAGCTCGAGCTAACATTCTCCAAAAAATTCAAAATGCCATAAATTTTGAATACCTTGATGGATTAACTCCAAATTCAATCCCATACCTTGTTTAACGACAGTTTACTCGTGGTTCAAACTTGAGCCCGATATCTTAAAAATTGCGACAGCTATCGTGCTAACAAAAAATTGTGCACATATGCACACACACAACACACACATACATTTTTTCTAAACCACTTTTCTCGACGTTTTAGACCATTCTGTGTGTCCTGACATGAAAATCTCGAAAAAAAATTTTTTCACGAAAACAAAGCTTCCTCTATGAGGAAGGAAAGAATGAATATCATTGAAGATATTAAGAAAAAGGATTCTGTAGATTATAATAATAATGTAAAAACATTACCCATTAATGAGTAAAAAGAAAATTGTTTACCAAATTCTGTAGAAAATTCTACTTTTCTTCATATGAAAATGATTTTCAATGAATTTTGTTTTCTTCAATGAATTAGGTGGATTTTTTAAACATACATATGATTGGTAAATTTTCCAACAGTTTTGAAATCTCTGTTTTCGAGAATTTATTAAGACTGTTTTTATGAAATAGTTCATTCAACGATTTTGAAACTGTCAATCTGTAATTGCGTGTCTTACTCTACCATTCGCGACTTTTAAAACATTCCTTAAAAGCATGCAAGGTTCTACTTTGCATCCTTGTTTTAATTAGATAAATAAACATGTTGTGAATTTGCTTTTTCTATTTCATTATTCCGTTATTTCGTTATTATTAGAGCGTTTCCGAAAGTAATTCTGATAACGTATATTTTTAAAAATAATTCAACATTGCATAAAGTCAAAAATTTTATACCGTTCGTCACTAAATTATACGTATATAATGGCTGAATATTGTTTCATTTACATACAAAATTTGAGCTCGCTATCTTAAGTTTTGTAAAAGTTACAATAGAGCGATTTCAATTTTTTGAAAAATTAAACACTCCATAAAATCTGAACCACTTTACTGATTCGAGCCAAATTCAATACTAAACAACATTGAGTGCACCTGTTCTTATAAACAACTATTTAACAAAATAAACTAAATTTTATGAAAGTTAGAGCGTCCACCTCCTTTTTTCAAAAAAATTATAAACGGCATAAAATCGAAATTGTCGCACACATTTTGTTGAAAATTGCTGCAGTTGAAGAGGGTCTGCTGCTACATTTGTGTGCCAAATTTGAACTCGATATACAAAACGGTTCTTGAGTTATCGGCGTTCAAATTTTTGGAATTGTTTGTATTCATACATACACACACACAAATACGGACATTTTTTCTAGATAATTTTTCTGGACGTTTTGAACCATTCTAAGTGTCATGAAAGTCGCGATTTTTTTTTTTCATGAAAACAAAGCTTCCTCTATGAGGAAGCAAAATTGAGAATTTATTCCGTAAGGACTTTGTTTATGAAATAAATTCATTGACTTTTCGAATACATATGATGTTTTAAAGTATTTTTTAACATTTTCAAGATTTAATTTCTTCAGACAGTAAATACTCAACATTTTTTCTATGCCTTCCATCGAATTTGTTGACTAATTTTTGAAAACTAAACTATTATTAATATTTTTACGTTATTACTATTATTCAGAATCAACAATCTTACAATTACGTTAATTTTTTTCAGTTTTTCTGTGGCGACTTCACAAACAAAAATAATTTAAAAAACGACACTCTTATCTACCGGTTATTTTATGTGAGCACGCAGCCTATTTGAAAAAAAATTATACCTGCAATTGCCTACAATCGCCTTTGTCATTATGTAAACAGTTTTTGTTCATCTTATTTTCCATACAATATCATTGCTTACAAAACAACAAAAATTCCTCAATAAATATCACTGATCTTGACCTGACTCTGTCACCTTAATAGTTTGTTATTGTGACAAATATCTAAACCCAGGGGAGATCAAGGCAAAATCCTCACGAGTGTACCTCAGAATTCCAACTAAATAAACTAAACTATCTAAACTTTGAAATCGCCGAAAGATAAAGATAGAACTCATGGCAACCGCTTTTTTTATGCCTGATTATCGTCATAAAAATAAATTTCAAACAATAAATACGGTAAACAAGAACGTCTAATCCGAAGATAAGGAGAAAGCTGCAACAACAGGATAACGCCAGCTCTATATTGGTCGATTCATCACATTCGATTTGCGATAATGTGGGTCATGCTCCCTGGCTCGTTATTAATCCGATGCGGCTCAACATCACAGAAAGAGGAAAAGGCAGATACGAAGCGAAGCTCTGTGAAAAATTTCTACCACCGCAGCTGTAAGTACCCTATTAAAATGCAAGTGGATTTAATAAACAAAACGATATGAGTTTTACGAAACGGGTATATGAATTCCATATTAATATACTTTAATTGTAAATTTAAGAATAGTATAAGAATACTCCGATACTGGTATTTGAAAATTAAAGTACGTGAGTATTGTAATCTTCATTTTAATATACAAATATTGTATTTCCCGCGCAAAAAGAAACGTATTAAAAACAGTATGAAAAGTATAATATCTCAAGTATGATTTATTGGACTGAATTCTAAAATGTATTAGACCGTATTATTAGTTTCCAGGGTCCGGGTTGATATATCCATGGTTTTCGGTGTCCAGGTCGATATCTCCATCGCTTTCGATGTCCAGGTCGACCGGCCGATAGTTTTAGTTGTCTAGATCGATTGCTCCACAGTTTTAGGTGTCCAGGTTGATATCTTCATAGTTCTCGGAGTCCAGGTCCATCGATTCGCAATGTATGTTGTACAAATTATATTCGTTTACAGTTTTCGAGCTGTAGGTTAATCGCACCGCAATCTTCAGTATCCAGTCCGGTCTAGATACTTAAAAAACAAGTGGGAGATCACCGAAAACTATGAAAAAATTGACTTGGACACCTAAAACTATTGAGCGATCGACCTGGACACCAAACGCTACAGAGATATCGATCTGGACATCAAAAACCATGGAGATTTCGACCTGGACACCTAAAACCATGGAGATATCGACCTGTACACTAAAAACCATGGAAATATCGACCGGGCACCAAAAACCATGGAGATATCGACCTGGACACCTAAAACCATGGAGATATCAACCTGGATACTAAAAACCATGGAAATATCGACCTGGGCACCAAAAACCATGGAGATATCGATCTGGACACCAAAAACCATGGAGATATCAACCTGGACACTAAAAACCATGGAAATATCGATCTGGACACCAGAAACCATGGAGATATCGACCTGGACACCTAAAACCATGGAGATATCAACCTGGACATTAAAAACCATGGAAATATCGACCTGGACACCAAAAACCATGGAGATATCGACCTGGACACCAAAAACCATGGAGATATCGACCTGGACCCAAAAACCATGGAGATATCGACCTGGATACAGAAACCGTGGATATATCGACCCGGACCCTTAAAATTAATAATACGGTCTAATACTTTTTAGTTTTAAGGAGGGTGGATACCCAACGCAAAATGATAAACATGCTCTCAAATTTTTGGAGGATATTCATAGATAAAAATTACATCTCCATGCCAAATTTCATGTTAATCGTCTAGATGGTTATCGATAAATTAATTACTGAAATTACACTCTTATGCATGGGCAACATAGCGAAAACTATGCGCACCTTCAACGTTATGCTCGAAAGTATAATAAAAATGATAAACAATTGTTGATAACAGAACCAAATCATTCCTTGTATTTTCGAAAAGAAATTTTACGAAGACCGAAATGATTCGTCTGCTTGGTTGCCGAGAAAACGTAAAAACAAAACTGCTGGAATAGTACAACAATGTACTCCAGTGAACGCGTGTCACGGACTTCTCTCTCGCACACTACCTCCCCGGCAAACCGCTCACCTCCCCGCCAGAAAGACGGTATCCACCCTCCTTAAGGTAGTTCTGTCGGTACGCCGGAGTCATAAATCTCCGAGTCTATATGACATTAAAAAATAATCATACGCATCACTTTGACTGCCTGAATAATAATATAAAAAATAATCTAGAATCCTTCGAAATTGTCGTAATCAAATTAAAACGATTATTTGTAAATAGTTGATATGTTTAGTGCGGGTTTGACTTCATTTTTACGATAATTAGGTTAGGAAACGTCATTTGGCCCGATATCGTGCACTTTGACCTTGGTTCAATTATTCCGGAGACTTCACCTTTTTTCATGATCCATCAATTCCTGAATGATTTGCGAATCTGTAGTACTATTTATTTTTTCTCTATCTTTGATCTAAGTATGTTAATTTTCGATTTAAAGATCAATTTTTCCAGCCCTCCCGTTGGCGCCGTGTAAAAAGATCGATATTCAAGTTTTAATTGTTCATTCAAATACTCGGGAAAAGCCTTCAAGATTTTGTGCAAGTAAAATTGAATAGCTAAATTACAACATGTCAAAAATTCATGCATATGAGTTTGAATTGCCTTCACGACAGAACTACCTTAATTCAGTCCAATAGACCATACTTGAGATATTATACTTTTCATACTTTTTTTAATACTTTCCATTTTGCGTGGGTTGTCAATGACGAATGCATCTGAAAATTAATATATGATATATTCATCCGAGCTTTACATACGGTATATTAATTTTCAAAAAAAAATTTCTTGCAGTGTATATTCCTGACACGTGTTTGCTAATTATGTTTGCTCGTTCGAGACGGCCACGTAAGTATTGTGTCTCGGCGCAAATACATTAAAATTTATAGACCAGCAGTAGCACTGCGATTTTATTACCCATTCGATTGCGTTGCGAGATATATGTTTACTAGCTAGTCGCTAACCAAACCGAATTTGCTTTGGTACGCGCCACGTTTTGGGTGGAAAACTCCTCTCGCTTCTCGGAGCAATAACACATAAGTAACGACATGATACTGCAAATGTTTCCAAGCAATATTCGTGCCACTAGCTCAACAATACAAACTACCATAATTTTCCGCGATGCAAGATACTGTCGCACATCTGTGTTTGCTGCAGTCGTTGTTATAGTAGAACACACGCTACTGATATATAGTATTAATACGAGTAGCGGAAACGTTTCGCCGTACAATAATCGAGGGAATACGTGAGACAACAGAACTCGTGCCAGATTTTCGTAGCACGAAATGCTTACGCGGTTGGAATTCTTCTGTTGTCATTGCCGAGCCTTTATTGTTCTCAAGTATGACCCACTAATGCTCGCCGATTTTTAGAACGCTTTGGCAAAAATTTTCTATGTTCATAATTTTTGTTCTGTGTACGATAAGAAAAGGAATCTTTGATAAACAATTAAAATTCAAGAATTAATAATGAAACTTGATAATAATGATTAAATTAAGAGATTTTAAAACTTATGAAATAATCAAATTTTCTGAAAGGAATTTAATAATGAAACCTTTTTTATCAATTTTTTTTTTTTAGTTTTGTGATTATAATAATAGTGCCAAAAATCTTGTAAATCGCTTGCTCATTATTTTACACTGCTTATAAAGCAAACTCTCTGAGGAAGTACGACGATTCATTTTGGCTTTCTCATAAAGAAAGCTTTGTAAGCAGTGTAAAATAATGAGGAAGTGTTTTGGAAGATTATACTTGGCAGGCATCTTCATATACTGTATTTATCTAGCTGTACAATTTTTGTAAGGTCGTTTCACGAAAAATGTTTAATGATGGGAAAAATGGTAAAATTAAATTCAAGCGAAATCATTTTAAACAACATGAAAAAGCAGTTTTTTGAGAGTTACGCGTAAAAATGTCAAGTTATCGAAAAAAGTGCAATTCTCGATTTGCAAATTTGTAAAAATTGCAATAAAAGATTTCGACTTGTTAATATTATTTTGATACCTATTTTTTTGTGCTCGCAAAATTGTATTAAAAATGGCCCAAAATATTGGACGGGGAGAAAAATTTTCAATTTTCGTTGCACCAACTTAAAAAATTTGTAAAAAAAAAAAATTAATAACTCGCCAAAACCTTATTTATAAAATGGTCCTTTAAAGCTTTACTTATGACAAAAACAAAGCATGAATTATTGTTGATATTCAAATTTTTCTAGTCATTTTTGTGGAAACGTATATTTTTGGCGAAACGTCGAAATTTTTTTCTTAGCCCTTATATCAATGTATTTTGCCGCGCCGGACACGAATTTGCTATTAATTTCACCGAGAAATAACATTTTTCTTGAAACGACGCAAAAACGTGTTATTTGTCTTATTTCATTATAATTTATTAAGATTTTTATAAAAATGTTATATTTGTAATCAGCGAAAAAAGTCCGATATAAGTCCACATCAGAGTATATAGAACCGATTAAAAAACCCCGTATCGCCTACTATTATAAAAAATCAATATTCTCAATATCTTCAGTGATTATGATTTTTTTCTTATCACTGCATTTCTGATCGATAAACATATTTGGTGGTAATATATATCCAAAGCATGCTTAAACCTTGATCTATAAATTTCCAACCCAATAACTTGCTGAATAACTGTTCTAGATACATATTAACCATCACAGATGTGTTGTCGCTGATTCACTCCAGAATTTTTGTATCGCACTATGTTTGCTGCGATTAGTCATACAGTTAAATACTTCATAATAATATCAACACTATCAACGCAAAAAAAAAAAATTTCATTCTGTTTATCGCAGAAATGTTTTGACGAGCATGCTAATGTATCACATAATACATTCACTCCACAATCGTAATAACAATAATAATGTTGCGTTTCAGGTATCGACAACATTGACGAGCCGTACATCAGCGACAATAAAACACCTGTGAGTTTCAATGCGTGGGAAATTTTTGCTCCGTTTTCTTGACATCGAAAGCGAATCGAAGCGATCCAGTTTCTCGTTAGACGAAAAGATCGCTCTTGGCTCACCGCGCTTCTTTCTCGAGGTCGTTTTAACGCACAATCAGACACAATCCGAGCGCGTACGGAGAGATAAAGAGAGGCTAGCATTTGGTCAAGCTAACAGTAAACAGGATTCATCCAGTACAAAATTTATGTGGGCTGCGCTCAGCTTGTTTACTCGTGGCTATTTCATTTATCGCTAGCTTCTGCTGATAACACGAATTTTTCACAGAAGCTTTGACGTACATTCAACGGGCTTTTTTATTTATTTCAATTATCCATGTTTTATATGCATACAGAGTGATACACTATTAACACGAGTCCAGTGCGTCACTATACAAATTTTCTTGGTTTACAAATTTTGTCGGAACGTTTATCTCCAATGAAGATAATTAAACTCACCACTCGTTATAAATTGGTGGGATAGATGGTTTTTTAAATTGTTTATCGCGTGACCAAATAATCACTGTAGATACACCACGGCTCTCGACTTACACAATGCGATGCATATATTAGCCATTCTTTGTCAAGTCAACCATATTTTCACGTCTGTTTAGAATTTTTTAATAATCTGACAGAATTTAATAATAATTAAGAGGTATTTAAAAAATTAGGATTTATTATGGTACTAATTTAGACATGGCATTCAAAACTAGATTTTGTTAAAAATCTATATCTGGCAAGGGAAAAATAGTATATGAAAAATATAAAGTTCAAAATGTTTATTTTTGCTGCAGTTGAATTTGAACTTGCTTTTGCTTCCTCATAGAGGAAGCTTTATTTCATGAAAATTTTTTTTTCGAGATTTTCATGTCAGTACACTGAGAATGGGCCAAAACGTCGAGAAAAGTGATTTAGAAAAAATGTCTGTATGTGTGTATGTGTGTATGTTACACGATCGAAGAATGTAAACCTTTACAACTCGGGAATGCCTTGAGATATTAAGTTGAAATTTGGACCATAGATAGAGGGATCAAGCCTCATCGTTCATACAGATTTTTGTTAAAATCCACTTCATCGTTAAATTATTACGCGTTTTTTAATTTTTTGAAAAATGTCTGTTTACGCGATAACTCTTTCAATTTTCGAGATATTGATCTTAAAATTGGTATGAATGTGAGCTTTCATACGCCGATGATCGCTATTGAATTTGGTTAAGATCGGTTGAACCGTTAAAATTTTATGATGTTTTGAATTTTTCAAAAAATTGACATTATCGCTCTATTGTAACTTTTGCAAAACTTAAGATAGCGAGCTCAAATTTTGTATATAAATGAAACAATATTCAGCCATTATATATGTATAATTTAGTGACGTACGGTATGAAATTTTTGATTTTATGGAATGTTGAATTATTTTTCAAAATATACATTATCACATTCACTTTCGGAAACGCTCTAATAATCACGAAATAACGTAATAACGAAATAGAAAAAGCGAATCCACAACATATATATTTATCTAATTAAAACAAGGATGCAAAGTAGAACCTTGCACATTGCTTCCTCATTATTTTTCGCGTTTTACAAAGCTTCCTCTACGAGGAAGCCAAAAATTGAATAACATACTTCCTCATAGAGGTAGCTTTGTAAAACGCGAAAAATAATGAGGAAGCAATGTGCAAGGTTCTACTTTGCATCCTTTTTTAAATTTGATTGTTTGTCAATCGGACATCTGCCATTTTATTATGAATTTTACAGAATTTACAGAGTTTGTGGAATTCACAATAAAAACGTAAATTTATGCGGTTATAAATCTGAATAAAATCTCAAGCAGTATTTTTAAGGAGTAGAAAAATAGGGTAAATTGGAACGAATTTTGAAAAGGGTTAAAAAAAATGCTCGTTTGACAGAGAATGACTGATATACTGTCTCTTGTTACTAGTCACGACCTCTCGAGCTGTTGTGCGAGTAAATGAAACTCCACGTTGGCATAATATGGTGCGAATGAATCCCGTAATCCATTCTGAATTGGATATGCGTTCATCAATGTTAGAAAAGTTGATATTAACTTCCAGCAGTGAACGAGGAAAGACTTCTAAACGTGCTTACAATTCGCCCCGTGCGAATCATAAAGCAGAAACTATTATTAAAGAAGTTTTTCCCAGTACAATATCCGATACAGCTTATCATCCAAAGTGTATATATGATTTTTAGCTGCATGTGCCCGATTTTCGTTTTAATATGACGCACATGTTGAGAAGATATTACAAAATCGAGTGCAAAGCTTTTTCCCGAAATTATGTTTATATTATAAAGTGTTGGTTCTTACTTCATCGCTCGTATCCGCGAAACAATCGCCTCAGTTGATCCGACCAGCTGTTCATATAGAATGTTAAATATTAAACACGTTTCGTAGGATTTTTTTCACAGCAAGATAAAATTAATTCCCAGAAAATTGACTCGTAATATTTTAAATGTAAATTGTGCGTTTTTGATACATTTTGGCAAACATTTCTCCGAAAAAGTGATACAGGTGTCAGCGTTAAAAACAAGCACTTATCGAGAAGAGCTTATAAGAGATTTTTCCGTTTATTGTTTAATTATAATTTGTTATTTTAAATAGCATTAAATAATTTTGCTAATAGTCGAAAAACTATAATTCAGATTGGAAATCCACCTATCTTTTAAGTTGTATGATGCTGATATAATGATATATCAAATTTAAGGGGATGGTACAACGATTTTAGGGATAACATTTTTTTTTCATTCAGAGAAAAAAATGGTGTAAAAAATTCCATGGGTTTGATTGTTTCTAATGGTGATTTGAGCATTTGAAAAGATTCTCAGATAATTACGAATTAAATTAATTGCAAGCGGAAATCGTGTTTCTGAGAAAAAAAAAGATGACAAATAAGTTTTTTTTTTTTTAATTGTCCTTTCGATACCATTTTTTAAATATTTTACTTGCGGATTTGATTACATGTTCGAAACATCTTTACGTATAATCAATCGTATGTAATTTGATATACCATTTTTGTATCGAATGAAAAAAAACAAGGATGCAAAGTAGAACCTTGCACATTGCTTCCTCATTATTTTTCGCTTCTTACAAAGCTACCTCTATGAGGAAGTATGTTATTCAATTTTTGGCTTCCTCGTAGAGGAAGCTTTGTCAAACGCGAAAAATAATGAGGAAGCAATGTGGAAGGTTCTATTTTGCATCCTTATTTTAATTAGATAAATATACATGTTGTGGATTCGCTTTTTCTATTTCGTTATTACGTTATTTCGTGATTATTGGAGCGTTTCCGAAAGTGAATGTGATAAATGTATATTTTTAAAAATAATTCAACATTCCATAAAATCAAAAATTTCATACTGTTCGTCACTAAATTATACATATATAATGGCTGAATATTGTTTCATGTATATACAAAATTTGAGCTCGCTCTCTTAAGTTTTGCAAAAGTTACAATAGAGCGATAATGTTAATTTTTTGAAAAATTCAAAACATCATAAAATTTTAACGGTTCAACCGATATTAACCAAATTCAATAGGGGTTACCGATGTATGAAAGCGCACATTCATACCAATTTTGAGCTCAATATCTCGAAAATTGAAAAAGTTATCGCGTTAACAGACATTTTTGGAAAAATTCAAAACCGCGTTAAAATTTAACGATCGGGGGGATTTTAACCAAAACTAGTATGAACGATGAGTATTGACAGTGGTGTAAATATCAGTTTGATAGCTCGAGTCGTTCCCAAGTTATAAAGGTTTATATTTTTCGAGCGTGTAACATACACACACATACACACATACAGACATTTTTTCTAAACCACTTTTCTCGACGTTTTGGACCATTCTGAGTGTACTGACACGAAAATATCGAGAAAAAAATTTTTCACGAAAACAAAGCTTCCTCTATGAGAAAGCAATAAACAATTTTTTATACATTAATATCCCCGATTAATTATACCTCCACAGAAAAAAATATATGTAAAGATATGTAGTTTCCCCAAAAAATTGTATACGATTCTCATATTTGAAAATATATGAGAGATTCATAAATCTAGATAATATGTTTTTTTAATATTGATTTGAACGCCCAATATACGAGATATAACAAAAATGTATTATTGTACGAAAAATAAGCAATTTGTATTTTTTAGTAGAAAAATAAAATATTGAAAAATATAATGAAATGTAAAATATTTCTATGTAGAAAATATCTATATAGCATATTTGTCGCCAATTTATTAAGATGAATCTCGAGTTTTCTATCGTAGTATTCACGGAATAAATTAGGATAATAGAATCGATCACTCGTTGAGAAATCCACGTGACCCACGTGATTTCCAATTGTGCATCTTCTTGGCACGTGCTAATCGTCACGTTTCCTTGTATTTACCGCTTGCTATCACATGTTTCACAACAGATTGACGAAGGGGTCCATATTACGTTCATCTTCCGACCGTCACGTTTGTTACGTTATAGAAATTCTGTGCTACTCGAAGAGATATAGGGGTGAGAGCATAACGAATATGTCGCTTGTATAACGTAAAGTACAATGAATAATTTACTAATGGCTGCGCTGTTCGAAATTTTTGTATGAAAATTAATATAAAGTATTGGAAGTTTTTTTACAAACATTAATTAATATACAATAAAAATTGTTATAAAATTAATATACATTATACTAAACAATTTATAAAAGTTGTGTTTACAATATAATTATTCGAATTTTACGACATATCTGTATATTGTATGATATTTAAGGGGAAGGAGTCAGGTAAAAAAGTCAGGTGTTTTTGGAAATTCAATATCATCCAAATCCTATTATATATAAAAATGCCCAACGCACTATATTGTTGGTACTCGATGAAAGGATTTTTTACTGTCGTTTGACTTGCATATGCTTTTCAATATTATCTTAAGCAAAGTTCTTAGGTTTTCCATTCTGCGCATGATTCAGATCAAACTACTAGGCAGATTGGAATGGTTGACATCTCATTTTCTTCTTTATGAAAAGATACACCGGCTAAGTGGAGCAAATGTTAATAAAATGTAATATTATTCAAGTGACATAATTATTAATAAATAAATTTTATGCTATTTTCTAAATCAGTGATTAACTTTGCTTTCAGAATGAAAAAAAATAGTTTGCTCCATTTAGCCGGTGTATCTTTTCATGAAGAAGAAAATTACATGTCAACCATTCCAATCTGCCTAATAGTTTGATCTGAATCATGCGCAGAATGGAAAACCTAAGAACTTTGCTTAAGATAATATTGAAAAGCATATGCAAGTCAAACGACAGTAAAAAATCCTTTCATCGAGCACCAACAATTTAGTGCGTTGGGCATTTTTATATGCAATAGGATTTGGATGATATTGAATTCCCAAAATCAATTTTTTTTTACCTGACTCCCTCCCCTTAATATACCGTATCTGCAAAATAACTTCTAATACATATATTAATTTTCAAAATATTTTTGATATATATTTTTATAAATCAATAATTTGAGTTTTTTAATTATTTTTAACAGTGTGGCAAAAATACATCGACTGCGATTGCTCGATTTCAAGGGGTAATTTAAAGTAGAGAGTCGAAAGATATCGATGATGAGAACTCGTTGAGTTTCTTCTTTAGTTTTTGGCAAGTGTTGCTTGATCTGAGCTACTAGCGAGAGCGTGGGGCGGTCGAACAGCGTAGAATCTTTCGCCGTATGCCAAGAATAAGAACAAGTGTCTCGCGCACGACGATAAATTCGGGAAAGAGGCTTTGCATTCAAGAAACTCATTAGAGCAGGCGAATGTCCAAAATTACTTTCGTAGGAATAAGGATGACGGAGATCTTCTCGGTTGTAATCTCGTCAAGAACTCACTAAAGATTTATTAAGTTCTGAAATCTATGATGCGAAGTTCCGCGATTCTATGTCAGATCATTGTTTTTCAGCTTGCGTTTAAATTATGATTAATTTGTAACTCAATTTCACTGCTACTTGAGAATTATTGATTTATTACTTTTTGTATATTTCTTTAGATTTTTTTCCTGCAAATTGAGAAGATCACACTTTTTCAATTTATAATACTTTGTGTTATCTCAAAAATAGGACAAAAATTACTCTTAAATAGTAGCAGGCTATTTAATTAGCAAAATTGTGAAAGTCTTATTTATTTTGATAAACATTTGTAATAATCGGCTTAATATTTATTATTTTGCAAAAATTAACTGCAGCTTTTATAAAAAATTGTGCAAATTTTGTGATAATTGCTAAGAATGAAAAAAATCTTGATATATATCAAGATTTTTTTGCAAAATTTGCACAATTTTTTATAAAAGCTGCGGTTAATTTTTTAACTTATTACATAAAAAATGAAATAAAAAATGCTCTTTCATTTTTTTCTCATAATTTTTCGTGAAAAATCAATAGAACACAAAATTCTGTATAATTTTTCAATAATTAACCATTTTCGGTGTAAGTATTGCAATCAATTACCATGAAATATTATTAATACAAATAATTTTGCAATGTTCATTTTTGAAAAATAATGACTTATTACAACATTGATTATGAGACATTCGAAGAGAGTAAAAAAAGTTTCTGAAGCGACAGAGAATGCAGATCTATGTAACGCCTTTAACGAGACGTAACAGCATCCAGGTGATTGTCAATTATGCTAATTATTATTTCAATTCACAATTCATGACGCAATCCAACAATTACCATTATTGCATTGCATTATAAAACTGCTGTAACGCAGATGAGCGATGATAATATACGTGCGTAAGTGCAACGTTGACAGGACCTATCATTGATACCGGTATATGGTAGTAGATATGTACTACGGTTTAATAAACGTGTACACGCGACTATCAGCTATACGCTGTACCAGTTGCCGCGATTGTTGCCACGTTTCGTCAATTTAAAAGAACATAAGACATGTTATTGGTATATAGATACTATAGCAGTTCTACTCCGGTTGGGGGTCTCGTTGATCTGCAGTAGCCAGTTGTATCTAGATCAGCGAGACATTCCCGGATCAAACTAAACGAAGTGGCGAGTCGTGGACGTTTCGAGCGTTCTTGACAATCCAGTTCTGCGTCCCATTAAAAATATCGCTTCTCACAATGAGACAGAATTGATGTGTAATCTGAGTTATATTACGAAGAAGTATTAATTCTCTGATATTGAACTCAAAGAAAGATTGATCGATATTTAAAAAATTGGGAACATTGAATTTATGAATTGAATTAATTAAACTTTTAGGCTAATACAAATATTTCTTCGTCCCATAATGGAAATAAATTTTATACAGAACAATAATTATTAATACAAAATTATTTTATTATTATAAGTATTTCTGATATATAGTGTTAAAATTTGACACCGATACTTTCAATTATCTTATTACTACAAATTCAACTGCTATATATGTTTTTTAAAAGTGTCTCATGGTTTTAAAAATTAAATACTCCTACTAGTATTCTGAGTGTAATTGCAAATAAAATTTCGCTAATGAAAATTAATCAAAAAAAGGTTGCTTAATTTATTATTAACTCAAAGTCACTATATTTTATAGTATTCAAAATCATTAAAAATCATAATAAAAAAAGTTAATACTAAGTTGAATGTTTATTTCTATTGGCAGTAAAAAAATACTGACGGGCTGAGATTCAAATTAAATTGATTTGATTCGATTTTTTTTTCTCTGGAGATGCAAGTTAATGAAGTTTCTTGATCAGAATCATTGTTTTCTTATAATGTTGTTACTCATTGCATCTGCGAACATATGTCTTTGTTTTGCGTATTTCAGAAGGTAGTGCGAAGTGGTTGAACGTATTGACCATCTCCG
This sequence comes from Ephialtes manifestator, assembly GCA_963970395.1. Classification (NCBI taxonomy): domain Eukaryota; kingdom Metazoa; phylum Arthropoda; class Insecta; order Hymenoptera; family Ichneumonidae; genus Ephialtes; species Ephialtes manifestator. The sequence continues at coordinate 19,150,454 of OZ019975.1, forward strand.
GAAACGGTGGCGCGCTTGCCAGAACGCATAATTTAGCTAATCTGTTTTTGTCGTTCTCGTCTGCGCCGGATTTCTTTCCTTTACCGTGGCATTGTCTATCACGCGTGACAATATCAACAACAAGTCGACACATGAATAATAAATTTATATTCCTAAGCGGGATCATCCTTTGTATCGTTAAATAGAATTTATTTTAGTAAAACACTTGTACATTCCACAATGAAAAAATTTCTCTGGCAGTTCATCTGAAAAACTACCCAAAGTTTATTAATTCGTCAAAAAAATTATCCTATAGTAGTACAAAATTGTAAAAAATGAATAAAATTTTTCTGGGAAAAAATAATCCCTTTTTCTTAAAAAACCACAGTTTTTTTATGTATTCTGTATTTTCACAATAAATTTGAGTTTGTTACAAATATCTACTTATTCTTTTATTCGTAATAATAGCTTCTTTTCACGAAAAATACTTTTTCCGTCTGAAATCCTTGAATTTTCTTGTTTTGAAAGTTTATATTAGGAAAATTAAATTTTCACTCAAAAAAGTTTATTATAAAATAACGACGAAAAAAAACTGAGAAAGTCAACGAAGTCTACAGATTTTAAAGAAGTTTTTGGAAGAATAAAGAAAATGTCATAAATACCCATAATCTTCAAATTTCGAGGAAACTTGTACTGTCTATAAAAAGTACGAAAACACGTAGAAAATTACCTCAGTCCACCGCTTAAAAAAAAAAGTTTTTTCGGGAAAATAAAAAAGTTACATAAATACTCAGGATCTGCAAATTTCCAATAAAGACTTTTTCTTTTTCCGACAAATATGAAAACGCACCGAGAAACCGAAAAATTATCCTTGATGTTCGACGAAATTTGGACGGTTTTCAAAATAAATCCAACCATTTTCCGGGAAATTTTTTCGCCAAGGTCAAATCTTTGTGATTTCTACAAACTCGCCGTTTGATTCCGCTGTCGTAGGTAGGATCCACGAAAGTACAATCTATATGTTGGTTGAAGAACGCATTATTCTACAATTATCGTGGCGCGAGATGAGGTTGGCAGAGTTGGACGTGTTTCGTGACGCCACGCGACTTCTCCGCGACGTTCTGTCTATGCGAGCTTGTTTCGTTATCTTTTTCTCTGTCTCTCGTCGTCTGCACAATACTTGTAACTGCTTCTATAACGATATTCCACTACCACGAAGTGGGCGACTCGAGCGCTGCGCGACAAAGCAACGAGACTCCTCCTCTCCTTTTCTCCCGTGTGCGCAGACGCGACTGTCGCTGAGTATAAATAGAGTTCCCACCAGCTATCCCCGTATAGTCAGCCGACAGAGCGCGAAGAAGCAACACGTTGCACATAACAAATTCGCGTTACATTTCCCGTGTCTACTACAGATATTCGGAAGTCATTGTCGTTTTGTGACTACATTAATAAATCGCACAGTGAACTCTTCATCTTATCGGTGAACACAGAAACATTTAGCTACAAACAATAGCTATACAGTGTGATAAGTAATAATTTATTTACTTACAAAAACGCGACAGTGTTAACTGTTATTAATTAAAAACGGAAAAAATCTTGGAAAAAAGAAGCAAGATGCCAGCAGACGTAGCAACCCACACGAGCTTCCTTCAGCTTAACCACTCGAGTCTTAAGGGCTCAAACATTGATTCCTGCTGGAACACCGAAAACATGAGTGGCTACATGGACCTGATTGGACCGAATGGACACAGCCAGGGTGTTCAGGTGAAGGTCTACCGCACGAGTGTCGAGCACTTCGCTGTGATCTATCCGCAGAAGAAGGTATGTCGACCCCTCGGTGTGCTAAATCTCAAGAACACGAGTATAGAGCGTATAAGAGACGAGGGTTTCCTCGTGAGGCAGAAGGGCTTCGACAATACTGTCTGCCTCACGTTTCTCGTTGAAAATAAGAAAGAACTGGATTACTGGATCCTCGCGTTCACTGCAAGATCGAGTCCCCTCGTGCATCAAAGCAGCCTACCCATCGTTGAGGAAGAGCTCGAGATTTAAGAATCAAGATTTTTCAAAACGAGGCGGGTCGTCCTCGTAGAGATGGCCGAAAGCCACGCGCCTATTAAACAGATCAGCGTCCTGCACCCACCCCTTAATTTCCAAAGGATCTATAGCATTAATCCTTTGGAAGTTACTATTCATCGACTTGGAATCTTCTGGAAAAGAAATCTTCATGGGGGTCGATGCCTGGAAAAAAAAACGTGTTCGTCGCTCCTTAAGGGACACGCACGCGGCAACGTTGCATCGTTAAGGCTGCACGAAATTTCGAGAATCCGTGAAAACGTCGAAAGAGGTACTTTTTTTCTGTTATCCAATAAATGCAGAAAATGGCCCTTGTAAAGTTTACTCAAAAAGCGGACAAAATCGCAGCATCGCAGAGCATCAGTTGTCAGCCCCGTTTACCATTAAAGGGATGCAACAGCTGCAGGGACTACGAGAATTTCGTAACTGCAGCAACATCATAGAAAAGCAGTAGTATTCTGCATCAAAGGTTCTACTTTCCTGCAATCAAGCGGAAAATGGAGTTGGTGTTGCTGTCCACTACTATTTAAAGAGGTACTGTTGTCTGCAATGCAATGATGAAATTTTTCTTTCTCAAAGAGGGCAAAAATCGCGAATAGAAGAAAAATCTCAGAATCAGCTGTTGGCCCCATTGAAAAAATTAAAGGGCCACAACAGCTGGGGCTACGAGAATTTCGTTGCTGCAGCAACATCATAGAAAAGCATTCAACTTCTGCATCAGGGGCTTCTCACCTTTACTGGAGGCAAGCGGAAAAGGGACGTGCTAAGTGTTGCTAGCTGCTGTTACTGCTGCTGCTTATACCAGTGACGCTAGTAGTAGTGGTGGTGGTGGTACTCTCGTCCGGCCATTGAGCCCTAGAGATATAACACCACTCCCGCAGCTAGCACACACATGCACTCACACACAAATAGCCTGCAAAGCCAGAGCAGCGGCAGTAGTGGCATGCGAAAACTGAGACGGCATCATCGATCCCAGCCAGCTGTGACCAATGGGAACGCCGGTCTTCTTCCCTTCTTCCTGCTCCTCTCGTCACCTTTGTGTGCGAGAAAAGCGAATTAGGGAACCACTGGAGAAAGTCCCTGCGCTATATAGCGAAAATAAAAAATTGAACTACAATAATTGCCGATGAGGAAACGGAAGAAGCTGCAGCGGTTTGAAAAGAAGAAACTATAATGACCATTGCGAAGAAAAAATTGACACGATATATCCTTTGGAACGAGATTTACGGCCAAGATGAAGCCGCACAAGTGGAGCAGCCCAGGTGAGAGAAGAATGGAACCACGGCAATGAAGAACTCGCCTATATAAAGACCAAGGAAAACAACCGGATGGGCACCCGACGGGTTTCTTACGAATCAGCCGGTAGAGATCGCCGCAGTTGTGCTATCATCTCTCTCGCACACTGCACCGTTAACTCTAGCCTGGCAACCGACGAAGGAAGTGCACGCGAAGAACGAGAAATGAAAGGACGTGAATATTATGTCTACTATATATATACACACACACATACACACAGAGGAATTACTCTAATGCGCTTCGGTGCATTTCTATGCAAGCGCGACAATGAATATTTCACGAAGTGATAATAGATCTTACGGACAATACGTGATATGATAAAAAATGTTGTTTTCACTGTTTGAATCCGTGTATATCATTCGGAATGTAATATTCGTTGTAAACATTTTTCGGAGCTGGTAACATTCTTTGGATTGAAATAAAGGGTTTTGAACGAATTTCTGGCACAATGTAATGACAACTTTGAACGTTGTCGCATTTTGGTATGCCTTATCGCTCTCTCTCTTATCAAAATTATCAGACTCGTTATCAAAATTATCGGGGTATCATTGAGTTGCGACTAGAAAACAGAATTCGAGTTTCCAAAGAAGTATAAACCTAACGTTCACATTGGGTTTAAATACAAATGTCTTTAATTATATTTTAGGATAGTCGTAATTTAGTATTAAGATTGTCTGTGATATTGAGGTGAGAAATGTGAGCATTAGTTTTTTAATTTTCTTACTAAATTCAACTAGTGTTTTAAAATTACGATACAATGTCTTACAATATGTATTTGTTTAGCTCACATGATGTTTTGTCATCGTTAATTTTTTTCTCTGAACATTATTATGATTACTATTGTGTAATATTGTTCAAATGTACCAAGCTATGCTTTTTATGAGTGTGAGAATGTGAGGAACGAGAGAAGATAGTTTTCATACTAGAATTTCTTACACTATCCGATTGTAATGCGATCTATATAGCACTTTAGTAATGTAGTATACTTTTGATACGTGTTTAGAAGTGTGACTGTTAACTCGATACGAAACTTTCGTTGAAAAAAAATACATATTAGTATGTACTGCGTATATATTGTTGCGAACTACCCAAACGACAAATTACATATGAAAATTGTTAAGATACGCACGAAAAGGAGAATAAATGTCTTGTAAATATAATATATTATTGATGAGACGAGAAGAAAAAATCATCGTTTTCGTAATACTGAATAAAAGTCAATAAGTTATAAATTAAACAATGCATTTGCTTTACTCGTTATTTAAAACTACGATTACCTAGACCTTCGAATCCTGTCCTCTACGTATCCTAAGCTATCCAAGAACTTATGGAGTCAATAGTTGCGAATTAATTCAACGAAAATTACAGAATAGATGTTAAGATTCACTAAATGGAAGAGAATAAATATCCTGCACATACTCATCACGCAAATTACAAGAAATCAGTGCAAACCTTGCAACGTTCCTCGTACCGACGAAAATTTGTTAATCAAATCTCAAACTTTGCAAACTTATAGTGAATTGCTCAAGCTACCAAGAAAAATAACGGGATTTTGGGAAACAGTAAAGAGTATGAAAAATGCATAGATTTTTGTCAAAATTGTCCTGTACAAAAATCTCCACCTTTTAATTGTCTATGATCTTTTATTGTTAATTTTTGTACAATTATCGTTAACACATTTAGATATCTTTTCTAAATTATTTTGAGTATACCAACAGGATAATATCTTTGAAAAAAAATGTTTTAATGAAAACAATGATTCCTCTATGAGGAAGCAAAAAAGTCAAAGTATCCCGTAAATGTAGTGTGTTATTGTGAAGACGTGAAAAAATTCTCTCATCGTGATACTTGAATGAAAGTCAATAAGTTACAAATTGAACGAAGCATTTGTTTTACTCTCTACTTAAAGTACCGATCACGTAAGCCTTCGAATTCTATCCTGTACGTGTCCCAAGCTATCCGACAACTTAAACCTTGCGCAACCATCGGCGATTGTGCAGCTGCCTTACCAGGCTTCTCTCCTGCGTATTTCTTCGCGCCTTGTCTCTTGATGCAACTACTATACGTATATAAAACTAGCTATTGTAGTGCCTATGCGCGTAATATACCTGCTACTACTGCTGACTACGGCCGCTCCTTCGCATCCTTGAAGCTAACGACAACGGTATGTATAAAATTGCGGAGAGTACCTCAGATGAAAGAAGCATATACTATGACCAGACATTGCGCCGCCGCATTCGCCTCGTTTTTTTTTTTTTGCTGCAATTCTCGACGTTGTGTCTCGCTCGAAGAGAATAAAGGAGAAACATCGCTGCATTAAAAAAATCAATCGGTGAAACGTGGGATTACTTTACAATCGGAATTGCGAGAGGACGAGCACGCGTCACGACTATTTTTTTTTCTCAACATTACGTCAGCGATGAAGTCCTCGCATTGATCGAGTAATATTCCAATGGTAATCGGAGCTATGATGTAACGGAAAATATATTTATGATTTATTGGAGCCATAAATGAGAAATGTTTGTACAAAATTGAAAAACATAATATTTGATTCGACACAATTATATATGTTTTCGGGATTGAAGAAGAATAAACTTAAAATAATTGACCTGGTAAAATGTTGCTGTTGCTTATCTTTGAAGAAATATTAATTCTTATTTAAACTGTGGTAAATCATAATTCATCGAGTCTCGAAATGGGGAATATTCGTATAAGAATTTATTAAAAATAATATTCGTTGCAAATATGAGAATTATAAAAAAGTGTTTAAATTATGAATCTTTATCGTGACTGAAGAAGAAGTTCGAAATAATTGATTTTGAAAAACGTTTTTGTTCCACTTCTTTGTGAGTTATTCATTATTATTCAAATTGAAAAGAATTTTAACTACATTTTATTTGAGTATTGCCGATATTTGGTTGAGGTTGAATATATTTTATTTTCTCTGCGAAATATTAAGATGGTGGACTTTTTGCTATTATAAAGTGCAGACATTGATTGGAATAACATTCGGTCTCTGTTTGAACAAGAATGTGATTATTCAATGCTATTCTTCGATTCGGAACGAACAGACGCGGTTTCTTCGGGGCAACTGAAAGGTTGTGCAACGGTTTTCGCGCATCTGCAGCTCTCGGCTAAAACCTTCCAGGAGAATTCACCTTTGTGTCCTTGGTGCGCTATGAGAAACAGACGGAGAGACCGAGCAGCTCAGTCCCGGTTTTTCGTCCCATTGTCAACGAGCTCCTTCAAATCTAAACCATGTAACCGTCCGCGGAGCGAATTTTGTACAGGGTCGTGATACTTTTCTTTTAGCATGGTCCTAAGTCTCTGAGAGTTTTGAGCAACGGCCTTACTATGTTTATAAGAAACCGTTTGGTTTAAGAATGTTTTACACCTACAATTCTTGACCAAAATTTTCACCAAAGTAAATTAACTAAAATGTAGGGTATTGGAGAAACTGAGATGATGAATTTTAATCATGCTAATGCCAAAACGTTAATAATAATTTCATGAACGCGAATTGTTTAAGTAAATAGATAATATTTTTTTTTTAACAAATTGATTTTCGCTTCCACATAGATTTTTATAGGATAGGGTCACCAGTAAATAAACAGTTAAGCAGATCGATTTGTTTATCACGGATTTCTGTAAAAAGTAATATTTCCAGACTGTCTGCGAAAATTTTAATGGATGTCTAGAATGTCCAATTATGTGATGCAACTTAAAAAATATCGTATTTTAATCGCAAAAGTGTATAAAAATAAATACTAAAAGCCAAAAATCTAAAAACAGCAGTAAATTAACGGGCCAATCTATCCTAAACTTTTTGTCGAATATAGGTTTTTGCGAAAAAATGATTGCAGTAGATAGCTAAAAAAATAAACAAATTAAAAATCTAACATTCAGCCATGTCGTCAAAATTTCTCATGAACTCTCAAAAAGCTTTTGTTTATTCACTGGTGACTGTTCAATTACTGGTGAATTCACCTTAATACTGATGGTTACTGATGTTAAAATTGTATTTCTTACTATTAAAAAAATCTTGTGTATCCAAGTAATGTTTAAATCTGAAGATTTTTATGCAGTAGCGTTTCACATTACTTACAAAATTTCAGAATCATTGAACAAATAGTTTTATAAAAACAGCCTTGAAAAAAAAAAAGGTTCGAAACTTTTAATAAATAAATTTCTTAGATTGTATTTTTAGTTGGTCAATGGTTAAATATTAATTATGTTTGCGGAAAAATCATAATTGATTGAGTTTGTTAAGCGGATATTTTTAACGTAGATTTTTTCATTACATTTTTTACACTACTTACAAAGTTTCAGAATCATGGAAAAATTTTATAAAAACAGCCCCGAAAAAAAAAGATTCAGAACTTTTGACAAATAAATTTGTTAGATTGTGTTTTTAGTTGGTCAATGGTTAAAAAAATTATATTTGCGGAAAAATCAAAATTGATTGAGTTTGTTAAGCAATTATTTTTAACTTCTATTTTTTACATTACTTACAAAGTTTCAGAATCATGGAACAGTTTTATAAAAATAGCCTTGAAAAAAAAGATTCAAAACTTTTAATAAATAAATTTCTTAGATTGTGTTTTTAGTTGGTCAATAGTTAAATAAATTATGTTTGCGGAAAAATCAGAATTGATTGAGTTTGTTAAGGGGAGGGAGTCAGGTCAAAAAAATTGATTTTGGAAATTCAATATCATCCAAATCCTATTGCATATAAAAATGCCCTATGCACTACATTGTTGGTACTCGATGAAAGGATTTTTTACTGTTGTCTAACTTGCATTTGCTTTTCAATATTATCTTAAGCAAAGTTCTTAGGTTTTCCATTCTGCGCATGATTTAGATCAAACTACCAGGCAGATTGGAATGGTTGACGTCTCATTTTCTTCTTCAGGAAAAGATACACCGGCTAAATGGAGCAAATGTTAATAAAAGCTAATATTTTTTAAGTGACACAATTATTAATAAATAAATTTTATGCTATTTTCTAAATCAGTGATTAACTTTGCTTTCAGAATGAAAAAAAATAGTTTGCTCCATTTAGCCGGTGTATCTTTTCATGAAGAAGAAAATGAGACGTCAACCATTCCAATCTGCCCAGTAGTTTGATCTGAATCATGCGCAGAATGGAAAACCTAAGAACTTTGCTTAAGATAATATTGAAAAGCATATGCAAGTCAGATGACAGTAAAAAATCCTTTCATCGAGCACCAACAATATAGTGCATTGGGCATTTTTATATGCAATAGGATTTGGATGATATTGAATTTCAAAAATCAATTTTTTTTACCTGACTCCCTCCCCTTAAGCGATTATTTTTAACGTTGATTTTTTACATTACATTTTTTCCATTACTTACAAAGTTTCAGAATCATGGAATAGTTTTATAAAAGCAGCCTCGAAAAAAAAGATTCAGAACTTTTAATAAATAAATTTGTTAGATTGTCTTTTTAGTTAGTCAATGGTTGAAAAAATTATATTTGCGAAAAAATCAAAATTGATTGAGTTTGTTAAGCAATTATTTTTAACGTTCATTTTTTACATTACTTACAAAGATTCAGAATCATGGAACAGTTTTATAAAAAAAGCCTTGAAAAAAAAAGATTCAGAACTTTTAATAAATAAATTCCTTACATTGTGTTGTTAGCTGGTCAATGGTTTAAAAAATTATATTTGCGGAAAAATTAAAATTGATTGAGTTTGTTAAGCGATTATTTTTAACGTTGATTTTTTACATTCCATTTTTTACATTACTTACAAAGTTTCAGAATCATGGAATAGTTTTATAAAAACAGCCCCGAAAAAAAAGATTCAGAACTTTTAATAAATAAATTTGTTAGATTGTCTTTTTAGTTGGTCAATGGTTGAAAAAATTATATTGGCGAAAAAATCAAAATTGATTGAGTTTGTTAAGCAATTATTTTTAACGTTCATTTTTTACATTACTTACAAAGATTCAGAATCATGGAACAGTTTTATAAAAAAAGCCTTGAAAAAAAAAGATTCAGAACTTTTAATAAATAAATTCCTTACATTGTGTTTTTAGCTGGTCAATGGTTTAAAAAATTATATTTGCGGAAAAATTAAAATTGATTGAGTTTGTTAAGCGATTATTTTTAACGTTGATTTTTTACATTACATTTTTTACATTACTTACAAAGTTTCATAATCATGGAATAGTTTTATAAAAACAGCATCGAAAAAAAAAGATTCAGAACTTTTAATAAATAAATTTCTTAGATTGTATTTTTAGTTGGTCAATAGTTAAATAAATTATGTTTGCGGATAAATCAGAATTGATTGAGTTTGTTAAGCGATTATTTTTAACGTTGATTTTTTTTCTGTTTTGAATTTACCAAAATATGGAATAATCCACATCTGGAGTGTTATACGATAGCAGGTTTGAGGGAAGGGCTGCTTGTGGTACGTAACTGAGATCGCATGGCTCTGGTAGCTGAGCGTATAGGCATCGCGGGGGTCTTTAAACTCGTCGAGTCTGAGCCAGTGGGCACACGAGCGAGACAAGTAGAGGCAATGCGGGTAAAACGATACGTGAGCAAAGCGCGCGGACACAAAGTCCGTTTCTTTTTGTGCGATCTCCGTGAGCTAGCTTGGAAAGTGACCCGGTTCACCGTTCTGCCTCGCGGATTCTCTCCCGCGGCTCAACATCCTTCATAAAAGAACTTCCAGAGCCCCTGGCATTATATTAAATAAAAAGTGGAATTTCACTTAAGGGAGATTTTCATCAGTTTCAGACGAAAAAGCGTGTTTCTTTTGATTTTATCAATAAAAGAAATGAAATAAAAAATCCCATGCGATGAAATGTTCGTGATGGTGGTATTATGACATTCAGAAAAAATCCCAAATCAGAATGTAACTAATTTTCTTATCTTTAATGTAATTTAATGTAATTTTTTTATATTCTATAGTTTGACTAAAAAATGAATCCACAATTTTTGTACTCGGTATCAAGATTTTTTTAAATCTAATCAATAGACGCCTAAAAATAATCAATCTTATGGGATTTCTGAGACAATTTTTTTATATCGATGGTAAAAATAAAACCGAAAAATAATCTGATGTGAAAAAAAAAGATTTCCATCTAATTTGTTGAACAATTTTTTTTTAAATAAATGAATTCATCATTTTTCAATACAATTGTTATGAATATTATTATTTTTTTAAAATCGTTCCTCAATTATATTGAAATTTTGATTAAATAAAACTTCTGGGTGGGAATGTACATTACATTATGCCTTAATAACTTTGAAGCTGTCTATTTCGAGATTCGTTAAGTGCCTTATCAATAAATGCAATATTTGAGACAGCTATTGATACCCCGGATTGGACTGTACGTCAATAGTGTGCTAAAACGCTATCACAACGCACTTATAGTGAATTGGGGCGGTGGGTGGCGGTATTGGCGTAAGTATAACGCTCCTGTGATACGTCTGTCGACCTCCTGCAAATCTCTGGAGAGTCAGGGCGTCTCGCGCGTCAGAGATCGTCGGATAATCAAGCAGAAAGGTGTTTTCCACAGCCCCGCACGTACGCAACGAGAGTAAAGAGGTTCAGAGGTCCCCCACGCGTTCGATACAGCCGTGCACGCGCACATGGCTACGGAAAAAAACTCCGTAAAGATGAATAACAATAACAAAAGTTTTAAAGACAGGCGCGGTTCTGCGGGTTCGATCGATCATCTCCTCTTGGAACACAGAACAAACGAAGAAGAAGCGTTTGCTAGAGCACAACAGACTATGAATATGTAAAACTAATCTTTGTGGGTAAAAAAAACAAAACAAAAAAATGTGACGGAAATACATTTTTTTCTGCTAAATATATTCGAAACTCTGGCATCAAATTTTTTTTTTGCAGATACGCAGTATTTTATGGTTTAAAAGAGAGATCAGTTTTGAACTTATATTGTTTATTTATTTCACAATTAATTTGGTGGTGCTTGTTTAGTTTTATTATATATATTCAAAAATTAAGGTAATGCTGTATTTTTTTTCAATTGTGGAATTTATTGTTAATTTATTTGAAGGATTTCAGGTTTTCCTTAAATATAACTAGTGACTTTAAAAACAAACACATCTTGAAACTTTTATTAAAGGTCAAATTAACATAAATTTACAAAAATAATAGTATTTTGAAGCGAATTAATGAGATCTTTTCTTATTTATAATAAAATGTTTATATATTTTGTGACTAATATAGTGAATCAGCTAATGAAAATTGTTACCATTAAATAAGAATATGCAATGTATAAAAACAAGGCGTACAATAATATTTCCATAAGAATTTATTAAGACATGTTTGAAAATAAAGATAACAAGCCAATATCGTTCCATTATTTATATTTTAATGGAATTTTTGAAGGAATAAATAACGATTTTTCTTTTTCAATAAAATATTTCATCATTTATTACCAACAAAAGAGCATTTTTTATCAATATGAAATGGTTTAAAAAATAAGTAAAAAAAATAACTAACTGGGAAAAAAAAACAAAAAATTGTGACGGAAATACATTTTTTCTGCTAAATATATTCGAAATTCTGGCAATAAGTTTTTTTCTGATACGCAGTATTTTGTGGATGTAAAAGGGAGATCAGTTTTCAATTTACATTGTTTATTTATTTCACAAATGATTTGGTGACGTTTATTTAGCTTTATTATATACATTCAAAAATTAAGGTAATGCACGATTTTTTTAAATTGTGGAATTTATTGTTAATTTATTTGAAGGATTTCACGTTTTACTTACATATAACTAGTGACTTTAAAAACAAACACATCTTGAAACTTTTACTAAAGGTCAAATTAACATAAATTTACAAAAATAATAGTATTTTGAAGCGAATTAATGAGATCTTTTCTTATTTATAATAAAATGTTTATATATTTTGTGACTAATATAGTGAATCAGCTAATGAAAATTGTTACCATTAAATAAGAATATGCAATGTATAAAAACAAGGCGTACAATAATATTTCCATAAGAATTTATTAAGACATGTTTGAAAATAAAGATAACAAGCCAATATTGTTCCATTATTTATTTTTTAATGGAATTTTTGAAGGAATAAATAACGATTTTTCTTTTTCAATAAAATATTTCATCATTTATTACCAACAAAAGAGCATTTTTTATCAATATGAAATGGTTTAAAAAATAAGTAAAAAAAATAACTAACTGGGAAAAAAAAACAAAAAATTGTGACGGAAATACATTTTTTCTGCTAAATATATTCGAAATTCTGGCAATAAGTTTTTTTCTGATACGCAGTATTTTGTGGATGTAAAAGGGAGATCAGTTTTGAACTTACATTGTTTATTTATTTCACAAATGATTTGGTGGCGTTTATGTAGCTTTATTATAAATATTCAAAAATTAAGGTAATGCACTATTTTTTTTTAATTGTGGAATTTATTGTTAATTTATTTTAAGGGTTTCAGGTTTTACTTACATATAACTAGTAACTTTAAAAACAAACACATGTTGAAACTTTTACTAAAGGTCAAAGTAACATAAATTTACAAAAATAATAGTATTTTGAAGCGAATTAATGAGATCATTTCTTGTTTACAATAAAATGTTTATATATTTTGTGACTAATATAGTGAAATAGCTAATGAAAATTATTACCATAAAACAAGAATATGCAATGAATGAAAACAAGGCGTCGTACAATAATATTTCCATAAGAATTTATTAAGACACGTTTGAAAATAAAGATAAGAAGCCAATATTATTCCATTATTTATTTTTTAATGAAATTTTTGAAGGAATAAATAACGACTTTTTTTCAATAAAATATTTCATAATTTTTTACCGAGAAAATAGAATTTTTTTATCAATATAAAATGGTTTAAAAAATAAGCAAATAAATAACGTAACTAGGAAAGATGTTCCGAAGGTTACAATTGCAGTGAAAAATAACATTCTCGGCAAAGTTTACACAGAAGAAAAAAATATTTGGCGTTTGTCGGCGGTGGCAAAATATTTTCCTTCGTGCACAGAGTTATATTATGTTTATGTGGTCACGTCTAAGGCGCCCAGCACGTAAGTTAAGGCGTAATAAGCCAAGGCTACTGATTAATATTACGCGGTCATTAACGCGGTACTGGCGCAGCCTCGGCGATAAGAGCCCTCGCATTGTAATTCAGAAAGCAAACTTGAATCTAAAAACTCATCAACGGAGTCATAAATCAAATTCAAGACACTCGTATCTTGTTTTATATTCAGATTTCTTTGTGAAATTTCAATGAGAAATATAAGTACTTAGACGTGTCCTCTGGGGGTACCTCCTCATTGCCCAGACAAAATAAACTCGGCGCGAATCGAGATTATGGTTATGCGCAGTTGCGGTTGTTTGGTTGGCGATAGAAGTTAGTCTCGTCTGCTACAAGCTTATCCATTGAGGGGCGATAACACAGCGTAGAAAAACGCTTTCCGCTGGCAAGAGTTGCTTGTTTATTTCTCTGCAGTCGCGACGCGAAGCTATAAAAAAAATAAATTACACGATGAAATGGCCATTCCGCTAAAGTTTCATTTCTCTTTTCTCTCACTTGAGACCGTTTCGATCGAGTCGCTTTCATTCCCAACATTCCCCTCACCGTTTTTATTGTCTGCTGCATATGCTTGACTTTAGTACGCTTTACGTTGTAGCTGTCATTATGAAACAATGTACATATTATGTAAAAAGAAATAAGTGGCTCTTCAGACGCTATGGGGAACAATACGCAGAACCCACGTTTACAAGCATTGTTTTCGTTAATTCATGGCAATTTTTAAGGGACCGGAGGTTTTTCAAGAGCAACGCTTTCTTGCAACTCGCGAAGCAACCATGACCTTGCCCTGCGCGGTGTGGACTTCACAGGCAAATTTTCTCACGTAACCTCAATGAGGAAATTACAGGAGTTCGTTACGGCGAGATCAATTAAGAAAATTAATGGAAACGGGTCGGTAAACAGGCATATATGTGGGAGAGAAAGCTCGCGAGAGTCTTACGCAGTGATGGGAATATTGTAGCAGTTTTAAAGAGGTTTAAACGATTGACACTAAAATTAGTGGACTATTTTTGTAAGCGTTTTTTTGTTCTTAAGTTTTGCTCATTATATTACAAGAAGAACAATTTGTATTATATTATAAGGGAGCGCAAATTGTGTGTGGCATACGTTCTTAATCTAGAGAAATATTAATAGTGACGAAAAGATTGCGTAATTAAGGTAGTTCTGTCGGTACGCCGGAGTCATAAATCTCAGAGTCTATATGACATTAAAAAATAATCATACGCATCACTTTGATTGTCTCAATAATAATATAAAAAATAATCGAGCATCCTTCGAAATTGTCGTAATCAAATGTAAACGATTATTTGTAAATAGTTGATATGTTTAGTACGAATTTGACTTTATTTTTACGATAATTAGGTTAGGAAACGTCATTTGGCCCGGTATCGTGCACTTTGACCTTGATTCAATTAAACATTATTCCGGAGACTTCACCTTTTTTCATGATGCATCAATTCCTGATTGATTTGCGAATCCGTAGTACTTTTTATTTTTTCTCTATCTTTGATCTAAGTATGTTAATTTTCGATTTAAAGATCAATTTTTCCAGCCCTCCGGTGAGCGCCGTGTAAAAAGATCGATTTTCAAGTTTTAATTGTTCATTCAAACACTCGGTAAAAGCCTTCAAGATTTTGTGCAAGTAAAATTGAATAGCTAAATTACAACATGTAAAAAATTAATCCATATGAGTTTGGATTACCTTCACGACAGAACTACCTTAACGGTAATTTTCAAAATGGTGCTTTTTAATGGAGTTTTTTCGAAGAGTAATTCGCAATTTAATATCGTTCTTATTGCAAAATAGCTCATTCTCTTTGTGACCCGATATTTTCTAAATAACGCTTCTAAATATTTATATATTTATTTTATAAAGTTACTCGTTTAAAAATTACGGTCTGTCTATTAAATGAGAAAATAATTCATCATCAAGTCGGTGTGATTCGTAAACGGTTGAAACTACGAAATATCTAGACGGTGAAATTGTAAAGATTCTTTTAATAATGCAATTGAGCCATTCCGCATAAAAATCGATACAGAATTGCCTAATATTCAGTGTGAAATTCTTCACCTATCTTAAGAGAAGGCGAAACCTCGGATGTTTAGTTTTCTCCCTCTCGCGTTTGTAGTTGTTTTCGTTCACCTTAATAGATTTCGTTGTATTAATATTCGACAGCACGTGGTGCTCAAAGTTCAAGTTCTTATGTAATTTTGATATAACATTATATTGATATCCGGCAATAACGAGAATTACATTTTTTCAAATTATCTTTCTATCGGTAGATCCAATCTTCATTAAACATCAGATTGTACACAAAGTATACGTTGTACTTTGGGAATAATATCATATCAGTGAGATTGGAGAATTACCTGTGGGTTACCTGGAAAATAAAATTATAATTGACAAATCAATAATTATTAATGTTTTATTTATATAATTCGACCACCTGAAAAGAAAAACCCTAAAAAAATATTAAAAATCCAATTGAGGATTACAATTAAGAATATTTCTTTTGCAGCCGATCAGGTTAACTAGTTTGCTCATAAACCAGTTTTAGGCTTTTCAACTGTGAGCATGAGTCAGAACAAACCGCTAGATGGATTACTCTATGACGCGCCATTCTCTTCGCAACATTTTATGTCTCTTTAACGAGGACATTTCTTTAACGTTCTCTATCCTAAATAAAATATATCGCTTTAAACACAAAGATAGTATTGATAGTTTTTAATCGTTCATCTGCCAATGTAGCAATTTAATATATAATCCTATAAAAAATTAATGATAAATTTAACAAACAGTGAAACTCCATTAGGAATACATCCTAAATTCTCACCTCATAAAAGAAAAACGCATTTATACGTACAAATTTTTAAAGTGAATTTTCAAAAAATGCCCATGTAAATTTATTTTAATTCTTAACACTTTATTTTCGTTGACTGAGCAGATGGGAAGGAAATTATTTTTCAATTTTTCATTTTAATATTAGAAGCATTCTTTTTGCTGAAGTAAAATTTTCCTTTACCAATAAAAAAAGCCTGCAAAGTAGTAATTATTAGTTGATAAGCGGTCGAGACTTATGATAAGTGTGGACAATTTTTGGCTGCGTTCGACCGCAGCCAAAAATTGTCCACACGCCTGCAAAGTAGAACTTTGCAAATTGCTTCCTCATTATTTTTCGCTTTTTACAAAGCCACCTCTATGAGGAAGTATGTTAATTGATTTTGGCTTCTTCATAGAGGAAGCTTTGTTAAAAGCGAAAAATAATGAGGAAGCAATTTGCAAAGTTCTACTTTGCAGGCTTGTTTATGCTATTGATTTTGACTTCCTCATAGAGGAAGCTTTGTAAAAAGCGAAAAATAATGAGGAAGCAATTTGCAAAGCTCTACTTTGCAGGCTTGTTTATGCTTTAGATATTTTTCTAAAAAGCCAAAGTGTCGAAGAATTTTAACCGTGTAACCGATTTTTCTCAAATTTGTACTAAAACCTTATACTATAGTAGTCCGTATGTGGGCCAAGTTAGAATGCGGTATCTCGTAATTTGCACGAGCCAGCGCTAGCATGAGATTTTTCGAAAAATTCAAAATGTCATCAAATTTGAACGGCTGGACAGATCTGCGTCAAATTTGTACTCAAATGTTTTTCGATGATAGTCCATATGTGAACAAAATTTAAGATAAATGTGTGGAAAATTAAAAAAAAAAAAATTTCCCGGCGGCATTTTTTTTTTTTATTCACCAAAATCGAAATTTACCGACATATCGTTGGTTCCTTTGACTAAATTCATCATTAACAATCAATAATCGTGAAATCATGTCGAAACTTGCAGCCGGATATCTCAGAATTTACAGCAGATGAAGTTTTTGAAGACATTTTTTAAAAAATTGAAATGGCAATAAAATTATAACCACCCTATAGATTCTCGCCAAATTTGGTACACATTATGTTTTGATGGTAGTCCTTTCGCGTACAGAATTTCAGCCCGATATCTCTCAATTTACGAAAGTTATAGCGTGAAAACGATTTTATAAAAATTTTCAAAATGCTGTAAAATCTAAATTTTCGAACCGATTCGCGTCAACTACAATCCCAAACAGTATTCTATGATAGCCCACTTGCGTACCAAATTTGAAGCGCATTCATCGAAAATTGCGACAGCTATCGTGTAAACAAGGAAATGTGCACATACACACACACGCACATACAGACATTTCGCACAAACCACTTTTCTCGACGTTTTGGACCATTCTGAGTGTACTGACATGAAAATCTCGAAAAAAAAAAAAATTTCACGAAAACAAAGCTTCCACTATGAGGAAGCGAAATGACGTACATTTTTCCTTTACCAATAAAAAACCCTGTATTTATTCTTGATTAAGGTAGTTCTGTCGTGAAGGCAATCCAAACTCATATGCATGAATTTTTGACATGTTATAATTTAGCTATTCAATTTTACTTGCACAAAATCTTGAAGGCTTTTACCGAGTATTTGAATGAACAATTAAAACTTGAAAATCGATCTTTTTACACGGCGCCAACGGGAGGACTGGAAAAATTGATCTTTAAATCGATAATTAATATACTTAGATCAAAGATTGAGAAAAAATAAATAGTACTACAGATTCGCAAACCATTCAGGAATTGATGGATCATGAAAAAAGGTGAAGTCTCCGGAATAATGTTTAATTGAACCAAGGTCAAAGTGCACGATACCGGGCCAAATGACGTTTCCTAACCTAATTATCGCAAAAATGAAGTCAAATCCGCATTAAACATATCAACTATTTACAAATAATCGTTTTAATTTGATTACGACAATTTCGAAGAATTCTCGATTATTTTTGATATTATTATTGAGCCAGTCAAAGTGATGCGTATGATTATTTTTTAATGTCATATAGACTCTGAGATTTATGACTCCGGCGTACCGACAGAACTACCTTAATGAAAAAATCGCTGATTTTCTCCAGATTTCATTGATCACTTGTTTTCCGGATATTCAGGTTTTTCCTAATCAGTAGTCACTGTGTAAGAGTATCATAAAAGTTAAGGAAAATGAATACAGGTCTTAAATGAATTGTCGTCCATAAATTGTTCAAGTGTCAGTGGATATATTTAAACTCTCGTCTAGAATGCCTTTTGGAGATAAATCTCGAGCGTAAGTAACGGGTGTGAATGCGCTCAACACAATGGGACAACACCTACGTGCGTAGATACTGTGACATTTTACGTAAAAGCCAACAACGAAAATGGAAACGTCGTCTCGACGCCTCGCACGATACTTACGTCCACTCGCCTTTTTCTGTCCAATCTCCACCTCTAGTATTATTCTTTGACGCGACCGGACAATGCCACGTGTATACCTCTCATGATATCGATCGCCGAGTTCTCGCGCTATATTTTCGCAACAATTGCTTTTTTTTTGTCGTTTTTGCTCAACGACTTTATCGATAACCTCCAATATCGTGAATCTTGTCATATTCAATGACTCTGTTAGGAATCATACGACCTTTATCACAGCATCATATCGATTCTTGCGATTAATTAGAGATTGTGAAGCGACAGAACTTTCCCATCAGTCTGACAATTTGTCTGATAATTTGCCGCATTCAGGATAAGCAATCACATTTGCCACTATAATCCACTCGATACTATATCATTTTGTATAAAGAATTTAATCGTTTCCTGTAGATATAGTAAGTATGTTGATTTTTTTTTCTGATTATTAATGGCAGACATCTAATTATATATCTGTGGGGTAAAAATTGTTTTGAGGATATGAAACGTGACATTTTAATCAACAGTTTAAGTCGAGCAGCATTTTAGTATTTTAAAAAATAAAAAATCAGGAATATTGAAGATACTAAGGATATTGATTGTGAATAATAATAATGCCCAAAAGATATTAATCAATTAGGTTTCGAAAAAAGTGTAATCGATTCGAGTAATATTGTTTAGTTTTATGCGAGACGTATGTTTTTGAAAATTGTTCAATAATTTCGAAAGGTTCAACATTTTTTTGGGATATATATTTTTTTTAAATGGACATTGAAAAATCCAGTAACTTCTTATACATGGAAACATGGAAACTTTCTACGAAATAATGTAAACGATTCGTGATCTTTCAACCATTTCTCTGATTTAAATCTGGTGAAATATATGGCTTCAGAACGATCGTGAAGACCAAAATGGATATCCTAAAAATAAAATAAAAAATTCGAGGTTTCGGTTTTGGCATTTTGAGACCGAAAGTCCAATTTATGTAATCAGAAACGCCGAAACACAATGTTTTTTAAATCGCTGTAAAAAAGTTTAAAAATTATATTTTTCATTGTGAAATATATAGATTGAAAACGATAATGAAAGCCAAAAATCGACATTGCGATGAAAAAAAATTTCATGTTGTCTTTGGAATTTTTCCATCGGAAGTCGGAACCATCAATCTGTTGAAAACATCACGAATCAATTTATTTCAAAATGGTTGTAAAAAAAACTTTTAGACGATGTTTTCTATGATCAAGTACACAACTTGAGAACAATAGTAAAGACAAAAAAATTGAAATGTAGAGAAAAAAGAAAATGATCTTTGAAAATCGAATTTGTTTAACATTTTTTGCACTTATTTGTAAACAAGGTATTATTCCACAAAATAAATGTACTCAGTACCTCTAATTTTTTCCTGTAAAGAAATACCAAAATTCTGTTCGAAGAAAAAATTTGGGTCGAAAGTATATGGGTCATTTCATACCAAGTGGGCTATTCATTTGCAATCACACCAATTTTTCTGTAGTTTGTAAGCATAATAATATAAATTCTGTGAAATTTTGAAAAAATCGGTATGGTTTGTCTCAACGAAAAAAAATATTATTACTTTATTTTGTCAAAAAATGTCGGAATTTTTTTTCGAGCGGCTATGGATTTTTTTTTTTTGTTAAAAAGTACATTCAAAAACTTAAATTTTATACAGGACCAAATTTTGTTGTACTATCGGTAATTTTGATTATACAGCGAATTGAAAAAAATGAAATAAAAAAAATCGTTATTAAATTTTGGACAAACCAGAGGTCCTAAAATTCTGAAATAATTTATGAATGTTCGTCATACTCTAAGCAACTTTTGAAAAAATTATGAACACTTTTGGCAACCATGCTAAGTTTGGGTGGCCCACTTGGTATGGAATGCTCCATACGTATATGTAAAACATCCTTAAGGAGGTTGGAGCGCTCCACACTAGTCAAATCAGTGCTAAATTTATAAAAACGTTTCTACAATTTTAGATGGTTTAATAATCTGTTCCAAGGTGTCAATCACATAGCAGAATTAGTTCTTGATATTCAAATACATTCACAGCTGTCATATGACCAGAAATCGATCAATATCTCCAAATTTCCGATGTCATGTTTTTTCATCCGGTTTTGCAAAAGGGTAAACCGTAATATCAGTCCGATTATGACGAAACATAGCTTATTTTGATCAGTGGAAGATCCTTAATCGAACGACCGTCTGGATTTTTTTAAAAGTATCAGGCGTTCAAAAGTTACAGCCATTTGTATACTTGATATTAGGTTATGATAGAATAAACAAACGGTTGTATCTTTTGAACTACTAATACGATTTACAAAAATAGACGGCCAATCGATAGAATATCTTTTAGTAAACAAAATGAGCTATTGGTCGTCATAATCGGACTGATATTACGATTTACCCTTTTAAAAAACTGGATGAAAAAACATAACATCGGAAATTTGCAGATATTGATCGATTTACTATTGATATCACAGCTGTAAATGTATTTGAATATCAAGAACTAATGCTGCTATGTGATTAACACCTTGGAACAGATTATTAAACCATCTGAAATTGTAGAAACGCTTTTAAAAATTTAGCACTGATTTGACTAGTGTGGAGCGCTCCAACCTCCTTAATCACAGAAATGACCCTCAAGATTTCTGCATCTGCATTTTCGAATCTTCGGACAACGATAACAATTAAACCGTACATTTGAGACGGAATACCTTCTGCAGTCCTTTATCTTTTTCAATTATCTAAATGCGGATTTAAGATAAAAAATATATGTTTGAATTTAAGGGTGTTTGCGTTAAATTAATGCTTTGGCTCGCTATAGCTTCCAAGCACTTACTAGTAAGATAAAAATTCGAAAGCAGTTTTTTTGCGTTTTCAATTATCTAGATGCGGATTTTTTGTTTTTTTTTTTAAGCTCTTTTTTAAAGGCTTTTTTCCTTAAATTTGTATGTTAGCTCATAAATCCTCGATCACGAATCAATTCACGCATCACGAATCAATTTCTGACGAAGAGTTTTTTTTTCTAAACATTTATTATACGGATTTTAAAAAAAATTTAATTTTTATATTTTATAATTTTTTTTTAATTTTAATTTTTAAATTTTTTATAATTTTTATATTTTTTTACTCTTTTATTTTTTATGATTTTTTTTTAATGCAGAAATTTTTTTCCATTCGAAAACATCCTTTATTTTCTCGAGTTCAACCAATTTGCGCATAGATCGCACGTATACACAAAAAACTAGTCCACACGAGAAAAGTAAACGCTTTTTTGACCGGCTTTCGTCTACAAATAATGAGTTTAGCGTCTTCGTAAAGAGTCTCGTTGTCTGAAAGATTTACATGTGTTTACTCAAATAGTCGCACAGAAATATACTCATCGATTTCTAATTACACAGATATCCATTTAGAAATTTTCCCGGAATTTCGACAAACGTTCGCATCGATTCATTTTATGATACTCGAGTTAACGCCGTACTTATCAAACTATTCCGCCAGGTTTCACACCTCGTAAAAATTTGGTCCAGAACTTTGCACCGATATAAGCGGCGGTCTTACACGACTATTAGACAATTTTTTTTGTACATTCTCACACGGGTATATTAGCAGAGTCTTTGTATATCACTCACGCAGGTTTATACAGGATTCTGAATGACCTTATCAACGCAGCTACAATGTCTTTTATATTCCGGAAAATGGTAGATGCTGTTGTGCTCCGCGCTCCGAGCGAACCTAAGTTTTCTTTGGCTAAAAAATGACAAGACATTTGTAGATTTAGTAACCGAGGGAGTTCTATGCAAACATTTAAGTGGCAGCTTGAAACTGACCCCAGCATATGATTCCCAAGATTCTGACATCAGTCTCGCCGCGGCCCTAGTGTTCGATGATAATGGACCCAAGAGGCAAGCACGAAAGCCGGTCAAAAAAGCGTTTACTTTTCTCGTGTGGACTAGTTTTTTGTGTATACGTGCGATCTATGCGCAAATTGGTTGAACTCGAGAAAATAAAGGATTTTTTAGAATGGAAAAAAATTTCTGCATTAAAAAAAAATCATAAAAAATAAAAGAGTAAAAAAATTTAAAAATTATAAAAAATGAAAAAAAAATTATAAAATATAAAAATTAAATTTTTTTTAAATCCGTATAATAAATGTTTAGAAAAAAAAACTCTTCGTCAGAAATTGATTCGTGATGCGTGAATTGATTCGTGATCGAGGATTTATGAGCTAACATACAAATTTAAGGAAAAAAGCCTTTAAAAAAGAGCTTAAAAAAAAACAAAAAATCCGCATCTAGATAATTGAAAACGCAAAAAAACTGCTTTCGAATTTTTATCTTACTAGTAAGTGCTTGGAAGCTATAGCGAGCCAAAGCATTAATTTAACGCAAACACCCTTAAATTCAAACATATATTTTTTATCTTAAATCCG
Organism: Ephialtes manifestator; assembly: GCA_963970395.1. Lineage (NCBI taxonomy): Eukaryota > Metazoa > Arthropoda > Insecta > Hymenoptera > Ichneumonidae > Ephialtes > Ephialtes manifestator. The sequence continues at coordinate 19,173,623 of OZ019975.1, forward strand.
CATTTAGATAATTGAAAAAGATAAAGGACTGCAGAAGGTATTCCGTCTCAGATGTACGGTTTAATTGTTATCGTTGTCCGAAGATTCGAAAATGCAGATGCAGAAATCTTGAGGGTCATATCACAGAACTACTTCAATTATCTCTAAATAAAAAATTAAAAAATACTTTAAAACGAATTCACACAGTCATGGTTTGAAAAATTAAGCAGACATAGTTCATTCCCTCCTTTCGGTTTTGGGGTCAATGTGCGGCCTTGAGGAAGGTATTCAACAGCAACAGGATGATTCATTCCAGTCCCAAGAGCCAGCAATGCATGCAGGACCCATCAAACACAAGTTCCCCTTGCACATGTACTCGGGCGCAATACCTGACCGCGACAAGGAGCTTCGCTGAATGCCCCAAGCAACTACTACAGCACGTTCAATGGGCATCGAAGAGCTCTTAGTCATCCAGCGAAGTATGATGAAAGCCGCGGCGTGTGTACATATAGCGAAGAGCATAGTCCAGCAGCAAGGCAGCGCTCGCCTATCCAAAGAAAAATATGGTTCCTGCGTGTAAAAATAGTCACGTGATATCTCGAGCAACATCGAAAGTCTTGGAAGTCGAAGTAGGCCGCGAGGTGCTACAAGAAAATACTGTGGAACGCAAAAGATGGACACGACGTTGACAGATACACTTCGTCTGAAAAAAAGAAAACACTTTTATTTTTCTCTAAAAGTTCTATTATATTTTTGTGCATGTTTCTTCATGTCTTACGGGCTCGAGCCACGCGTCGCTGAAACGATATATGACATAAGAGAAGCTAAAAATAAGTTTTTAATCAGAATTTTTATTTATCTTTTATTACATTCTTTTTTTTTAATAAAGATTTTTATTATATTTTTGTGGGCGTTTCGTTATATCTTATTTAATCACGCCACTAATATACTAATACATAGCTCAAGACTTTAATGCTAAAAGATAGTTTTTTTTGTTTAAATTGTAATTGCGATTTTTTTATTAGAAAAAAAAAAGATTTTTTCTTTAAACTGAAGTTATATTTTGAAAGACATTTCGCCATATCAAGTGACATAAGAGAAACATAACATAAGACTAAAAATACGTTTTTCTTTCTTTTTTCAAATTAGTTTTAATTTCTTAAACTAAATGAAAAAACATTTTTTTTGCATAAATTAAAAGTTCTATTATATTTTCTATGTGCACATTTCCTCATTTGTCGTATCGCGTGCCTTATCCATGCCACGCAAATGTAAACATATGACATAAGACCTCAGCTAAAAATGAGTTGTTTATAACCCACTTTTTTTTATAAAAAGAAAACATGTTTTTCTTGAAGCTACAAATTCTATTGTACTTTAGTGCACGTTTCTCTGTATCTTGCATCTCGCGTGCAAGAAACGCCTGCGGTAACAAATATATCACACAAACCTGAAATAAAACATTTATTATTTTTTGTATGAAATTTTCTTTTCTCCCAGCTAAAAGTTCTATCGTACTTTAATGCACGTTGCTTCATATCTCATATCACGTGCTCAACGTGCGACGCCACGCAGTTACAATTATATGACGCTGTGATCTAAAAATGAACTTTTTTTCTTATCATTTTTTGTCATATCGCAATTCATTGAAACCACAAGATATTGACATACAAAGTTAAGCTACACCGATAAGCTGATAGCGATAGCAGGTATATCTATAGGGAATTCCCATTAATATTCTGTTTGTTGGCTACCGATTCGATCAATACTTATCATATTGGCAATAACTGTCGTCGGGTTGACTATAGGAAAAGAATTGAAAGTATATCATCCATATACAGAGTAGAGAGGGTGAGGCTGCAGGTTTTTTAAATAGCTTTCATCGATGGTACTTGGAATTGTTTCATCGACCTCGATATTCTTTTATTGGACAGAGCTATTAATTTCCACCTCTCGTCTCTTGTCGTCGCTCTTCGTCAGAGAATTTTCGCTCTCATAATCCACGAAACGTGTTCGAGAGCTCATCGGAATATCGTTTGTTTTCAATGAGTTGCCATCGAAGCGACAGGGGGTATATATACGCTTAGTCCTCTTCTCTCGTCATGGGACGTGACGAGAAACAACTCTGACGACAGAACGTACTTTTTGCAGTGGGATGCTTCTCGAGAATGATTAAACTGACTGATTATTCTTGGCAGAAATGCTTGGATTTTACTGGCTTTCTCGTTATACACAATTTTTATCATTACTCAGTTTTTTTACCACAAGCAAAAAATCCATAATCGCGGTTACGGACGCATCACAAGTACAGTAACAACGAAAAGTTTTGTTCCATTAAAATTTGAACGATTCTTGCGAAGAGAATTTAAAAAAAAAGTATAACGTGATTGATGATATTAAGCACATCGATTTTTTATAATAATATTGCCAATAAGTTGCGTATAAATTACTTAAAAAATGAAAGATTTGACAACTTTTTTTTCGATGGTATTGGTTTGCTCATTTTTTAATGCTTTTTAAGGTTTCGAAATTGTCATTGTTCATCTTTGAATATTAAAAATAAAAAAATTAAATCGACAAAACTATTGAAATTTTATAATCAGCGCGACATTATCGATCTCATAGCCTTTTAAAATTAAGTGAAAAACGTAATTTTTTTTTCGACTTCGAACACGTCGAAAACTCAGAATCATGAAATTTGAACTTTGCAATTGTCACTGGTTCAAATTTAAAAAGGTGTAAAAAATTAAAAACTCATCGAATGCCAGATCGCGATTCAGAGTTTCAAAGCTTGTTTCATTGCCAAGAAAGCAAGCTCAAGCTGAAATTTCTACTCTGTTACTTTTTAAAATTATAGCAATTTTTCTAAAAACCTATATTTTTGTTCAAAATGTCCAAATTTAAAAATGTTAATTCGATGTATTTTCAGGGAAAGAGAAATCAAATTTTCTCATGAAAACACCCCAAAAAGTGTTATTTTACCGATTTTTTGTGTAATTACACTATGATTTATTGTAATTTCCATAAAAATTCATCCATTTATGGAATCACCACAAAATTTCCGATCATTTAGACTTTAATGTCACATTGAAAGGTATTAATATCATCACAACACCCAAAAAAATTGATGATGAATTCAACTTTAAACATGTTTCTCTGAGACGAAAACTATGTTTTTATCGTTGCTGTAACAATAAATAATGTATCTAGCAACTAAATAATGGCACGTTTCATTATTTTTATAGTAGAACTCGCTATACTAAGCAAGTTGTCGAATTTATTTTTCTCAGTGTACGACTAATAAAACTTTGGATATGGATGGTACGTCTGATAAATTGTTATTTTGTATCTGGATTGCCATAAAAAAAACACATCGCTGTCTAAGAATCAGAAGGGCGTGACCCATATAATGTAACAAAAAAAGGTTACGCCCTGTAAATTCTCAGCGTTCGATAAAAAGAAACACGTGCGCTCATTTTTCAGTATAAAAGAATTGAGGAACTCTGATGCAAGCAAGAGGTTTGCGTGTTTGATGAAGCAAAGATGCTGGTAGATAGTTGCATGGAAGGACATTAATTTATTTGACACAAAGCTTGGCCCCCCTGCGTGAGGCCTGCAGAACCAGCAGAAGTAGCAGCTCATGTTGCTATATGCTTCTCCACGTCTCTAATGGACGCCACAACGCTTAAGAGGAATCTTGTGAGGTCGGGCATCAAACGAGATCGAGCTAGAGAGTCACGAGTATATAGCTCTTCTGTTCTCTGCCGTAAGTGTACAAGTGCAATCGGGAACGAGTGAACGACGTCACTACGTCAGTCACGAGCCTCGCACGCGTCCAACGACTGGCCCAAGAGTTTCCTCGAGCGCTTTCAAGCCTCCCATTGCACCTGCTGCATCAGCGATAATCAACTTCGCATCATATCGCGAGCAATGACTCATCATTGCCAATATTTACAACAGTGGAATAAAAGATAAGTCATTTTTTTTCTCACGCACCTGAAGGATCATCGAGTTTCTCTTCTGCTTCGTCATAGAGGAAACTTTGTTTTCATGGAAAAGGAAATCCGTGATTTTTATGTTCGACAACGGAAAGTGGAACAACACGTGGAGAAAAGAAGTGTAGAAAAAATGGCGTTATTTCTTCTTCATACAAATTGTTTCATGAAAGCAAAAGTTATATTGGCATGATTATATTTTTTGGGCACGATATTTAAATTCGAATTAGTATACTTGGTTGTTGATGAGGTGAATTGAAAAAAAAAGAACTAGGATGCAAAGTAGAACATTATGCATTATTCTCATATTATTCTCCAACTTTACGAAATTTTCTCTAAGATGAAAATAAAATTGATAATTACTTACAAAAAACTTCTTGCATCCTTTTTATTTTCTCATAGAAGAGCCTTAATTTTTCTTCCCAATAAAGAATAAAAACAAGGATTCAAAGTAGAACCGTGCACATTCTTGTCTTGTTATTTCGTATCATTCACACTATCTTAATCTAGAAAAAAAAATTAATACATATATATTACTAAAAAAGAACTTAAATGTGAGTTAGATCACGTGTTCCTTCAGCAAAACCACAATTAATGTTTGCCATTCTTCTCAGGGCCACTATAATCGAATGCCCTATATTTTTATACTTGTGACATAGTTGGCTTCGATGGATATAAATTGAAACTAACGGAACTGAACATCAATAGAAAATAAGAATAGCAATTGAGACGAATGAAAGTAGAAATAATAAATGAATTTTTTTACCATCCCAGCATATCGAAAACTCGTCAGACTTTCTACCTTTATTCATGGCACTGATTGTATCTGGACGTAAATAAATGAATCACTTCCATCTAATGTTGTCAATTAAAATTTCAAAGGTATTGGATATTTTTTAAATATTTATTGACTAGCAATCGTAAAATCGTCATCCATGATCTATAGGATAAGAAAATAGAAGCTGTTTCTCGGCGAATCGATCCAATAAACCTATGGATGGAAATTATCGTATCGACGCGAACACCGTAAAATATGACACGGATTTTTGAATGATCTGTAAGAAAAAAAAGATAGACGCCATTAACATCGCGAAAAATTATCACTTGTAATACCACAAGAGCTTTGAAATTATCGGATATTTCCTGACAGGTTCGTTGCAAACAAATGAACGAGTCAAGTTTTCCAGGTTAAAAAATCACGAGCGCGTAGCGCGAGTGATTTTTCTGGAAAACTTGACGAGTTTATTTGTTTGCAGGGAACCTGGAGGGAAATATCAGATTAATTTCGAAGCTCGAGTGGTATTCGGGGGATTATTTTTTCTATTCAAATTGCGACAAATGGAATTGCACCATGAGACAAAAATTATCATTCTGACAAGGAAATTTCATAATCAGAACAAAAACCTATGTTGCATCCAACACATATTTTCTCTCTGCACAAAATGCAGTGAATTGCGCCCAAATCGATTTTTTACTCTTTTCTGTATTTGCCGGGACATTTTGTTTTATTTTTTTAGCGATGTTCTGAAGCGATTCATCACCAAATCGCTTTTTTGACTCACTCATATTGACGACCGTTAATAGTACCTTGACGTTTTAAAGATTCGCAGAGGTTACAAGTGTCAAAAAAATTATTGTTTATCGCTTAGCAACCGAGCCGGGAAATTTTCGAAAAATTATCGATATAATTTTACCCTAGCTGTACCACGTGATGTTGAATACCGCGCTCTGATTGGTCGAAATTGGAGTTGAAAAAATAATCAGTAGTAATACCCCAAGAGCTTCAAAATTATCGGGTATTTCCCGATAACTTCGTTGCATACAAACAAGAGTGTCAAGTTTTGCAGGTTAAAAAATCCCGAGCGCTTGCGCGAGGGAATTTTCTGCAAAACTTGACACGATTGTTTGTATGCAGGGAAGTTTGAGGTAAATACACGATTAATTTCGAAGCTCGAGGGGTATTTGTCGGATTATTTTTACCATCGGAATTTCGGCTCATTCTTCAGATTACGTTCCAGTTCTCGTTAGAAGTTTGACAGATGTGAAGAATTCTCAGGTTAAAAGTGATTCAGAAATTGTTTTTATTGCTTAGCAACTTGTTAGGAAATATCCGAAAAATATCCGAAATAAAACCGCCTAGGTTCCCCCACATGAGGCCAAATGCGTCGTTTCTACTGGCCGAAATTCCGATGAGGAAAATAATCAATATTGTTTCTTAATAACGAAGACAAAAACATTTTCGTCATATATTACCACACCAAAGTTTTCTATTGACATGGTGTAGAGCTTTCCAACTGTGATTGTCTGAGGTTCTAGTGTACGCAGCATTGTAAATCTCAAAAGATTTTTATTTCCTTTGGATAAAAGATACCATCCAGAAGCGTAGCTGTGAGTTCAATTTCATTACCGATTCTATTATCTAAAAGCTAGCAAAGAAAACCTCCAAGTACAAAAGTCAAACTCACAGTGAGACTCTGAATTTAGCACTTTCATCGATCAATTGTTGACATGGCCAACTGTTGAAAAGTAGATGAGTGAACTGCCCAAAATTGAATGTAAAGAGCCTTATCATTTCCCCGGCTTGTCCTAATGTGATCAGTAACTAAGTGATGCGGTGAGAGAAAAATGAGGTTAAATTTTCTCCATGAGTTTTGAAAATTTGACAGCATCAAAATTCACGAACCTGTATTGCCGAAAGGCTCAGAAGTAACATTGCGATACCAAGTACAAGTAGGTATGCCATTGAATGAGAAGATTCAATAATCTTAATGGCTCTTCATCGATGCCCATATAATAATGTTAAAAAGCTTGAAAGCTCATACACAAATTCATATTAGGGAAACGAAAATACGAACTTTGTCGCTGTGTGGTGCTGATCGATGCAGATTACGATTTCTCGATAACATCTGTCGTCATCTTTTTTCGACCTGCTATAATGGATATCGATATCGGAATTCTTGGACGTCAAGTTCTCTAGTCGATGCCTATTCATAAGTTGTACATTTATTATTTTGTGTGCAGCAATTGTTTTTCTATTTTATAATTCCAGTAATTACCCAATAACCGCGAGTATTCCACAAACGTGCATAACGTAACAGACAAACATTGTGTCTGCTGCTATGATAACTGTCATTCCTACTGCAGTGGCCGAATAGGTGTGCAGGCATATCCATATGTAATATTCGTCGGGATCCACAAAGTATTCGGTCCGATACACATATTCATACGGTCGACTTTCGTTCAGTGGAACTATTACATCGAGAAATCTCGGCAACAGTGGTATCAGGATATATGTGAACGCACTACTGTATAGAAGCACTATTGGAAATTAATTTTGACAATACGATTAAAGGTAATGACATTAAGGTGCTTATTATATACTCACGATTAGGGAAAAAAGTGTTTTCGTGCTCTGATAAAACTGTTTCCTTCAAAATATGTAGTACATTTTTGATGTCACGTGTTTTGTGATGATACAATTTTTTATTTAAAAAAACTCGGTTGTTTCAAATCAGTTAATTTCGAAGTTTTAGAAATAAGATAGTTGGAATAAATTACTACCATTTTCAGGGTAATATTCTCACGAGTTTTTGCAAAACTAATAGTTAATTAAACTTCCGTTTATGGTTAGTTGGTTAGTACAATACATAATTAGTTAATAAACTGAATGCCGACACGTTTACTGATTCTGTGCTTACCAACTAATTATGCGGTCTGATACACATATTCAGAAGGTCGACTTTCATTCAGTGGAACTATTACATCGAAAAATCTTGGCAACAGTGGTATCAGGAGATATATGAATGTACTACTCTATACAAACACTACTGGAGATTAATTTCTATAATACGGTTGAAGGTAATGTCATAAGGTAGAGCTTATTATTTACTCACGATTATAGAAACACTTTTTTCCATGCTCTGATGAACCTGTTTCTTCTAAAGTATGCAGTAAATTGGAGAATTTGAGTGTTTTGTAATGTTACAAATTTTTATTTAAAAAAAAAGATATTTCATTAAAACACGACTTTTATTTCTGAAAAACACTGACAATGTCAAATAACCTGCGTTTTTCGGATATTCTTAGAGTAATTATCTGAAAATACGATAATTTTGAAAATTGAGAACTAGGATTTATCGGAAAAATTACCCACATTTTCTGTGAAATATTTTCACCAGGTTTTGCAAGACTAATAGTTAATTAAAATTCTTGTCATGATTAGTTTGTTAGTATAACACATAAATAATTGACCAACTGAGTGTCGAAGCATTTACTAATTCGGTGCTCACCAACTAATTAGATAGTGACTTGCTAATTATTTAGTGATCACAATTATACATGGCTAAGCGATAATCAATTATTAATTTAATTGTGCAGTGCAACCGCTTCTTTATGGGAGAAGGTATTACGTTCACCTGCATAAATAATGGTGAGATTACGTCCTCCGTTGACGTATTTCGTAAAAATTTCGATCTCTTCTTTATTTCTCAAACTCGACCAGTCTCTGTGCATCGTTTCCAATAGTTTCATCATCTGCGATCAGAGTATTGTTTTTTCTTACACTCAATGTTTCTTGCGATGCGTTATAATTGCCCACCTTTTCTCGGTAAACGATGAAATTTAAACCCTTGACAAAAGCGATAAATTCGATGCCTATTGGGGTGAGACATTCTATCATAATATCCAAGTCGCCCCATACTTCGAACAATTTAATAACCTACAATTGTTAATCCATCAATATAAAAATATCAATAAAAGGTCAAAACTTCGATGTATTACCATAGACAGAATCAATGTAATCATCATGATATTACATATAATTTGTTGAAATAATTGCCACGACTTGAACTTCTGATAGGGCCACATACCCACCATTGATAGCAGGATAACATTTAAACGATAAAACCGACTCCGAAAAATACTCATGACTGTCGAGAGGCGATGGAAGAAATGGTCGACATCGAGAACTTGTAAGTTCATCACAACGGAACATATATTATGTATTCCGTCTGATGACATATGATACACTGTAATTTCGCCTCGACATACGAGTTTCAATTACGAGTAGGTACAAAGTCAAGAGGGTTGGAGTTTAATACCTCTCTAAATGTCGACATTAACTCCCGTAAAGTGTGTTTAAAAAATTATGGTATATCAATTGTCATCGTCGTGTCAGCGAGTTGCAACGATGTAGAGAACTACACTGAGCTCTCAAGGTATCACAAAGGGAATATCCAATCGTTCCGTCAATTCTCGCCACGCATAAACCCTTTCGACCATTAATACATTTTTCGCGCGACGGTCACAGTTCCCTTCTCGCTCGTGTAAATACTAATTCCGCAAGTACCTATACAGCTTTCTCATAAATAAATGAAACTTGTCTATTTGATGTTTTCAATTGAATTTCCACAGTTATTGAATGATTTAAAAATGTTTGTTGACTAACAACGTTAACATCGTCATCCATGATTCATAGCATAAGAAAATAGAAGCTGTTTCTTGGCTAATCGATATAATAAATCATCCGGAAGAAGTTATCGAATTGACGCAAACACCGTGAAATATGACACGGACGTTTTAATGATCTGTAGGAGGGAAAGATACACGCCATTAACTTCGCGAAGTGTTATCAATATTGTTTCTTAATAACGAAGACAAAAAAAACATTCGTCATATATTACCACACCAAAGTTTTCTATAGACATGATGTAGAGCTTTCCAGCTGTGATTGTTTGAGGTTCTAGTGTACGCAGCATTGCAAATCTCAAAAGATTCTTATTTCCCTTGGATAAGAAATACCATCCAGAACCATAGCTGTGAGCTCAATTCCGGAACCGTTTCAATTATCTAAACGCTAGAAAAAAAATCAAGTAGAAAAGTCAGACTTACAGCGAAATTCTGAACGATGCGCCCTCGTCGATCAATTTTTGACACGGCCAACTGTTGAAAAGTATATGAATGAACTGCCCGAAATTAAATGTAAAGAGCCTTATCATCTCCCCGACTTGTCCGAATTTGATCAGTAACTAGGCGATACGATGAGAGAAAATTGAGGTAAGATTTTCTCCAGGAGTCTTCAAAACTGGACATCATCAAAATTCACAAACCTGAACTGCCGAAAGACTAAGAAGTAACATTGCGATACCAAGTACAAGAAGGTATGACATTGAATAAGAAGATTCAATAATCTTAACGGCTCTTCACCGATGACCATATAATAATGTTAAAAAGCTTAAAAGCTCATACATAAATTCGTATTACACAAGAGAAAATACGAACTTTGTCGCTTTGTAGTGCTGATCGATGCAGGTTACGATTTCTTGATAGCATTTGTGGTCATCTTTGTTCGACTTGCTATAATTATTGATATCGGTATCGGAATTCTTGGATGTCAAGTTCTCTAGCCGATGCCTATCAGCACGTTGTACTTCCGTTATTGTTTATGTAGCAAATTTTTTTTCGATTTTATCATTCCAGTAATTACCCAATAACTGCGAGTATTCCACATACGTGCATAACGTAACAGACAAACATCGCGTCTGTTGCTATGATCATTGTCATTCCTATTGTAGTAACCGTGTAGGTGTGCAGGCATATCCATATGTAATATTTGTCGGGATCCACAAAGTATTCGGTCTGATATGCATATTCATAAGGTCGACTTTCGTTCAGTGGAACTATTACATCGAGAAATCTCGGCAACAGTGGTATCAGGAGAAATGTGAGTGCACTGCTGTATAGAAGCACTATTGGAAATTAATTTTTACAATACGATTAAAGGTAAATAATAAGATGCAGCTTATTCCCGAGTTGAAATGTAGACCCTCTTCAAAACCCTAGCAATCTTGACAACCGCCATTTCCAGCTGATTCACCGTAAAAACCACCGTCAAACAACCGGGTGGTTTTTGGCAAAAAATACACCGGAATTCGGTCGTACCAACCGCGAAAACAACTGACCTTACAATGTTTTTCGGTTGTTTTTTCGATTTTCCATGGTAAACTGAAATATCCGATCGCAAGACATTTTTGAGGGCAGTCGTTTTCACGGTTGTTACGACCAACTTTCGGTTTTTTTTTCGCAAACACCACCCGGTTGTTTTTACGGTAAAACGGTAGTTGTTGAGATTACTAGGGAACCTAAATGTAGCAGTCCCGCGGGGTAAACGGAGGTTCCTCCATTCACTGAGAAAAATATATAGTAGAATGGTAGAGCCGACAATACTGATATAGTTTCCAGGAGACCCGATCATATCGATTTTTACAGGACTCTATGTATTTGTTTTGTTGAGCTATAATTATGTTTGCAGCTATTATTTTTTTCATTGTCATTACTATAAAATATATTCGGCGCTCTTGGGAATTATATTGTATTGTAATAGTAAACTATTATATGGTAAAAGTATAATATTGTTGCTTTAACCATGTATTTTTCTCTCAGTGTTCCTTTGACACTCGTCAAAACCTCCGAAAATGGCAGATATTACCCAAATGGAGTAAACGAAATGTACTGTAGACTAAAATTCTTATGTTTGGACTTCCAATTAGGTTGTATAGAGTAAGATGAGGATCTTAGACCCTTGTATAAACTTCCAAAAGTGTTACCCATTTTAAACAATGAATTTTACCCATTTTAATTCAACGTAGGGTGTTGGAAGGGTTTAAATTTTAACTCGTAGTTTTTACTCACGATTAGAGAAGGCATTTTTTTTCGTGCTCTAGTGAAATTGTTTCCTTTAAAATGTGCAGTAAATTTGAGAATTTGAGTGATTTGTGATGATACACATTTTCATTTTGAAAACTCGGTTTTTTCAAAACGCGATTAGTATTATACAATGTTACAAATATTTTGTGAACATTTCCGTTACTGGTCATGGAAACGCTTTCTAAGATTTAGAAATAAGATTTATTGAATATATTATCCGCATTTTCACGGAAATATTTTCTCAGGTTTTGCAGAGCTAATAGTTAATTCAACTTGCTGTAATAATTAATGCTACACTTAAATAATTAACCAACTGAGTGCCGAACAGAGTTTAATGACTCGATGCTCACCGACTAATTAGATAGTGACTTGCTAATTAGTTAGTAATCCTAATTATATGTGGCTAAACATTAAGTTAATGGTGCAGAGCAACCGCTTTTGTATGGGCGACACTATTAAGTTCACCTGCATAAATAATGGTGAGAATCCGTCCTCCTTTTATATATTTCATAAAAATTTCGATCTCTTTTTCATTTCTTAAACTCGACCAGTCTCTCTGCATCGTGTCTAATAATTTCGTCATCTGTGATCAAAGCATTGTTTTCTCTTACTCCTAATATTTCTTGCGACTCGTTATAATCCCTCACATTTTTCTGGTGAACGAGGCCATTTACACCCTTGATAAAAGCGAAACATTCGACGCCTATTGGCGTGAGGCATTCTATCATAATATCCAAGTCGCCCCATACTTCGAACAGTTTAATACTCTACAATTTTTAATCGAAAATCAATATAAAAATATCAATAAAAGGTAGAAACATCGATGCATTACCATAGTCACGATAATCGACATCATGCAGATATGACATATAATTTGTTGAAATAACTGCCAGGACTTGAACTTCTGATAGGGCCACATACCCACCATTGATAGCAGGATAACATTTAAGCGATAAACCCGACTCCGAAAAATGCTCATGACTGTCGAGAAGCGATGGAAGAAATGGTCGACATTGAAAACTTGTAAGTCCGTCACAACGAAACATCGATTACGCATTCCGTGTGATGTCATAAGTTATATTGTAATTTTGCCGAGACCCACAAGTTTTAATTCCGAGTTCAAAGTCATAATGGTTGGAGTTTAATAGCTCTCTGAATGTCCACATCGTGTCAGCAAATCGCAATGATGTAAAGAACATACAGACCCCCGAGTTCTCAAAGTACGACAAAGGGAATATCCAATCGCTCCATTAATACATCGTCGCCACGCATAAACCCTTCGACTTTTAATACATTTTCCGCGCGACAATCACAGTTTCTTTCTCGCTCGTACGGAGACGTTTGACAAGGTGTCATAAAAGTAGTGAATTTGACTTACGAAAATATGTATTGTGTTTTATAACGTCGCTCGACAGTGATTTATTGGAACAGGGATGAGTGATACCCTCGCTTCGCTCGGGCTGCATATCTCACATTCGGTGAAAATCGCTTATTTCCTTCCCTAGTAGCATAATAGTATATTGTGCAACAAGGGCCGAAAGTTGGCGATTGCGACAAGTGCGAGGTTGCCGCCCGAGCGAAGCGAGGGCTGCAATCACACGAGTCGCAAACGCCAATTTTGGCCCGTGTTGCACACTATACTTTTTCTAACAAGTGCATGAATAGTGAGGTTACCAACTTTCCACCCTAGGGTCGAAAGTGAAGGAATCGCGAAGTGCGCATGCGCCAACCTATCGTTTCAACACTGCTATGAAACTAGCCACTTTCGGCCCGCAAAACTGCCACAAAAAGCACCGCTGTTCATGCACGTGTTACAAAAAGTATTATTTTTTCCCGAACTCGCTAAAATAACCTCATTAAGTGCGCATAACGCGGGCACAAAATTGTTTATTTTTCTGAGTCGTACCCATGCGGATCCAGTTCCATTACGCCCTGGGGTGAAAAACGTTTCATTTCACCCCAGGGCGGAAAACGTTTAATTCCTGCCCGACGGGAGAATTGAAACCCGTACACGTGAACTCTCCATAGATTAACAATTAATGTTCTTTGCATCCTTATCCTCAAGATTTGTCCTAAGCACGAAATGTGGTTAGTTTTCGGCGAAACCGAAGAAAAAGCATAATTTGCTATACGCACTTCCCTCCCGTGTAGCATAATATGTAGCACTCAACTCATTTATGCTTGCAAAAATCCTCCCCCGGCAAAATACGTGTATTATGTACTATCGTCCTGCTTTAACTTACCTCCAGATAAAAAGCTCCTAATTTTATTCAAGAAGTTGTGGTCTACAGGTTATTATTACAGAGTACCAAATAAACGGCGATTTTTAGTCTACTCGGATGACATTGTTGCAGGAATGCAAACTCACATAATTTAGTGCGGGCACTCGGTTCAATTGGACTGCTGCCCAAATCCTCTTACTCAGAATCGCATAAAAGTCTGCACTACGATCGAGATTGATGCTTGCCTTACGTCACTTGATCGGATACTCGGGTCAATTCCGAGATCGCCACACGGAGGATTTCAAATATTCATTGCTCCATCCCAAAATCACATGTTTATTCATCCTTTGATTCGTTCAATTAGCTCATTCAATCTTTCGTAGTTATTTTAATGGATATGATGCATCTTTTCAATAGCCTCGATAATTGCAATAAAAGAAACTCGATGCCTTTCAATTGAACTTCTAAAAATACGATAGTTATTATGATATTTTCGGTTCCGAAATTCGTTGTCTGCTATATTTTTCTATCAAACTTATTTACAGGGCAATATGCAGCTGGAAAGTTGAAAGCTGCAAAAAATAAGGAAGCAGTGTGAAAATTTCTATTCCGCATCCTTTTTATTTCCTCATAGAAACCTCTTTATTTTTTTTCTCAATCTTGAAACACGACGCAAGACAATTGTATCAAGCGTCACAACGTTGCTGAATTATTTAGCTCAGACGGGTTCGCGGCGATCTCATCGCATGCTGCAGAAGCAATATACCGACTTCCCCTTGACTATTCATCGTGCAAAATGCACACGCGCTGAGAACACATTTCTGCAAACCTATATATATATAATATATATGTACTATATATACTATATATGCGTGGCTTGGTTATCGAGGCTCGGATCTCGTTTTCTTTCAAGGTCAAACGTGTACTCGACACGCAAGTTCTGCCTATGCAAGCGTAAGTACACTTGCTTTTAAAAAAAAATAAAAGAAAAAGAACAATAAGAGGGGCGAGGGCGTTGATCGCAAGAGAGGATAGCGCAATTTTATCCTACCATGCTTTTCTCCCGTTTATAATATATACTTGATACTTTTCATGCTGTTTCTAGCATCAACAACTAGATACGTGGATTACTACTACTACGAATATATATATATGTATATATCTGATTCGAATATATATATGTTTACTTACTTCGGTGGGTGCTGCTGTTGAGTTCTGTACTATAATGGCACTGAATATGCATTACGAAAGTTTGCTGATCGACGGGATCTGCAGGTCGCGAAAACCCGTCCAACCTGTTGGGAGAATGGCCGTGTGTGTTGTTTGCGATTCCCTCTCCCCTTAACCTAACTCTGTTGGGCATATCGCGCCTGTGCAGTCGTATTTATTTATTTTGAGGCACTCCCAACACACACACTGTCGCGAATGTGCTCGCTGAATACTATTAAAACATATGGGATACTAAATATTTCATATAAAATGTGTAAATTATTGTAAATGCGCGTGTCGAGTCGCACGCTGGAGGCCAGCAGGCAAAAAGTGAGAATCGCGTGGACTCATCGCTAAACGTGTGTAACGTAGTCTACATAATATATTATTCTGTATTTATTTTACATAAAAATAAGAGGTTAGTCATACGAAAAATGTTTTTCATGTTTTCATGTTCTTATCGACTGTTTTTTTTTCTTTTTTTAAGGATCGGTATAGTATGTCTTTATGGTAGTTTCGACGAGAATCTCAAGATAATATCGCTCATATGTAATACAGTTTTTTTGTAAATAAAGTAAAAGACATTTTAGTAATATCTTCTTAAAGATTCCGTGACGATAATATACAATTTATATCTCTCTATATTATAAAAAGTTATCCCTTACCCGAGCTAAAGTTCGATACTTGTATGGGTGACCGCCCCCATACAAGGATCATTCTAAGTCCCTCAAGGGCTCCCCAAAGCCCGATGTTTTTAAGCCCCCTAGATGCATAAGAGATTATAAATTATTATGCAAATGTGTAGGTACACGGAAAAATTGGATTAGTTAACCTAACTAATCCAATCGAGAACTATTCGTGAATAGTTGAGGTTACTATTCGAAATGGTTGAGGTAACTAATTTTTTAGACATTGTGTACAGCAAATCGAAAACGTAGTTGCCACAACCAAACTTTTTTTTCCGTGTATTAAACATATCATTTGTAATTTTATTTTGATTAACTTGAATGGCTTTAACTGTTATAATAAATTTACTTTAAGTTTAATGTGGTTTAATTCAGTTTCGTTTATCTGATTCTTTAACCCTTTGAGCCATACATTTTTCGTTTCCAAAATTAAAGAAACTCATTAATTATTATTAGAAATTAGATTAAAACTAAAAACACTGTGACGCAAAGGGTTAAGGTAGTATGAGCGTCTTGTCTGACGTCGCATAAGTTCGAGGGAGATTGAGAGAAAATTACGAACAGTTCTCGATGAGATAAAAACTTGAAAATATCAAGCTAAAGAGATTATTTTGGCACAATAATAATTAAAAAATGTTATTAACATTTTTAATTGTAACATTTTTAAAAAAACGCAATTTTCAAACATCACACAAAATTCTGAAAAAATTCATACGTATGCAGAAAAATAAAAAAATCATTATAACAAAAAAAAAATTAGGTTGCCGCGTATTATATTGAACAATTATTTATTTGAGTAATTTGTTAATAACAGTTTAAAATTATTATTATGCCAAAGTAATCTCTTTAGCACCTTCCATATGCTTGATTTTTTTCAGATTTTTATCTCATGGAGAACTGTTAGTAATTCTCTCTTAGTCTCCCTCGAACTTATGCGACATCAGACAAGACGCTCATACTATCTTAACAATGATTGCCCGGTTAAATTTTATTTGTCATCGGTATTTGCTGATCAGTTGGAAAAAAAATCCTTAACGTATTTTAATTTATGATGATTGATTGGTGCTAGCAGGTTTTTCTACCGCGTCAATGACAAGTCGCTAACGATAAATAGACACATCGTGAGGATAAGTTCGCTAACTAAAAGGCCAATCTCTTTTCTCGAGAGACAAGACTCTCTATCGTGGTGCGCAGCATGAGTTGCTAGCACGGATTTCTTGCCGCTACGTAATATTCTTATGAGAAACCGTCGCGGTCACGAGCGCTCCAAAGTGGATTAACGCGCTCACGTAACGCTAAATCACTCTCGCTACAAGATAACTAAGTTTGTGAAGACAGTAAATTCCGACTAATCGGTAGTTCAACTATAAGTGTACATACTTATAGTCGAACAAAAGATCAGCCATCGAATGCACTCCAAACAAACAAAAAAATCTAACGTTTGTAAGATTCTGTACATTTTAAAGAAAACTTTTATAACATTATTTGACAACCACATTAATGTATCAAACAAATATTTATAATAGTACTTATTTACAAATGATTATTTTACAATCATAACCTGCATTATTCATAATATTTTTTTTGCAGTATAGAACTTGCGTTAAAAATTCGTTTTTAACAAAATTCTTGCAGAAAAATGGAATAGTACAGGCCATCAATTTTTTTATACATTCAGTACATTCATTTTTATCCGAAGAACTATGAGGCATTTTGCTCTTTTTTAAATAAATGCTGCAAAATAATAACTATTGTGTTAATTATACGATAAATATTTATGTGAAATACTTATGAACTGTAGTGAATATTTACTTAAGGAAAGGGAGTCGGGTCAAAAAAATTGATTTTGGAAATTCAATATCATCCAAATCCTATTGCATATCAAAATGCCCAACGCACTATATTGTTGGTGCTTCATGAAAGGGTTTTCTACTGTTGTCTGACTTGCATATGCTTTTCAATATTATCTTAAGCAAACTTCTTAGGTTTTCCATTCTGTGCATGATTCAGATCGAACTACTAGGCAGATTGGAATGGTTGACATCTCATTTTCTTCTTCATGAAAAGATACACCGGCTAAATGGAGCAAACTATTTTTTTTCATTCTGAAAGCAAAGATAATCACTGATTTAGAAAATAGCATAAAATTTATTTATTAATAATTATGTCCCTTAAAAAATATCACATTTTATTAACATTTTCTCCATTTAGCCGGTGTATCTTTTCATGAAGAAGAAAATGAGACGTCAACCATTCCAATCTGCCTAGTAGTTTGATCTGAATCATGCGCAGAATGGAAAACCTAAGAACTTTGCTTAAGATAATATTGAAAATATGCAAGTCAAACGACAGTAAAAAATCCTTTCATCGAGTACCAACAACATAGTGTGTTTTTATATGCAATAGGATTTGGATGATATTGAATGTGCAAAATCAATTTTTTTTACCTGACTCCCTCCCCTTAAATGGATTGGATGCATTGATTATTTAAAATTTATGTAAAACAAATAAAAATTTTACGATAAATGCGATAGAAATTTCAAACTAATTGATATCCCTTTTCCAATAAATGACTATTCAAACAATTACTGTGAGTGCATATAACGGAGGAGTGTGAAAATTTGTAAGTTTAAGGAAATGGGAATTCCGTGTGTGATATATGATTATCTAGCTGAATGAGGTAGCACGTGAGAGTTGTGAACCAATCGATTTAATAAGTATAATATGCAGACTACATGTGACTGTTAAGCTGCGGTAATGCAAACGATGAGCTACGAGACGTCGCGATGACTCGTACTCGTTAGATAGTTTGCTAAGCGGCAGTCAACAAAATGGTTAGCGGTTTCGCGAGATATTTACTCAGCGGTTTTGTCGTCTCAGTCTAAGCGTATGTATTTGTCTAGAGTTTGTTTAGAGTCACACTTTACTAGTTTTGGCGACAGTCAAAACTTTACGTTCGTAGAAGTCACCGGAAGAGGCCCAAATTTATTTGTTTTTTTCCATACCGAAAAATTTAGGTCAGCGTCTACCGGCAGGTGAGTTACATTGTTTTGGAGGTTACCAATCAGCCGTTTGAAAATATTTGCCAAACAAATTGGACGAGAATTAAGGCGACCGTTGATTAAATAAATTACACATTTAACATATGGAGAATTTTCTGGCAACTCTTATTATGATTTTTTAAAAAGATTTTTAGATCAAGTTGATCTTTTTTCGGCGATGCATTATTTTTAATTTATTTGGATAAATTCAATGTTGTAAGTTGCATTGTTTTTTTATATATTTGTATAAATTCAAAGTTATAAGTCGGAGAGAATAAGAGCTATAGAAAAAAAGTTGTTCCCTGAATTGTTCAATACAATATGTGATTTGAAAAAATCCTGTTAGAAAAGAAAGAGTAGGATTTTTTGGCAGAGAAAGTGGAGATTAATTTCTTTTTTCTTTTATTGGAATAATAAACTGTACCAAAAATATCTCAGAGGATTCGATTAAAAATGACTGAACACGGAGAAAAAAGAATAGATGGGCCAACACAGCTTTAATGAGTTGGCCAGAAATGAGTTGCAACAATGATTTACTCGGTGCCTATAACAATCTCGAATAGTTGTCGTGACATCGAAAAGTGAGTTCGCCCAACTCTCTAGTGAGTTCGCCCAACTAATCAGTGAGATCGCGCAACCACTTTAAACAAACGCAGCGAGAACTCGCAGCCAAATAATTTTCTTTTAATCGAAGCGTGCGTGATAACCGAAGTGTGGCGAACGCCTATTTTCGTGAAGTTTCGCATCACTATTGGACATAGACATTATTTGCAAAAAAATGTTATCGATAGACTTTTTTTGCAACAAAATGCTGTCTATCGATAGACTTTTTTGCAAAAAAAAAAAAGCTATCGTTAGACATTTTTTGCAAAGAATTGCTATCGATGCA
The DNA here is from genome assembly GCA_963970395.1 of Ephialtes manifestator. Lineage (NCBI taxonomy): Eukaryota > Metazoa > Arthropoda > Insecta > Hymenoptera > Ichneumonidae > Ephialtes > Ephialtes manifestator. Next base: position 19,193,348 of record OZ019975.1, read on the forward strand.
CATTTTTTGCAAAGAAATGCTATCGATAGACATTTTTTGCAAAGAATTGCTATTGATGCACATTTTTTGCAAAGAAATGCTATCGATAGACAGGATGCCACACTCATCTTAGAATGCACTCTTTGACAGATGAAATAAGACATCGAACACTATAACCTCAAACCGTCTTAATTTTATCAACTATAATCTTAAACTGAATTAACCATATCAACTGTAACTCCAAACTGTATCAATTTCATCAAGCATAACGTCAAACCGCATTAATTTTATCGACTATATGTCAATTCATTGCATTTTTAATAATTACGCACAATTTCTACCGATAGCCGGATCAAATCGTGTTCTGTTTGGCAAGTTAGTTGTGCCAACTAACCGGTAGGTTGCATACAACCGTAATAGATGGTCACTGCAACCCAGCCTATACAACTAACTAAAAGCAGTTGTCTCAACTCACAAAATTCGAGGTTGTATGGACTTACGAAAAGTGAATCCGCGCAACTACTTCTTGGGTGTACCCAACTACTTTTTTTTCTCCGTGAACATATAAAAATCTTGCGTATGCAACACATATTTTATGTCCTGAAATCTTGTATATACAACATATTTGTTATGCAACAAATTTTCTATGCCCTAAAATTTTGTACATTCAACATATCTTTAATGCACCACGAAGTTTCCGACTTGCCGTCGGATTTTGTCAATGTTAAAAGTGAAAATAAAACGCGCCATAACGAAAAAAAATTGAAAAAAATCTCAACATTTTTTTCTAAAACAAAGAATCAAATTGGTACCTTTTGACGTTCGCGTTTTTTTTACGATTTCAATGAAAAAAGACATAAGTATAGAGTTTCATAGGAAGTTTTATTCTCGGTAAATTGTAGAATAATTTTTCCATTCATATTTCAATGCATACTGAAATTATATGTTCAATTTAAAAAAGAAAACAGTTTTTTTTTCTTTTTTCTAGAATTTGGGTGATCTAATTATTGATTTATGGGGGTTTACGAGACTTTTAAATTCCGGTAATTATTATTTCCATACGTTCCATCACTTATTAAAGTCTCATTAAAACTACAAATATACATATAGGATTAAAGTTCTTTAAAAAAATATTTCTTTTTTTTTTAACGTTTTAACTATTTTACCAATTTTATGGGGCTTTGGTGAGCGGTTATTTGTTGTCGACATTTCACATATTCGCATTTCCATGTTGGCAATGCTTCAATAATTTTATGAATTTAGTTAAACCCGGAACCCGATGAGATGATCTTCAATGAGCTGACCCGGCGAATCGTGAAAGTGTCGAGGCGTGACTCACATTTGGGGTTCTCCGCCACAGGTTGCGTACTGACATTACGCATCCGTTCATGTATATATATATATATATACCAAAGCTTTAGATTATCAGTACTAAAAATAGAAGACGACGTTGGTCGAATTAATGGTCATAAGGAGTGATTCATTTTTTTCACACGTCGATTCTCCCTGTCCCAAATATAATAAATCCTTACCGTTAGATATTTATACCGAAAAAAACGAAAGTATGATAAAAATAATAACAAAGCTGAGAAGAGCTTATGCGTGTAATATTCGACGAAAAAAGTGTTAACATCTAAAGTCGCGGGTACGACAGAAGTACGTGGCAAAAAGCACGTAGCTCGAAACGCTGAGAAGCCTAAATTCACTTGCGAGGATTCGAACGTGGTTTACATTTCATGAATACAAAAATAATTCGTCGATTTCTAAGAACCCCGGCATGTTAAGCTCGTAGGACTCTTCAGGGTTTTACGTAACCACGCTTGTAAAGAGTGCAATAAGATTGATATCGATTTATCAAGAGAGCACTAGTTCAGCCCGGGTGAATCCGCGTTCGTTTAAGCAATTAATTTCGAGAATGCAAGCGCAACTCAGTGTTGTTATTATTATTGTTATTATTTTATGGACTGGAATGTTCGATGTCCATTCTGCACATTTTTTGCAAAGTCCCTCACATTCATTTTAGATTATATAAAATTAAGAACGATATTTAATTGATTTAAAAAAAAATTATTTTCGTTGGTTTTTCTGTTGAAAACGGACTTTGCAATAGGAATAAAAATATACATAAGGTGCATTACATTCAAAAGTTCGGTGAACATTGCGTTTTTTTTGTCCACTTTTCGTGTCGGATTTACCACTTTTAAATTATATAAATAAATAATAAAAAATGCATCTCCCAAAAGAAGCGATTTGGAAAATTTAAGTGGCTCAGTGTTATTATTATTATTTTTTTTGTTAAAAGGAATGTTTGATGCAAAATAGCTAAAGACACGTCGGAAGGCAATGTAAAATAAATTTCCGCGATGGCAGAGAAAAGAGGAGCTGAGAAAAAAGCCACGAAACATTACTTAACTTACCTACGTATTAAGCGGGAGACCGTTTGATTATCTCGCCGCGATCGTGCCGCGTAACAGCACAGGGCAAACTCGCCGCTCAATTATGTACGATTTCCGGCAGGAGGAGGATCTCTTACGTCCTTGGGTCACGGGAGACACGTCCAGTCACGACAAGGTCAAGAAAAACATATGTTGCCTTTCTGCTCTTTCGGATATAAGTACCTTTGTTGACACCTGTAGAACAGAAGCTACGTGACGGAAAGTAAAACTTTTTACCTGCACGGAAAGAAATGTTTGGCTGTGGCAACTACGTTTTCAATTTGCTGTACACGATTTCTAAAAAATTAGTTGCCTCAACCATATCGAATAGTAACCTCAACTATTCACGATTAGTCCTCGCGAGATTCAGTTAGGTTAAGGTAGTTCTGTCGTGAAGGCAATCCAAACTCATATGCATGAATTTTTGACATGTTGTAATTTAGCTATTCAATTTTACTTGCACAAAATCTTGAGGGCTTTTACCGAGTATTTGAATGAACAATTAAAACTTGAAAATCGATCTTTTTACACGGCGCCAACGGGAGGGCTGGAAAAATTGATCTTTAAATCGAAAATTAACATACTTAGATCAAAGATAGAGTAAAAATAAATAGTACTACAGATTCGCAAATCATTCAGGAATTGATGGATCATGAAAAAAGGTGAAGTCTCCGGAATAATGTTTAATTGAACCAAGGTCAAAGTGCACGATACCGGGCTAAATGACGTTTCCTAACCTAATTATCGTAAAAATGAAGTCAAATCCGCACTAAACATATCAACTATTTACAAATGATCGTTTTAATTTGATTACAACAATTTCGAAGGATTCTCGATTATTTTTGATATTGTTATTGAGGCAGTCAAAGTGATGCGTATGATTATTTTTTAATGTCATATAGACTCGGAGATTTATGACTCCGGCGTACCGACAGAACTACCTTAACTAATCGAATCGTTGGGACTACCATTTGAATCGTCGGTATTATCATTCGAATCGTCGGTATTATCATTCGAATCGTCGGTATTACCATTCGAATCGTTGGTATTACCATTTGAGTTGTAAGATAAATAGAATAATCGATTGGTTGTGTCAACTCATTTCTTGGTTATGGCAACTAATTTTTTTTTTCCTTCTGTCAATATGCGCAGACAATTATTGCTATGCTCTACATAAGGTCGTGCGTTTTTTTTGTGGAATATTATATACTTATCTGGTTAACACAGATGTATAAATATATTAGATTTTATAAACAAATATGATGTAAAAATGAGGTAAAAAAAGTCGCCTGTAATATAAAAGAATTTTAATATTAGTATCTTATCGAAAGTTTTCGGACATTCACAGACGAAGAATTTTTTATGGAAACCTTCATGAACCATAATGAACAAGAACATCAAAAAAACAATATTTTTTTATTTTTTCATGATTTTAATTATTTTTCGGTAAAACAATCAATTATTCGCCGTTTTTGGCGAACATTCAGTTCTTCACAAAAATGTCCATAACTCAAAAAGAGAATGGGGTTGCGGCTTCAGCTTTGTTTGCTTTGTTCGTAATAAATCAAGGTTGAAAACGTCATATAATGGATTCAGATTTGTTGAGATTTCATTTTTTTTACACATTTTTAAATTCGAAGCAATGAAAATTCTTTTTTTTTTTTGCATTGTATTTTCGACAAATTTTCAAAGCATTCTCACGAGCACAAGAATTGAAATATCGTAATGATCGCAACAACAGAAGAAAAAAAAATCGATCAACTAAAAAAAAAAAACTTATGGTGAATTAAAAATTTCGAATTCTCACAGAATCTGTCTTTTTGACGGTCCGGTGTCAACTTTTTTATATTTATTTTTACAACATTTTAAAGGTTTGTCTAAACCAGATTTTTTCGCTGATTGCAAAACTACCAATTTTTTTAAAATTGATAATAACAAAATTAACGTGAAAACTAGAAAAACCCGTTTTTCACGGTTTCACTACGCAATTTTTGGTTGCCAACAGTAAATGTGTCAATTTCGTAATCAGGAGAAAAATCCCAGTCAGATATACAAATATAGTAGAAGATGCATTTTTTTGGATTGAGAATGAAATTTCGCCAAAAATTATCAGAAATAAGAAGAATTTTTTTTTTCAATACATTAAGTAAAAGTTCCCAATTTTTAAAAGGTTTTCATAAACTTGTATTTATCTAAAAGCTAAAAATTAAAAAAATAATACGACAAATTTTTGTTAAATTAAATAATGGAGGTTTACAATTCCGATCGTTATATCTATCTAAACTGCACAATATTTACAGTTAAGTATTACATCATGTTGCAGTGACGAACCCCACGTATTTCTTATCGTATCTCACGTACCAACGTAATTTTCAGTGAGTTTCGCTTCGACGTTTGACGTCACTGGCAAAGGGCGTCGTGTGGGCGCAAAGGCCTGAATAACGATCGCTGTTGCTGCAGATATTATTCTCTCTTCGTCGCTTTGCTCGTCACTATAGTGTACTAAGAGTTTACAGTACATCGCACTACATATCATACCCGTAATTATCTGTGACTAACGCGAAAAATCTAACGGACGTAACACATTTGCACGTCTATATATGTCATGTCTAAAGCTAATACCAGCAATTGACACAATTTTGTAAGCTGTTTGATGATAAATTAAATCCTGGACGTATAAATTCTATCTGAGGTTGGATTTACACTCAACTGTGTGGTTAGATTCCCACCACAATGTTTCGATAAATTATTGCAACAAAATCTGGGTCGAATTACAGGCATCCGTACGTGAAAGTGTAATACGAAAATATGTATATACTGGCACCACGCTGTCTACAATTTTGCTATAGTTTATATGTATATGGGGCATTTCAAGTCAACTCGATGAACGTCTCATTCTTGGTATTTTTTATTGACTTCATTTATTTTTATTTCTTATTCTTATTTCACTAGCTTTTACTATCCCGATAACGGCCGAGAATTAGTTCCATTTTTTAAAAATAACTCGTCGTCAGGCTGCGTCAATGATAAAAGTGAAAAAAAAATCGATAACAAAAACCATTTGAAAAAATGTCAATTTGCTTAAATCGCAAATACGAAAAATCATACTTGACATTATCTTTTTTATGAACTGTATGTTCAATTTTAAAAAGAAAACAGTATTTAAAAAAAATAATGTTACTAAAAATTAAATCACTCAATTGCCAAAAATTTCGTTTTAATTGATATTTTTATTTTTAAATCGAACATATAGTTGAGTATGCATTAAAAAGTGGCAGAAAAAATTACTCTGCAATTTACTAAGACTTTTTAAAATCTAAATTGCCGAAAAAAAAGGAATGTCAAGGTATATATAAAAAAATAATGTAATTCATTTTTGGCCGCTTTTCGAGTGGAAAACCGGGAAATAGGAAAAAGTCCAGTTAAAAATATGAAGGGCCAAACGTTTATCGAGTTGGCTTGAAATGTCCTATATATATATATATACAAAGTTACAGACGGCAAAAGAGAAGGATCGAGAAACAGCAACATCTATGAAGGATAATCGCGTCAGAACGCAATCTCGGGTCATCCAAGAGTTGCCAAGTGAAAGTATCGACTTGAGCTTGTTGGCTTGAGTCGCGCTCCTTCGTTGGCTGGAACTCTCGGACTCTTGCGTCTTTCAAGTCTCTCGTGCCAGCACGAATTATTGTCTTTCCCTCTACAGTTTCCGAGGATATTCGTAACCATGACGAAGTCAGTACTGTGAATTGTAAAGCAACAGTAAACAATTTAAGAGCATTTATTTTTATGGGAAAGAATTTTATTCATTAAATCCGTGAAGGGCTTAAATGAGTATACAAATAAGTCTGCGATATATTTGTAAGACCTCCGAAAGAGATAAAAAAAAACTAGGGCTCAATTCTGGCTACCACATATAAAACAAAATCTGTGAAAATTAGAAAAAATCAACGAATTCTGATTCTCCACGCGACGTTTTAAAGCTGGAATCATTTAGCAAAATAGACTAAATTTTACTTCATTTTTGGTCGAAATTACGAAATTTTATTTCTTATTATTATTTGTCACACGCGGTATATGAGGCATTCTTTATCAACTGGGCCACTTTTTTCGGTCGACCTCCCGGAGATTTTTCTAAATTTGTCAGCTTGTTGTACTATTTGTGATGGGTGTTTGTGATTTTTTTCAGATTTTGAAAGGGCGCCGTTCAGGATTTACTTTTTTTTTAGTAGTAGAAGACATTTATTGGACAGAATTTTTTTTTTACAAGGCAGTGTTCACGTGTACATTTTTTTTTTTTCAACGCGTTCTTTTTCCAGTGGGCCATCGACCGGAGTCCTTCAGTCCGTGATTTTTTTTTTATTTTTTGTTTTTTACATATTATTAAATTGCAGTCAGAGCTGTTAGTATTTCTAATATTGTATGGGTAGGAGATTGTTTTTTTTTTAAATATCACTATATCTCAGAAAATATTAGACTCTCAAAAAATTCTTAAGAACATTAACTTTTTCATTTTCCATCTACTTTCGAATGATCTTAAAATCATAATTTTTCCAACGGAAGAAAGTCAATTTTTCGCAAAAAAAAAGCAATAAATAATTTTTTTTACGAAAAAAGCATCTTTGATTCCGGTCTTAAATTTTACAAGGTGTTTCGCATTGTATGAAGATTCTGAGAAAACAAAATCCAAAGTGGCACCTCCAATTCTTAGCCAGTAAAAAATTGAAAATAAAAAAATTAATAAATTTTTTCCTGTCCGTTTTTTCCGAATTATTTGGCGCAGCACGTCGTCCGGGAAGTTTCATTTTATCTTTTAGAAATGTGATGCAATCCGCTAGGGAGGAAATCCAAAGTGGCACCTCCGATTCTTAGGCAGGAGAAAATTTATTAATTTTTTTATTTTAATTTTCAATTTTATATTTCGCTTATATATATATATATATAAGCGAAAACTGGTAAGGTCAGTTACGGTATATATTTTGAATTTTTGTCGCCTGCTGACCCATTCTCTCGATAAATGATATTCGTCCTTTGTAGCACAGGCACGTAGCACACTCTGTACTACCGACTGCGCACGAGACACGAGAGTTGCTCGTGCACGTCTTCGAGGGCCACGATTCTTCGTGTGCGCTTTCTAATCCACGCGGTCCTGCCATTATACACGACGCGGTCTCTTCACAGATCCATTCTAAAATCGAGGTTGAAATACACGACGACTCTGTACAGCTGCAACTCTCCGCTCTTAGAACACAGAGTTACTATTGCAAAGTATAATAACACCAGCGACGACGCGATGTACTAGCCGTAACGTGACAATCGCAAGGGCGACGCGATTAGACTACTCGATTCTACGCACGGCCGAGTCACTCAAGAAAGTCATTTTCTCATTCTCATTACGCGAGAAACGAGCCTTTTCGTTTACTCGAGTGAAAGTGTACTTATTATGCCTACTATTTACCGTTATTGTATCTCATTTAGCACGGCGAAAAATAACGGGGACAAAAGAGACGAAGAAATACGAAAAAATATGACGAAAATTGGCCACGATTAGTAATCACCATAAAATATTATTGTTTGTACAATTAATATTGTTAACTATGACAAAAAAAAAATTATTGGCAGCAAAAATTTTGTCGAAAAGGGAATGATAAAATTAAGTACGATCGTCATTTTTTGTAAAACATTATTGCTTATATAATTAATATTGATAATTATGAAAATGAAGGACTTTTAATCGCAAATACTGAAAAAAAAAAATTGTAACCAAATTATCCAATACCCCTGTCATGGTTATGGCTGGGATATTGGCTTTGGAATTTGGCAGATGATGTTAGTCCTGTTTGACACCCACGCGTTATGTAATAAACACACGCAGGAAACACAAGGACTTTTTCGTTTGTAAGAAAAAGGAAGACCGAGCGGAAGAGCGATTCGTCGCGAGCGGAGGCGGGAATCGAACCCGCGTCGTCGAGTTTCTGTGCTGACACGCTAACCACTTAGCCAGCGAGCCACCTACGACGTTAAGGCATTTTTCTAAAACTTAAGTCTCTCCGCGCTCTTTCAGGAGCTTCGTATTTATTACACAAATTGAAGTTCATAATAACTGCTGTAATATGCGAAAAAATATTTATAGAATTAATTATTTATAATAATGATATGAAATCATTAACGTATTAATTAAAAATAAAAGTCAACAATTTAGCAGAAAACGTTTATTTTCATATTATTTTTATTCAATTATTTTTGTCGAAGCTGATATGGTTTTTGTTAAGGAATTTGTAACTTTTTATTCGAGGATTTTTTGAGTCCATTTTTATAAATTTGATAAATTCAATGGAATCGATATTTCTTATAAGCATTTTGGAAGATTTTTACGAAAAAACTATGCGAATTATGGAAGATAATTATAAGAATTTAATAAAAATGATTTTTTAGCAAGTAAAAAATCAATCAAATATTGTAAACAAAAAAAGAATTATAATGTATTCGGAAAAATGGAATAATTATTTTCATAAGAAAAACATTCTGTCAACATTATCAAACAATTAATTTAAACAAATTTACCTAAAACTTGTTGCCATTATTATTTTACAAACCAAACGCTATCCATTTCGCTTGCGTGTCACCTTCAGTATTGAAGAATTTTTCTGACACTTAATTCTCTCCTTCTTTCGTTCACAAATTGACATTAACAATGATTGCTATTCTCAGCGCATTGATGTTATATCTCGAAAAGTGCAACTCGCTGAGATTTTCCGGAAATTACATAAGTCGTATATATACCGATAGGAGAGTCAATCCCTCAATCGTGACGTTGATACACTACGAGTTACGTGGAAGTAGCTCGTGTTCCGGATCGTCTGTTCTCCGATTATTCCGAGAAAAAAACATTAACCGGTCATCGCTCGAATCATTAATCGAGCGAAAAAAGCCTTGCGTTACGTCAGACTGATTAACTTCTATATATATTTTGCATATTAAAAGAAATTTATGACTCCCAAACAATCTGGATTGCTTCGCGGAAACAGAACTCCTTTGCCTTTGCTTAACTTCTATAAATATATAACCAAGTTAAATTTCCACAAAAATAGATTTGAACCGATGCAAATTGCAAAATAGATGAGCCTGACATACTAATTCAGTAATAAGCATAAAAAAGAATTCATTGCGGTTCGCGAATTTCCGTCTGTGAAACATACAGGAAGTTATGCAAAACCGAGTCTCGACTAAAGCAACACGTGATGGTTTACGTGCTGGCGGCGCCGCTAGGCTCGTGTAGTACGTTGACGACAGCATTATGGTTGCTATACTGCAGCTGTGCCCGAGATTTATCTGTGAGTTCACGTGACCGACACATCGACCGCAATATCAATTTTATTGATGCGTGAACCACCTCTGGTATTGTGGAACAGGGCTAAGCTTCTGTCCAAACTGACCTCGATCGAGTCACCATTGTTCTGTGCTTACACAATTGACAATCGACGGAACAACAACGTTTACGTAGCTTGAAGGCGTTGTAACGATCCCATTACTTTCGAATGCACTTCATATATGTTTATTTATACTGCAAATGAAATTTATTTTTTTATGTGTATAATACGGAAGGATTGTTTCTTATGTGGTAATTGTTATAATACATAATTTGGTTATATGTATTGGTAAGAAAGCAAAACAAAGATCTATTGCCTACGCAAAAGATCTTTGTTTTGCTTTATTCAATTTTTATTTGCTTTCTTACCAAGATTATTTCAACAAACCGCTACAGGTTTGTTGAAAATGGCACACGGGAAGATAATGTAGATACACAATAAAAACAAAATTTGATTATTTTAAACTTTGGCAAAAAAAATCTCATTTGATTTTAGTTTAACACAAAAATATGGAAATGGTTTGTTAAAAAATTGCAAATTTTTCCGGTAAGTTTGGCAAATTCACACATTTTTTGTCACTTCTAATTATACAAAAAAATATTTGTAAATAGACTAGGTTTAGAAAATCTTTCACAAACTTTTCAAATGAATAAAGAATTCTTGAATACGAAGAAAATGTTGTCGAATTAACAAAACAAGTTTATTACGAAAACTGCATATTTTCTGCATACGATTTTAGCAACATTTTTTTTTTGGTATTTTATAGAGTATGACTTTTATTGTGAAAAAATCTGTCTAAAACATCGAGACTTTTATAAAATGATTATAATTATCTGTTTGTCGATATGATGAGATCTAGAAAAAAATATTAACCTGTTGATGGAATAAATTGAATTCGAAAAAAGTTATTTCAACTTTGCTCGTTGTATTCCAATAATCTTGGTATTTCAAGAAATAATCATTGATGCCACAATTTCCGTTCATTCTTAGGGTGAAGTCGTTATAAATTGACATAGTCATTGAAGGAAAACCTCGATGCGTGTTCATCGTGGCAATTATTATTTCCTGGTATCGTAGAAATAAACCGCCGATTTAATATCTAGTGTTTAAAGAAAAAAATACCATACTGAGTATCCTGAACTTTCGACTCCGATATAGCCTATTATTATTATTATATAAATCAAGCTGGCAATTAAATTGGCGTCTTACAATACTACTGTGTAGGTTTAGAAAGTCGAGAACTTTTACCTTTAGAAAGAAATGCCGAATTTAAAGAGTTGACTACGCAGTCTCCTTTCGAAGCGTGGATTATCGATTTTCCACTTTGTAAAGCCGGTGAAACTCATTTCTTTCTCTCACATCGTCGTGGGAACTCTTCATAGCCCTCCTCTGGATTTTTCCTCGGCAATATATAACCAGAATTTTAACAATTCCATTTCTTTCAATTGTACGCTATTTATTTATATATTAATTGCATAAATTTTGTATTAATTATTATTTATAAAATATTCTACCGGAATGGTAACAAAATATATAATATATATGCTTGATTTGAAACTGCCATTAAAGAAAACAGTTTATAGGGGAAAAAAAACAATGACCCATAATTAGGCTTTTCTTGGCATTTGTAAAAAGTTCTATTTGTTTTTAACCCTAGAACGCACAACCCATTTTTTTTTCTCTCAGACGCACAACTGGGGTCTATACGCACCCCGCGCTTTCCTTGCTCATGAGACCGGTCCTATGGGGATAAAAGGACTTTATCATACATAAATTTCTTCGTTTTTTCATAAGGAAGAGAAGGGTATGTGAGACATCTCATTTAATTAACATTTAATTAGTGAAAAATCAATTTAAAGCCCAAAAACGTAAAAAATTAGCAAAAATCTAATTTTAATAACAAAAAATTCTATCTTTTCAACCGTTTAAGCAATTTTCAAATTTCAAACGGTGTTTTAAAGAGGACACATTAGAGTATCAAAAAAAATTTACGGTCACTATGTTCCGTAAAAAAAATATATTTATTTGAGCAATTGAAAATGTCGAAAATTTGAAAATTGAGAAATGGGTAAAGTCAATGAAAAAATCACGAAAAATTGTATTTCAAGTATCTTTTAAATCATATTTTGCACAAAAAAGGAAATAAAAACGAAACTTTATTGTGATTCAATCGACAGCCTGCTTGTTGTTTTTCTTTTTGGAGCACCGAGTCCGCGACCTCCGATACGGAACGCAAATTATATCGAAGCGACATATTCTGTAAAATTTTTTTTTTTTTAAATTTATCCCGAAATAATATTTGTGACTATTCCACTCAAATAACGTCATAATATGTAAATTATATTGATATTAACATAAAATAAAAAATTAGCTTACCGCCACGAAAGTCGAACGCTAACTCACAACTGGGGTCCGTGCACACCCCACGCGCTGTTCAGATGTGTATTGCGACACAGCCAGCGATCAACGGATGCCGCGACTCATCTGACACTACGCTTAAACCTTCAAATTGAATTATGGTTCAGATCCGCAGTCGATAATATCGCTCGTTAGCTCAGGAACGTAGTGCAAATTTCGCGTGGGGTGTGTACGGACCCCAGTTGTGCGTTCTAGGGTTAATAAAATGATTACAAATTTCCTTATCCATATGAGAGAATAATGTAATTGAAAAATCAGTAATATATATTTTTTTCGGAATAAAATTAGTATTACATTATTTGTACAATGAATAAACAAACAAAATGGCTTCGTCACAACGCTGCTTTTGATTACCCCCGTGGAAACTATAACCTTTTGGTCCTTTCTCGAAGAATCTTCTCCTTTTCCTCATCTCAGTAACAAATGTCATCAGCTTCGCTGAAAATCGTAAGACACTCGTGGTCGCGCTGACGCATCTTCCTAAGTTAATAGTATACATATAGTGAGTACGAGTTTCTTCGAGCTTTGAAGCTCGTTCGTTGAGCTTTCCCTGGAAATGCCAGTGACCGAAGTACTCGGTGTGAGTCCCGTGAGTCACACGAAAGAGGCTCGCAAGAAAATTGAAGAAACAAAGTGACTAGCAGTGAGCTACTGGAATTAGATAGGGGCGGGACAGTGCTAGATGATAAATGTCGTAGGTTTACAAAGCCTCGCTCTTCACAAGCCTTTTCGGTAACAACACTAAAGTCACAAGGTGAACTTGAAAGCGTTTTGCCGTCGGCCATTTTTCTTTTTATATATTCAACAAAAAAACAAACCGGATTTACAAGTTTACGAGGGGCAAGTGTAAGTGACAGCAAGCAAGAGCAACACACGTGGACGAATAGTCAAATTTAACCTAACCTGTAAAGTCAACACGTGACCGTTTGCCGGAGGCACGGAAGCCTATGTGTCCTCGTAATCGTGTGTCTAACTAAGCACGTGTACAGCGTCCATTGGAAGGTTAAGGCCAGTCTCGATAGCAGGATAAATTATTCCATTGCCCACGCGGCACGAAACTCAATTATATTATTTGCACGTATACGCACGACTTCATAGTCACTAGGTTTGCATTATTTATTCCCATTACTTAAGCTATTTGATGCAGTGTATTATAGTAGCCGGCTCGCTTGAGTCATGATGACTGTCCCGTGCATCAATCATGAAAAACTCAACGTCTAAATTGTTATTAGTCGCTCCTTTTCCATTGTGAATCATTTACCGTTTTAACTTTGTAACTGTAGCGTCGCAAATGGTTGGTATAATGCATTCAAAGTTCGGGTAATTAAAAAAAGGCCGCGTCAGCGACAAAAAAGATTTACAATCATTTTTCTTTCTCCTTCGAATGATAAATATGTAACTCAAAGCCTACAAAAGCATCACTTAAGTCTTAAAAACTTACCTCATGAGTGGCAGGCCTTGCGAAAAAAAGTAGAACACAACTTTTATGCTCGAGGCATTGAGGAAGCTCTTGGACTTAATTGCTACTAATCCTCTTTCGCATGGTGTTCTTTGAGCTTGAAAACAAAATAATCAGGTAGTGGGAGCTTTAATCTTTTTTTGTGCAATAATTAGACTAGCAGCGGATGCGCGCTTTGCGTGCCAATAATCAGAAATCGGTATTAAAATTTTGATTAGTGTACTGTGACTTTTACAGATTATCGTGGATGAAATAACTTGCTTTTTCAAAATAAGAACTCGTGTCATTTTATTAGTTTTGTGAATTGCTATTAGAAGTGGTGCATGCATAGAAATTATACTAACATTACAATATCAAAAAAAAAATTAGGTTAGATTTGCGATCGGAGGTCGGATCTGTGAATTCTGAAACCAGAAACGGAAAAAAGTCCCGATTTTTTAAATTATGGTAAAAAGGCATGTAACCGGTATTTTCTGAGGTTGAATATGCGACTTGAGAACGATAGTGAAAGCCAAAATTCGATATCTCGAAGAAAAAAAATTAAGTTGGATTTTCCGACCGGAAATCGGATCTGTGAATTTTGAAATCAAAAACGGGAAAAACTCGCGATTTTGTAAATCATTAGCAGCGGGCGCGCGCTTCGTGCGCTAACTATCAAGTCTCGGTATTAAAATTTTTATTAGCGTACTGCGACTTTTACATATTGTCGTGGATGAAATAACTTGCATTTTCGATATAAACACACAGAAGGAAAAGATTAGTTGCTATAACCAAAAAATGCACTGTAAAAAATGCAAGTGAATTTAATATACAAAACGATATGAGAATTACGAAACGGGTATATGAATTCCATATTAATATACTATTATTGTAAATTTAAAAATAGTATGAGAATTCTCCGATACTGGTATTTGAAAGTTACAGTACATAAGTATTGTATTCTTCATTTTAATATACAAATATTCTATTTGTCAATGACGAATGCATCTGAAAATTAATATATGGTATATGCATCCGAGCTTCATATACGATATATTAATTTTCAAAAAAAAATTATTACAGTGTGAGTTGACACAACCAATCGATTATTCTATTTCCCTTACAACTCAAATGGTAGTGCCAACGATTCGAATGGTAATACTGACGATTCGAATAGTAGTCCCAACGATTGGATTGGTTAATCTCACTAATCTCGCGAGAACTAATCGTGAATAGTTGAGGTTACTATTCGATATGGTTGAGGCTACTAATTTTTGAGACATTGTATACAGCAATTTGGAAACGTAGTTGTCACAACCAAACAGTTATTGCCGTGCACTCGTGCTATTTCATTAGTTTCGTGAATTGCTATTAGAAGTTGTGCATGGGTAGAAATTATGCTACCATTACAATCCTCTCTACGCAACAAACCTTGAGAACTATGATGCGAATTTTAGAATCGTACTAGCGGTGATAATCAACCAAAGAAGCTCTCGCGTCACTGTGGTTGTCACCACTGTCGCTACCCTCCCCCATCTTTAATTATAATTTCCTATTGCATAACACGAATCACAACCTCGCGGTGCGTCAATTTTAGAACTGTCAAAATGAACAACATGCCTGAAGCTGTTCGTCGACGAGTATCAACTTCACGCTGGTACGACGGCCATTTACGGAACGAATAAAATGACAACAATACTTACCTATATCGAAAATGCGAGATACTTTACCCATTGATTTTTCGAAGAGGGATATTGATATAAGGTATTTTTATTAATGGTGAAATATTTAAACAAATATTGACCCGATGGAAAAATTTTTAATGCTAAAAAATGTACTTTCTCACAGAAGACATATAATGATCATTAAATAAATTTCAAGAAATATAGTCAGTTTCGACAACCGAACTGGTGGTTGTGCAGTCGGTGTGCGGCTCTGGCGGTCCCCCAAGTTAAGCAGCATTGTTTGCGCTCATAACTTGGATGGGTGACCGTTTAGCCGTGCACCGGCTGGCGCATCAATCAGTAAGCGGGATGTCAGTTTTCTGAGACCTCGGTGTTTTTACACTTAAGTAAATTACTTTCGTGAATGCACCGGGAAATCAGAAGAATATACGGCCGTCTGTACACTGAGAGGAAATTATGGTATTCGTAACTATAAAGTGACAACTATTCATTTATGGTTGGTACAACCATTTTTTTTTATAGTTGACATAACTATCAAATAGTTACTGTAACTAGCAAATAGTTACCATATAACTATTTTCGTAGTTATCGTAACTATAAAAATAGTTGCATGTATTAAAAATGAATAGTTGTTACTTTATAGTTGACTGTACTATTAAGATTTCTCTGAGTGTATTCCGGTACGGGTTTTCCGCAGTTTCCCCGTGCCCATGGCAAATGCGGTACAGTGTAGCTAAAGTCGGCTGCGGACGCATTGGAAAGATAGGTTAGCTTAGTGAAGTGCGGGTAGGGAGTGATAGGAGTAAGGGTGGGAAGGGCGATAAAAGGCGATTGAAGCCATACCATGGAAAGAATGAAAAATAAAAAAATAAAAAAAATAGTCAGTTTCGACAAGAATCTTACGTAAAATAAACATGCTACACCTTTATAAATACCGGAATTTGAAGTAACAGATTTATATTGGGCATCAACTACTTAAATTAATGCTTTTTTTACTGGTTTTGTTTTATTGAAATATTTTCAGTCTTATCTTTTCTATTTAAGGGCAACGAATGACCGAGAAAATAAAATGTCACTGCTTCTTTTTGTCCTTTTGACGGATAAAAGTGATAAAAATATGGCATTTGAGAATGGGAATGAAGAATTTTTCTGACAATGTTATAAGCAATTTGGTCAACCGGTTCCCTAGTAAACTAGATTTGGGTTTATTCAACTCTGCACGTAATTCAGAGCCAACCGCTCGAAGGATTATGTTCTATAATGTCTTATTTTCTTCGCAATGGAATTGTACACGATTACATAATCGCAATGGATTAACTAAAGCAGTTTTGAAAAATGAAAAAATTAAGGGATACATTTCGTCAAATACAAAAACTATTTCCTCAGATTTTAATTTAGTCAATAACTTTGACTTGTCGACCTAGAAAATAATTTCCTTTTTTTTACCGGATGCAGAATATTGTGACGAAGGAAATAAGACGTCATACAGGGCAGTCCTTCGAGTAGTTCTTTGCGAATGACGTACAGAGTATAAAAAGCCGAAATCTGGTTTACTCGAAAACCGGTTGCCCGAATAACTTTTTGCACTGACAAAAAAATGCGGCATTCCAAGCTTCAACACTCATATTTTTATGACATTTTTCCATCGAAAGGAAAAAAATCCTCTGAATTCTTGTTTCTATTCTAGCTAATTCGATCCCCTTAAGTGGAAGTAATGAGACTGAAAATATTTTTCAAACAGTTTGTTAAAAAAAAACTCACATTTTATCTAATTCATGCCGTTAAAGTGAATCTTAAGTAAAATACGATAAAAAGGGTCGATTTTTTAAAATAATGAGACTTAAAATTACAAGGCAAAGCGTCTGGTTTTTTTTTGAATTTTTTGTTCGTCGCTCGCTGAGTGTGCGTGGGTATCTTGAAGAGCATCGATGCATGGGAGACTCGTTGTCCTCTCACTTTTTACATTTAAGGTAGACGAAGGTGATGCTCATGTACGCCTCGATATATCAATCGCGTTTAATATGTGCAAGAGAGACGAGCGTTCAACGAAGATATATAGGTTGAGAAGGTGTAGGCACTCGTGAGGGAGCTCCTCGTGCACGGTTAATAGAAACGCGACAAGCCGGGCCTCTGCCGTCTATTAGCGTGTCATCCAACAGGAAGTTCGTCTACGCTTCAGCACAAATTTCATCACTATTCGATGCTCGACACTCGTGAGGAAACGTAACGCAACTATCCGCGACAATTAGCCACACGTTCTATTAATGTGATGGAGTTAGATGAAAATTGCCAATCATTGTTCTAGAATATCGCAATTTTTGAGCTGATTGTATGAGAAAAAAATATATAATGATCTACGAATTAAAAAGACGATTTGAGAAAGGCGAAATTAATTTAAAGTCTCTAGAAAATATAGTCGAAAAAATTGTAAAGGTAAATACGTAGAGAGTGCCGAAAATTTTTATACATGTTCAGTAATGGGCTGAGAAAATAAGATCTTTGGAGAAAAATTCAGACTCTTTGAATTCAGTGAAAACTTTTATTTTCTCTACTCAGTATGAAAAGATGTAGACAATTACAGGAATTTCAGAGATATTCAGAAAAATTTCAGAAATTTTTAGAAAATATTGAAATATTTATTTATTTTTATTTTATTTATATTTCCATTATTTTCGGTCATTTTTTAAAACTGACTCACTGGCCCAAAACTTGAGATAAAAAATAAAATCGTCGAATCGAAAAAAAGTTACAATCACGAATTTGCCAAATTTTTTATCGATAACTAAAAAATTTCAATTGAAAACCATTTGAAAAACCCGATTTTCCAGGTTTATCAAGTTTATCCATGATTTTAGCACATTTTTCAAAAAATTGAGAACTAAAAAAAAATAGGAATTTACCAAAAAACTTCACAAATTCACCGAAATTACGAATCTTTAGAAAATTTTTAGAGATTTACAAAATAAGTTTGGCTATATTCAGTAAAATATTTTTACCGAACGAAAAACTGCAAAAACATCGTAAAAGAGATCAATTATGCATTTTTATAACAGAAAAACAAGCTCAATGCCCGCCGCCGATTACCAGTTTTGTTTTGCCGTTCGAGCGAGCATACAAAGCCAGTAGTTTCCTGATTGTGAGCGAACTCCGAGTGAGACAGAAGCGCGCAATCATTATGCAAACGAAAACCGGCTATAGATAAGCACACGCGCCCTCCGAGTGTGTACCGTATATGAGCACAATATACAGCAGTCGCTACGTGTACCTTTTATTAAATTCACTCCGGTAAAATTGCGCCTATAAATAGAACGTCAGGCGAGGTGAGTCAGTTACGATCGACGACACGCTTCGACGCAATTTTGCTCGTCCGCAGTCGTAAAAAAAAAAAAAAAACACTGAATAAAGAGAAAAGGGTGAATCAGTCAGCTGTGTACTTTGTGAAAGCCACCGTGTTTTTTTTATCCCAGTGCCACCTGATAATGCCGCGGCATTTTGCTTTGTTAAGCTTCCGCATCTAAAGCACACACTTGTATAAATAAAGCAATATTTAATTTTTTTTAAAAGTGGGACACTTTTCTGCATAAAAATATTGAAAAAATTGCACATTTTATATTGGCACGTGTAGGTAAATACGATTTTGTTTCAAGAAACATGTAGAATTAATAAAAAATAGAATTCCACTTTTTGAAAAATTTTCCAGAATTATTGAATGAAAATTTAAAAAAAACGTAATAATAAAATTACTTTGCTGACAATACACTTTTACAATATACATGTGTAGGTAAATACGTTTTTGTTTTATGAAACAAAAATGTAGAATAAATTTATAATAGAATTCCACTTTTTGTAAAATTGTACAGAATTGCTGGATGAAGATTTTGGAAAATAGTAATAATGAAAGTATTTTGCTGACAATGCACTTTTAAAACGGGCACGTGTAGGTAAATACGATTTTTTTATGAAACAAAAATTTAGAATGAATTCATAATAGAATTCCACTTTTAGTAACATTTTGCAGAATTATTGGCTGAAGATTTAAAAAAAAAAGCATAAATTTGAAAGAATTTTGCTGACAATTGTGACGATAATCATATGCTAGTGAATTCGCATAAGAAACAACCGGCTGTCTGTGGGCCGGAGGCCCGACTTGATAAACCCACATTTGACCTCTGGTTAGATCCGTGTCGTGTTTTTAATGACATACCGTATCGATACGACGATAAGGTATATTTTTGTCTACCAGCGCCGCGACCAGACGAACTTCGATAAGATAACAACATCATGGTTTGCACCAGGATGGGATCACCCAGTGAATCCGTTGACCCGTAACACGGATGAACGATAGTGAAGGGTATCTGCGTCGTAGTAGCAAAGACGTTGTATATTAAGAACAAAACGGTATCGCAAATTTTGTGACGTGGATGGGATTTACTAATTTCATGTATTGCGAAATACATCGTCACAACTTCTGTCTACCGACTCATGATGCGTACACTGCAGTTTTCACGAATTTTGCGGCCGGTAAAAATGCCTGCGGTTTGTGGTATAAGCAACGTGCGATAACTGAAGGATATATCCTCGCCAGAAACAGGAGAGGGAGAGGAAAGCCTTTCTTTTTTCGCGTAATCTACAAAAATAAATTGTTAATCATCATTAAATTTGGTAATAATAAATTTTTTTATGATCTTCACGAAAGTCTTCACGAGAACAAAATTAGAATTCGATTTTCCGACCGATCAAATCTATGATTTCTGAAATCAGAAATGATCAAAAGTTACTTTTTTTTAAATCCCAGTAAAAAGATTTGAAATAGGTGTTTTTTTAATGATGGAATTTGCAACTTGAGAACGTTAGTGAAGGCCAAAAATCATTATCGTAACGAGAAATAAATTGTGTTGAATTTTCCGACCGCAAGTGAAATCTTTGATTTCTGAAATCGGGAATGACGAAAAAAGACTTTTTATAGAATGTGGGAATAATAAATTATAGAGACTTAAAATGATCGATAGAATTTGAATGGGATTTAACCGTATGTTCCCTAGCACTCACGATAACGGTGATATAACGGCCATAATGACGGAAAAAATGACAGTCGTTTTTGTACACCTTAATAACGGTGCGATTTTGGTCATAATAACGGTGTAACAGTAAAAAAATGACGGTGACCATGACTTTTCTTATGGTCACCGTCATTTTTTTTGTTATTTTGGCAAAACGCGCCGTTATTAAAGTGTACAAAAACGTCTGTGTCATTTTCCCTGTTATTATGACCGTTCTCGTGAGTGTTAGGGTTACCATCTCTATCTATTCGGACTCTGATGAATTTGTACAAATTGAATTGTAATTGTTATTAGTTTCCTATAGTTTGATTTACAATATTTTATATTGAATTTTCGTTTCGTCACTTGTCAATTTTTATCCGTTTGTGGTGTGTATCGTGTTATATCGTAAATATGTAATTCAACATTAATCGTTTGCAATCAAAGAGTCATCAATAGAGTGTTCCTATAATTTTCTATCGTCTCACAATTATAGACAGTATATCGGAATAAATCGTATGCATTTAGACTGAAAGAATTATCATAATCTATCGCAAAATCCTGATATAAATGAAACAGTTTTATATCATTTTTCCAATAATTTCATGCTGATTGACTCGTTTCTCTTCTCACCGTTTCACAGCTATAGGAAGTTATTATAACGAATCTTGAATATGATAAATATTTGAATCTAAAGGTTTGTGGATGAATCTTTTTTTTTAATGAAAAATGTAATATTAATATGGGATAGGATTTTTTAAAATCATTTCCTATAATTTATTTTTACCAGAGCTATGATGGAGTATGCAACTTGAGAACGTTAGTGAAGGCCAAAATACGATATCTTTAAGAGAAATAAAATTGTGTTGGATTTTCGTATACTTACGAATATTTTTTAATTATATGTATTTGTAAAAACGAATTTCTCAAAAAAATGTTATTTGCCCATCGAACGTGTGATTTGACTGAACCAGACATTTATGAATTTAGATGTAAAGACCCCTGAATTGTTTTGACAACGGAATGAATCGCTATCGTTTTTTTATCTGTTTCGTTTCGATCGCCGCATTGATATTATTTTGTTTTTACGATTTGCCGAGTAAATTATACACAGATAAGATAAAATAAAATTCTTGAGCCGAATCTTGTCCCGTTTTCACCTTCATATACTATTATATTTATCCAACTCAACAAGTATTTACATTACACAACATTAGATGCTTTGTCTTAAGTGTCACATTCGCATGAGAAAGTTTTTATTTGGTATAGAATCTCTGCGATGATGCGAGATGTGAAAATGTTAACGAGCCACTTTTTTTTAACCGTAATTCTCTGGTATGTTGACACGGACGTCTGGAATATTTCAAGCTTCTCCGTGTATCCACGTGCGTCGTAAACAAGCAAGCATGGAATTGATTATTCGAATTACACGTTGACTTTTATTGCGTAAAGTGTATATATTTTCTGGAGTAAAAAAGTACCGCAACCTGCTGAAATGAATGGCTCCATCACGCTAGGGGCTGTAATAACGTGACCGAGATGTATTTCCCTCTCGAATACGAGAAACCTCGGCTTTGTGCCAACATTTCTCGGA
Organism: Ephialtes manifestator; assembly: GCA_963970395.1. Taxonomy (NCBI): domain Eukaryota; kingdom Metazoa; phylum Arthropoda; class Insecta; order Hymenoptera; family Ichneumonidae; genus Ephialtes; species Ephialtes manifestator. Next base: position 19,215,306 of record OZ019975.1, read on the forward strand.
AACTGCGAAGACCGAATGACTCGCTGAAAGCTAGTACTGGACTCTATAGAAATTGCCAGAGCTGTAACAATACCATTACTTCCAAACATACGGTATATGTTTGTTTATGCTATAAATAATTTTATATCCCTAATGCTTTGGGAATATTTAAGCATAAGCTAAGAAAATATACTAATTTAATTCGATATTTTCATCGAATATTAATTTCATTTTGTTTAAAATTAAATTTATTATTTTATGAGTAAAAAAAATTAATTTGTTTTGTTAAAAATAATGGATTCTGGATAATGAAAAGAAATAATTTGTCATTATATTCTCCAGTTTTTAATTTATCCCGACATTTTTATATAAATTCGTACAGAACATTTTTTTTTTTACCAAAACTTCGCACGAATATTTCTAAGATGAAACTGATTACTGTTTTTTTTTAAGCTAGGAAAATTAAGATTCGACGCTCTATTACTTAGCCATAGTTATATTATGCGTTGTATATTTTGTTAAATTATTGTATTACTTTGTTTTGTAAAAATTTATCATAAAAAAAATTGGTAAAAAAATTAATAAATACATACATTCTTAAATAAACTAAACAAACAGTATTAATTATTTTTTTAAGTTCAACATGTTTTTTTATTATAATAATTGTCACGCCGATCGGTAAGTAAGCAATTGACCAACAGTCGGTAAATTAGGGACATTTACAGACGATAAGATCAGAAAAAATTTTGCAAGTAGTTTTAACGATTAACTTGCAGATGCAGAGGGAGTAAGCAGCAAACATCTGAACCTATTCGGCCGCGTCAGAGATTCCTAACTTTGTTATCAAGAGACGCGGTAGCGTCTCGAGACAAGTACATTTACCGTATTACCGACAAAGACCGACTTTACCGACGACGACGACGAGACGCGCCAAGACTATTATACTCGAATCAACTCGTTTTCGGTCACTTTCAAGATCTTTTTTAGTATTCTTAAAATATATACTAAATAAATATGTTTTTTAGGGACATGCAAATTATGTTTTTTTTACGGGCCGTCGATTGTGACCAAAATCAGGTTTATAGGGATCCGCGAACCAAAGATATACCCTTTTTTTTTTCAGCGATGCCAAAAAATTATTCAGTCGTCGTCGTCATCGCACACAACATGGCGGCGTCCACTAGCGGACGCCGCCATATTGTGTGCGATGTGCAAGCAGTCGTTGCTACAGACGTACAGACGTGCGTTCGTATGGAGTCACGGATCGCTCTCTCTCTCTCTCGCTCTCTCTGGCTTTTTCTAAATTTAAGGCAGATTTAACGTAATTTTTCAGAGAATGCGCGGAAGTATGGCAGAAATCAATCAAGAAAAAACTATTAGATAAAGGGTATATTTATAAGTATTGGTGATTAACTATTTCACGATAAGTTGGAAAGTACCTAGATTAAATCGACATACAGACCTTGCAAAAAGTAAACAAATCCCAAAAAAAAACACCTCTGGTGTATAAACCGGAGACAAGTACATTTACGTCGGCAGATGTAGCTATTCATACGGACAGTTGCGAAATGATGAATTTATAAAAGTAAAACCCATATTTTGCAAAAAGTCGACAAATAATCAAACGCCTCACACCGCCAAGTAAACTCGAAAATAAATAATGATAGTAGCAGTAAATTATTATATAACTCAAAGTTGCATGAGTCAATTTATAAAAAAATTACTTGTTCGGCCTATAGTATCGACTGTTAGCGTTGGCGGTCGATAAAACAGTTATGTACGTAGGGCAGTTTTCATGTCAATTCGATAAGTTGAACGGCCGGACAAGTAATTTTTTTATAAATTGACTCATGCAACTTTGAGTTATATAATAATTTACTGCTACTATCATTATTTATTTTCGAGTTTACTTGGCGGTGTGAGGCGTTTGATTATTTGTCGACTTTTTGCAAAATATGGGTTTTACTTTTATAAATTCATCATTTCGCAACTGTCCGTATGAATAGCTACATCTGCCGACGTAAATGTACTTGTCTCCGGTTTATACACCAGAGGTGTTTTTTTTGGGATTTATGTATAACACCGCCGTTTTCTTGCGTCTTCGTGACTGAAGTATTATTTTATAATTGGAGCCATATTGCATCAAGTAGTGTAATATAATATTCATATATTTCAGTGATAGGATAGTTTTTTCAGAGTTTTTACGAAAACTTCGCATGAATATTTCTAAGATGAAACTGATTGCTGATTTTAATTTGGCATAGTTATAATATGCGTTGTACATTTTGTTAAATTATTGTATTACTTTGTTTTGTAAAAAATTATCATAAAAAAAAATATTGGTAAAAAAATCAATACATACAAATAAAATAAACAAACAGTATTAATTATTTTTTCAAGTTCAACATCGTTTCCTATTATCATAATTTTCACGCCGATCGGTAAGTAAGCCATTGACCAACAGTCGGTAAATTAGGGACATTTACAGACGATAAGATTAGAAAAATTTTTGCAAGTAGTTTCAGCGATTAACTTACAGATGCAGAGGGAGTAAGCAGCAAACATCTGAACCTATTCAGCTGCGTCAGAGATACCTAACTTTGTTATTTATGTATAGCACCGCCGTTTTCTTGCGTCTTCGTGACTGAAGTATTATTTTATAATTGGAGCCATATTGCATCAAGTAGTGTAACATAATACCCAAAAAAATTCCTTCGGTGTATAAGAACCTGAGACAAGTACATTTACATCAACAGTTGTATCTATTCTTGCAAAAAGTCATAAAATAATCAATTACAAAAGTAAAAATATTAACATTAGTAGCAATAAAGATTATGACATGATAACACAAAGTTGCATGAGTCCGTTTATAAAAATTACTTGCCTTACAAAAAGTCGAGTACTGACTGCAGAGTACCAAGACGCAGTCAGTACTTCTCGTCTTTTGCCTGAAATATCAATTGTGACCAAGAACAATGCTTTACAGTTTTTGTTATCGACCGAGCACTAACACATCACGTTAAATCAATTTTGAATTTTCATCATTACATTTTGAAGACAGATTCGTAATCAGCGACTTCGAAAACTCCCTCATACCAGTTTTCATAAGAATCAAGTTAATTATTGTATTTTGGTCTACTATATTGGATTCGCCATTTTTTATTTTTTTATTTTGCGGCCCGAATGGTAATCAGCGACCTCGAAAACCCTACCTTCATGAAGTTCGCCGACCAACTTTGACTTTTTGATTTTCGATTATTGCATATCGATTGATAGCCTAATATCAATGATTGATAGTCAATATATATTTTTTTATACAAAAAATAAAATTTGTCCTGAAGTTGGCCGCTATATTTTTTTAAATCCAAATCAACTTTTATTATGGCCAATCGAATCCTATAGATTTAATTTTGGTCGCAATCAACAGACCATAAAAGAAACATAATTTACGTGTCCCTAAAAAACATATGCGTTTTCTACGTACTTAAAGAATACAAGAAAAGTTTTTGAGAGTGACCGAAAACAAGTTGCTTCGAGTATAAGAGTCTTGTCGCGTCTCGATGTCTCGGTCGGTAAGGTCGGTCTCGTCAGTATCTGGCGTAAATGTACGTGTCTCGAGACGCTACCGCGTCTCTTAATCTTGTCGCGTCTCGATGTCTCGGTCGGTAAGGTCGGTCTCGTCAGTATCTGGCGTAAATGTACTTGTCTCGAGACGCTACCGCGTTTCTTGATTCATGTATTTCAGTGATAGGATAGTTTTTTCAGAGTTTTTACGAAAACTTCGCATGAATATTTCTAAGATGAAACTGATTACTGATTTTTTTTTTAAGCGAGCCAAATTAAGATTCTACGGTCTATTACTTAGCCATAGTTATATTATGCGTTGTATATTTTGTTAAATTATTGTATTACTTTGTTTTGTAAACATTTATCATAAAAATAATTGGTAAAAAAATTAATAAATACATACATTCTTAAATAAAATGAACAAACAGTATTAATTATTTTTTTAAGTTCAACATCTTTTCCTATTACAATAAGTTTCATGCCGATCGGTAAGTAAGCGATTTACCAACAGTCGGTAAATTAGGGACATTTACAGACGATAAGATCAGAAAAATTTTTGCAAGTAGTTTCAGCGATTAACTTGCAGATGCAGAGGGAGTAAGCAGCAAACATCTGAACCAACGAAGTCAGAGTCCTATAGAAGCGTAGTTTCTATGCTTCTCGTGAAGACAAAATTCGACAGTACCCCAGCGTAGTGCGGTACCCCGGCTACGCGGTGGCGTTGCAGTCGCAGTGTACGTGTTGGCTCACGGATGAATCACGGATAATCCAACACATACAAGCATTGCCGTGAGCGTGGCTAAAGCCCGAAGCTCCGCCCCTTTGTCTGTCTCCGTCGCTCTCACGCTGGGGTATAAGCTGGGGTACTCGTGCGTTCTCTTACGCTTTAGAGTCCGGGTCAATCAACACAATAAATCTCAGGAGATAGACGCTACGGTAGGAGTGCTTCAGGGTGATCTGGCGAGCCCCCTACTGTTCTGGTTGTTACTTGCGGATATAGAACGCTTTTTCGTAGAAAATGAGTATATCATTGTTAGAAAGAAGATCGAATTACTCCTATTTGCAGACGATCTAATCCCCCAAAAAAACACCTTCGGTGTATAAGAATCTGAGACAAGTACATTTACATCAACAGTTGTATCTATTCTTGCAAAAAGTCATGAAATAATCAATTACAAAAGTAAAAATATTAATATTAGTACCAATAAAGGTTATGACATGATAACACAAATTGCATGAGTCCGTTTATAAAAATTACTTGCCCGGCCATAGGATTGGCTATTGGTGTTAGCAGTCGACGAAACGGTTAATCGTGTGTATTTAGTTAATGTATTTAGTTAATTAATTCGCTAAGTAGAACCGCCGGACAAGTAATTTTTATAAACGGACTCATGCAATTTGTGTTATCATGTCATAATCTTTATTGGTACTAATATTTATATTTTTACTTTTGTAATTGATTATTTCATGACTTTTTGCAAGAATAGATACAACTGTTGATGTAAATGTACTTGTCTCAGATTCTTATACACCGAAGGTGTTTTTTTGGGGGATTTGTTTACTTTTTGCAGAAAGTCTCCTTGTCGATTTCATACTCGCTTTTCCATATTATCGCCAAATTGTAAATCACGAAGTACGAGTATACACTTTCGAGGCTTTACATTTTTAGTTGTCCATTCATGTCCAATTCCATTTATCCTAATTAATCTCTTGATTGACCGATTTTCATTCGACTTAAATCAATTTTCAATTTTCATCCGCCATATTGGATCCGTGACTTTGAATTTATACATTTTGAAGACAGATTCGTAATCAGCGACTTCGAAAACCGCCTCATAATAGTTTTTATAAGAATCAAGTTAATTATTGTATTTTGGTGTGCTATATTGGATACGCCATTTTTTATTTTTTTATTTTGCGTCCCGATTCGTAATCATCAGCGTCCTCGAAAACCCCCAAGTACTAAATTTTGCGAAAATCGTTCGCGATAATCGATGTGCGAGAAGAGAGCTACATACAGTGAGAGAGAAAGAAAGGGGGAGCGTGACTGCCGTGAAGTTAGATGCACGTCGTCGTCTGTTATAGCGATGGCCACTTACAACATGGCGGCGTCCGCTAGTCCGCCAGTGGACGCCGCCATATTGTGTGCGATGACGACGACCACTGAACATCTATTTTGACGTGGTTAAAAAAAAAGAAACAAGGATATCTTTCATGCGCGGCTTCCTATAGATTTCATTTTGGTCGCAATCAACAGACCGTAAAAAAAACATAATTTACGTGTCCCTAAAAAACATATGAGGGATTCCACGGGACTTTCGCCACCCCTAAAAAAAAAAAATCTCAAATTTTATCTAAAAATCAGGTTCAGCGGTGTCTATTGATGGACCAAATTTCAAAATTCTAAAAAAATAGTTGACCGGAATATGCAAATTTTTTCGTTTTTTATCGTTTTTCATTTAATCTGTAATATCAGAAACTATTGATCGTATCGAAATCATTAAAAGACGAAAATGTGCATTTTTTTATGGCCAACAAGAAAAAAATATATTCAAAATTAATTGCTTAATTTCAGGTCACATTTTATGGAAAAAACAACAAAATTATTTTTTTTTATGGTTGGACTTCAGATTTTTTCATCGGACAAATTGTTTCGGAATCTTTGAGTGATCGCCGAATTTTGAGTATTTTTTTTTCATGGGATGGCCCAATGCTGTGACGTTACAGCAATCTGAATGTTTTTAATATATATAAAAAAAATCCATATTCAAAATTAAAATTAATTAAAATGGTAGGACTTCAGATTTTTTCAAATTGCTGTAACCTCACAGCATTGGGCCATCCCATGAAAAAAAAAAATACTCAAAATTCGGCGATCACTCAAAGATTCCGAGGCAATTTGTCCGGTGAAAAAATCTGAATGTTTTTAATATATATAAAAAAATCCATATTCAAAATTAAAATTAATTAAAATGGTAGGACTTCAGATTTTTTCACCGGACAAATTGCCTCGGAATCTTTGAGTGATGGCCGAATTTTGAGTATTTTTTTTTCATGGGATGGCCCAATGCTGTGAGGTTACAGCAATTTGAATGTTTCAAATTGCTGTAACATTCAAATTGCTGTAACCTCACAGCATTGGGCCATCCAATGAAAAAAAAAATATTCAAAATTCGGCGATCACTCAAAGATTCCGAGGCAATTTGTCCGGTGAAAAAATCTGAAGTCCAACCATTTTAATTAATTTTAATTTTGAATATGGATTTTTTTATATATATTAAAAACATTCAGATTGCTGTAACGTCACAGCATTGGGCCATCCCATGAAAAAAAAAATACTCAAAATTCGGCGATCACTCAAAGATTCCGAGACAATTTGTCCGATGAAAAAATCTGAAGTCCAACCATAAAAAAAAATAATTTTGTTGTTTTTTCCATAAAATGTGACCTGAAATTAAGCAATTAATTTTGAATATATTTTTTTCTTGTTGGCCATAAAAAAATGCACATTTTCGTCTTTTAATGATTTCGATACGATCAATAGTTTCTGAGATATTACAGATTAAATGAAAAACGATAAAAAACGAAAAAAATTGCATATTCCGGTCAACTATTTTTTTAGAATTTTGAAATTTGGTCCATCAATAGACACCGCTGAACCTGATTTTTAGATAAAATTTGAGATTTTTTTTTTGGGGGGTGGCGAAAGTCCCGTGGAATCCCTCATATGTGTTTTCTACGTATTTAAAGAATACAAGAAAAGTTTTTGAGAGTGACCGAAAACAAGTTGCTTCGAGTATAAGAGTCTTGTCGCGTCTCGATATCTCGGTCGGTAAGGTCGGTCGTCGTCAGTATCTGGCGTAAATGTACTTGTCTCGAGACGCTACCGCGTCTCTTGATACTGATGGCAGAAGATATTGTAGATCTTCAACACAAAATAGAAACGTTAGCCTCCTGCTGCGAGAAAAACCGACTCGAAGTTAATACCTCGAAAATGAAAATCCCTCTATGTCAAAGAGCTGGTCGGTCAAAGCGAACAAGAACTGGAAGTGATTAGTAATTATACCTATCTAGGGGTCAAATTTTCGCGTTCTGGTCTCTTCAAAAGCGCAGCGGACCACTCATTAACGAAAGCCAGGGTATCATTAGGCACTACCTGGACGCCCATAATAGCTACCCGCATGAGTAGCTGGTAAATCTAGATTGGCAATTTTTCACGCGGTGGTATGTTCCACCCTTTTGTATGGGTCAGGTATCTGGGGTCTAAGCTACCTAAACGAGTTGGAGAAGGTACAGCAAGAATTTCTTAAATCACTGCTTGGATTACCAAAGTGCATCGACCTATTGGTTATCAAACGAGCCATATGCTATCTCATAAAAATATTGAAAATGGCTGAGAATAGATACCCTCGTATCGGCTTGGATCGCCTGGTAGCGTTAGATATATCAGAAAATAATTTAGTAAAATATAATTGGTACTCTTCCCTTAAGACAATTCTGACAAGATATGGCTGCCATCAAATACTTACAGACGCTAATCCGATCGCTCTCGAAAATGCCCTCCCTGGTATCTTAGACGACATTAAGCAACAACTGTTTTACTCGGACGCAGTTAGAGCCCTTAGGTCGTCGTACAGCGCAATTTACAAAGAAATAAAGCAATTGAACACGCTTAGCTGTGAAGACTACTTGCAGTATACATTATACTGCAGGTAGTGACCCTAATAAACGAGCGAAGCATATTGCCTCTCTCGTTTATTAGGGTCACTGCACAGTGTAGACTTGCTGGCGGTTTCGGATATGGATTTAAAACAAAAAGTCTATATTGTAAGTTTAACAATCGGGAACTATGCATAATTTGTAAAGAAGACGAAACCATCGAGCACCTTTTAACTCGGTGCCCCCTGTATGTACCACATAGAGATGGAAATTTGCAAACATTCCCGGAACTACTAATAACAACGTCCGAAACTCAAGTAAAGGAAATGTATCACTATATCGCCTCATGTTGCAAGATTCGTGCCTTTGCGCTCAGTGATTAGCTCCTACTCTCGAGTTAAACCCCATTCCTTGTTTTAATAGCGGAGCATACGTATTAGTAGCGGATACCAAAGTATTTAAGAACATAGTTAATAAACAATGTGTTACACATAAGAAATGATACATATTGTTAAATCTAGTTATAAGTTAAGGTTAAGCTACCCTTAACACTTTTGTAATAGGTGTTTCACCTTTATACAAAATAAACTATTACTACTACTTGTGCGTTCCCTTTTCGCTACCACGCGTCTTTCCCAATGCTTTCCATCCTTGTCGCTCTCACGCTGGGGTATCTGCTGGGATACTCGCGCGTTCTCTCTCGCTACCACGCGTCTTTCCCAATGTTTTCCATGGGCAAGGAAATTTTCCTTTTCGGCTCATAGCTTATGAGGAACATGTGTTTAATTTGATTTAACGAAGTATATGCCAAAATAACCGTTTACAACTTATTTATGCAATGAACAACATATATTTAAGAGGCAGTGGTACTTCCCCCACCACTCCTCAAATTTTCGAAAGCTGTTTTCTCTCAAAAAACAACACAGATTAGGCTTGCATTTTGAGGGAATACGCGGAAGTATCGTAGAATTGGGTTAAGCTTCTGGCTCCTCAATCGGTTCAGTCGTTTTTTTATGAAAATTAAAAAACAAATAGCGCGAGAGAGACAGAGCTATGGTGCGAGAGAGACAGACCTATAGGCGTTTAAGGAGGTTCGATGATGGCGGCAGGGTGGGGATAGGCACTGTTGTGCTGCGCGATAAGGGGCTGACGCCATGTGAGCGAGACACCATGCGAGCCGCGTTAAGCGTAGAGGCAAAAAATTAACGATTTCTCTGTCAATTTCGCGGTGACCTTCAAATTTCAAGCTCGTGCCCTATTCAGGATACTTTTCCGGACGTCTACATATTTTTTTGATTATTCTATCTTGGATTTAGCTGTTGCAAAGACGTAAAAAGTTCAATATTCGACTCACTTTTCTTTTCTTTACATGTAAATAGTTGCAACTTTGTTATTTAATATCTCGGAAACTACACGGTGAATCCCTTAAAAATTTTGTGTGCGTGTCCGTTATCATTACAGCTGTTATAGGATTTTTTTTTACAATTTTATCTTGGATTTGATTTTTTTTACGAATCTCCTTAAAGCTGTTTTTAATGCTTATATTTAAATAAGAGGTGTGATAGAGGCAGCCAATAAACATTTTTCTCTTCGGCTAAGACCGCCTACTGGGCAGGCTTCGCCCCTAATCACGTGTCGAGTCACGTGGTCGCGAGCGACGCGCCGCCAAGCGGCGGCTCTCGGTCGGAAAAGTTTGTCTTCACGAGAAGCATAAGAACTACGCTTCTATAGGACTCTGACTTAGTTGTCTGAAACTATTCGGCCGCGTCAGAGATTCCTAACTTTGTTATTTATGTATAGTACCGCCGTTTTCTTGCGTCTTCGTGACTGAAGTATTATTTTATAATTGGAGCCATATTGCATCAAGTAGTGTAATATAATATTCATATATTTCAGTGATAGGATAGATTTTTCAGAGTGCTGGGCCGAGCGTAACGATGGCGGAAGAGAAGACTGATTTCGTAAGTATTTTTTACACGCTCAACGTAGCCTGAGAAAATGGCTTCAGGGACTTAACCTATGAACGTATAACGCTTCACAGTTTTGCTATTCTAATATTCCGAGTTTTAATACCATTTTGATTTTTAAAAAATATAAAACGATTATTCTAAAAACTAACATAATTATTCCCTTTAAACCATTAAAAACCTTATATAATCTTAAAATTTTCAAACATTTTATTTCCATCGTCAGTGAAGAATCTCAATATATTTCTATTCGGTTAAGAATTTTGATTAATTTTTTAATTATTCACTAATGTTGGTTTTGATATTTTTAACGTTCCTGAGTCAAAGTTTCCAGCCTTTACCGCAAGTTAAAAAGTGTTAAATTAAAAAAGTGTGTTTATTCAATTTTTGGTGGTTTAATTGATCATTCTGAAAAATGTCTTCCACAGCATGTTTTTTGTATATGTAAATCTATTCTCAGCCATATCTCCAATATTTTTAATCATTTGAACGAGTGAGTAAATTTTTTTGAAGCCTTATTAAAAATTAAGAGAGAAAATTCCACATTTTTCATTCAATTCATTAAATTCATGGCTTGATTTTTTAAGTAAATTCTAGTTACCTTTTAAAAATTTTGTTTTGAACCGATATGTAAAAAAATTTATATAATTTTTGTAAAATTGATAGATATTCATTCAAAATTAATAACAAGTCAATTGTACAATACACATTTATGCCATACCCATGTGCGAAGAGTGATTTTGTGCAAGCTCCGCTTCACATCACGTGTGTGAAATCGCACTTCGCACACTCGTAGCATAAAATTTTGTTCGGAACTCATGCGAGAAACTTTTTCTTAACTCGTGAGATTGCAGCACTCGTCTTCGGTGAGTGCTGCAAACTCACACTAGTTGAGAAAAAGTTTTGTCGCATTCGTATCGAAAACTACTATTCTTAAATCAAATGGTGGAGCAATACAACTCTGGTTTGAAGTGGCAGGGAAAAGATTTAGTTCTGAGTCTTTCTTAGGACTTAATGATATCAACAATAATAGTATCCAAGCCTTGTATTATTTTTTTTGTATCGCTTTGGTAATTGTATTATTGTATTGCACTAATAATTTGCATAATTTATTGACTATTTTATATATCATTGTAAAAACCATAAATGCTTATAATAATTCGAAAAAAAAATAACATCTATTAATTACATTATTCTGAATACTACAAAAATACAAAAATTTATTGTCCATGTTTCAAATATTTTTGAGTACTTTTGTAAAAACATCTTGATAACAAAATAATTGGATTTAACATACTTTTTACAGGACTGGGGCAATGAGAAGCTACAACGGGCACAAAAAACTATAAATGATTCACCGTATGATCTTGAAGCATGGAGCGTTCTAATCAGAGAAGCCCAAAACAGGCCAATCATCGAAGTACGCCCAGTTTTCGAGAGACTCGTTACAGTGTTTCCATCCGCTGGTCGATACTGGAAGATATACATTGAACAAGAGGTAAACATTTACTGTAAAAAAAATCTACTTGAAATTTATCCAGTGTACTTTTACTGGAAGTTTTTATTCATAAACTAGTATTAAATTAAATTTAGAATACAAGTGTAATGTAAAATTAATGTATGGTACAGCACATTCAATAATTTACTTTAATTTTACAGTAAAAGTACTTGAATTTTATACCACAATTGTATATTAAATTTCGATGACGAGTTTATCAATAAAAACTTCCAATCTTTACGAACAGTGTTAATTTTCTGTTTGGATTTAAATATATTATCTATAAGAATTGTATGCAATATATATTACAAAAATTGGTAAAAATAAACATTGATGTCATGTAAAAGTCTGTGAATTATGTGTTACAGATGAAAATGCGCAACTTCGAAAAAGTGGAAAAGGTATGTTAATAAGAATTGTTTAGATGACCAACTTGAATCTGACCAATTCATGTATTGGTAATTACATGTAATGTATTGTTCTTTGCGTCATTCCATTGGAGAGCATTCAATTGTAGCAAATGTGTGTATGAGAGTGTGCATGGAAGAACAATTATAGAGATGGTCGATGTTATTTAATTAATGGGATCTCGATTTTTTTCATCTTAATAATCGATTTCCTTAAAAAATCTGGTAATCGATTAACGATTTTTGTTGTAAATTATGAGTTCAGTGAAATTGCATTTATATTGCTTCAGTCTTATTGATATATTTATAGAAATGAAGAAATGAAAAATACGTTACTGCCTTTCTGTGACTCTTAATTGCATTGTTATTATTATAGTTAAGATATTGCAGTTCAGATATTTAAAAAAATGTAAATCCTTATGATTTTAATATAAACAAGTACGAGATTTTCTTTGCTTTGATTACATGCATTTTTTCTATGAGCACTACATTATTTAAACATCGATGCTTTTCATAAACATAAACCATCTCTAGCGCAGTATATGTTGGGAAGCTATTTATTCTGATTATCATACAAAATATTTTCATTAATGACTATATAAATTGATATGCTCTTTCAATAGAATGACGCGTTACTCAGGGCTGCAAACTTTGGATTTCATTAGTTTAATGTAAAAAAAAGAAAAAAAAAGTTTCAAGCTACTACTAACTGATAACTGATAACGTTATGGTATAACCATACTTATGTGATTCTGAGCACTTTACATATTATGTGAGGTGAATAAAAACGAATATTTTACTTCACCACGAGCCACTTATTTCATTGATTGATTACTCTTATCTCAATGCGTTCGGGAGGTTGTTTTCTGTGGCCAATCTCGGAGATGTCTCCGTTCGTGTATACCACCAAGTAACACGGCGAGTTGGGATCGCAAGGCCGAAGAAGGCAACTTTCCGAATGACATCAGCCTTGTATTCCTTCCTGCAACACTGCGGTTTGTTGTGTTTCATCGGAAATCATTGTCGTACAAAATCGCGATTAAGGGTACAATTATTTTCTCTCCAACTTCGCAGTACTTGCCATTTTATCGCGATATTCTGCTGCTGGCAAAACACCCGTTGTTTTGCGATTACTTTTTTCATCAATCGAGTGTCTCGTCATCAATAATACAGAAAAAAATATAAACCGTTTTCTCTGATGAAACTTTTCACTACAACCTTTCCCTAAAGCGCATATTTGAGGAAAGACGAAGGAACGATCCTCAAGTATACGTAAATTTTACCTTGAGGTAGCATAAAGTGACGAAATACAAATAAACTAATTGCTCGTTTTTGACTACTGATATTTTTCATGCAACTCATTGACACACAAATTATTTATTGCAAAATGAAAATTGTACCCTTTTGAGGTACATAATTAAATAATAGGAATTGCTCTTTATTTTTACCAACTCGTCATTTTATGCTGCTTCGTATTGTCTTAATTTTTGCGGACGTTTTGGGATCACTTATTTCCAGATCCCACACATAGGTTCATAAATATGGCCCAGCCCCTCCCCCACTTGTAGCAAATAAATAAATCTTGAATTGCGTGGGGTTCTCATTGTGTTATTACTATTTCATCATTTATAAAATACTCTTGACAATAAACACCAGGAATAATCTGTGCTTGCTAAAATAAACCATTGGCAAATAAATGCATTGGTGCATTATTATTTATCCCAATTTTTTACAACTTTAAACAATGCCGTACGAACAAATTGTGTAATACAGTCGAAAAATAAAAGGAAATAAATGATTAATCTCATGCTTACGCTGTTTTTCAAATACTATGTGAATTTTTCTTCCGTAATATATGTATGTGTTCGAATAAAACTTGCCTTTATGGGTAAGTAAGGCAGTAGCTTACTATTCCTGTTTTGATAATAATTCTTTCAACATCTCGTAGACACGTTATTATGTATTATATTTTACACACGCCCGGGAAATGTCCGACAAATTTATCAACCGTGTATCGTACTGTTTTCTCTAACAGCTTTTCCAAAGGTGCCTCATGAAAATCTTGAATATTGAATTATGGAAGCTCTATCTTTCTTACGTCAAAGAAACGAAAGCCAGTCTCGCCACCTACAAGTAAGTATTTAAGGAACAATCAACGTACAATTTATTCCCAAAGCAAATAAAATCAACGGGACAATTCCTCTTTCTAGAGAGAAAATGGCACAAGCGTACGATTTTGCATTGGACAAAATCGGGATGGATATTCATTCGTACAGTATTTGGAACGACTACGTTATGTTTCTCAAGAGCGTCGAAGCCGTAGGTTCTTATGCGGAAAACCAAAAAATTAGTGCAGTGCGAAAGGTAAAAAATACCAAAAAATTTGGCGATTGAGTCAATTGGAATTTAGCCAAAATAGATGCAGAGAATAATTATTTACAGGTCTATCAACGAGGCGTTATCAATCCCATGATTAATATGGAACAACTGTGGAAAGATTACATGGCTTTTGAGCAAAATATCAACCCAATTATTGCGGAAAAAATGGCTATAGAAAGGTCCAGGGATTACATGAATGCGAGAAGAGTAGCAAAAGAATTGGAAGCTGTTACTCGAGGACTCAACAGAAGTGCTCCTAGTGTTCCACCTACGGGGCATCCTGAAGAAGTCAAACAGGTAAAAAAAGGTTGCAAAGTCGAGCCTTGCACATTGATTTCTTATAGAGGAAAGTTTGAGGAATGTGCCAAATAAGGAAGTAATGTTTGAGGCTCAACTCTGCAAACTTGTTTTAAATAACGAATAACAATTCAAAGTTCTATAAAATTTTAAGGTCTCAGTCATTTTCCGCAGAATTTGGTACCAAATATCCTTGCACTTTATTACGGACGTGTCTAAATTTACAGCCCATTTTATCAGATGGTGTCAAAGGCAGAAGTAACTTAAACTTGGAAAAATTCAAATTGCTATAATATCCGAAGTCCTTCATCGATCTTCATTAAATGTGATATCTATCATTGCTGCATAATTAGTTGGCCACTGTAGAAAATTGGAGTTGAATCGCTTGAGAATGTCGTGAATTAGAGCGACAATGTAACATTTCACAAAATTCAATAAAAACAAAACAGGTGTTTCATTTTTCAATATCAATTGTTAAAAGCAAAACTCGAGTAATAAAGTTCTTGAGATATTGAGGTCTGAATTTTACAAGCCAGTTACCCATACATCCATTTAGACATTTTTTCTCAATCATTTTTCTTGATGTTTTAGACCATTTTGAGTGACATGAAAATCTGGATTTTTTTTCTTCATGAAAATCAAGCATTCTTTATGAGGAAATAAATCATTGCAAAACTCGTTCAACACAGAGAATAATAGATCAACGGATGTCTATTCGTACTCTTATTAATCTACAGCCGAAACGTTATTTATAGCTCTTAAAAAAGAAAAGATTTGATGACAATCGCTGTCATACATGCATATACGAATGCTTGTTAATATTTTTTATTTATTTTTAGGTCGAGTTGTGGAAGAAATACATAGCCTGGGAGCGTAGTAATCCCTTAAGAACTGAAGATACTTCCCTCGTAGCTCGAAGAGTCATGTTTGCTATCGAGCAGTGCCTACTTTGCTTAGGACATCATCCAGCAGTTTGGCATCAAGCTGCACATTTTCTCGAATTGAGCTCCAAAATTCTCACTGAAAAAGGTGACGTTAATGCTGCGAAAAATTTGAGCGACGAAGCTGCAACGATGTTTGAAAGAGCCACGAGTACTTTACTCTCGAAAAACATGTTGCTGTATTTTGCACACGCTGATTTTGAAGAAGGACGCGTTAAATACGAAAAAGTACATCAGATATATCAAAAGTTTCTCGATATAGCGGATATCGACCCAACGCTGGTTTGTATTTTGGCTTTGAGCTTCCGAAAACATTCACTTTGGTTTAGTCTTAAATATCGTATGTTTATTAGGCGTATGTGCAGTACATGAAGTTCGCAAGACGTGCAGAAGGCATAAAATCAGCGAGAACAGTTTTCAAACGAGCGAGAGAGGATCAACGGTGTCGACATCACGTCTACGTCGCTGCCGCATTGATGGAGTACTATTGTACCAAAGACAAGAATATCGCCTTCCGAATCTTCGAATTAGGCCTAAAGAAATTTGGCGACAATCCAGAATATATATTATGTTACATCGACTATCTTTCGCATTTGAATGGTACTATTTTATTTGACAAAAATAAAAAGATTATGAAACTGTTTAAGCTTTACACGTACATTAACAAGTTAAAGTTTTATTTAATCAGAATTCTAGAACTTCGCGACTATTTTTCATAAAACTGTTCGTTTAATGATTCTGAATGTTTTAATACACATTGTGGTATTTTTTATGGAAACCTATAAGAAATTTGCGACTTAAACACTTTTTGAGAATGAAAAGAAAAAAAAGGTTCGTTGCCGGAAATCTTTAAAAAAATTGAAGTATTCATTTCATAAAAGGGCAATTTATTTTCTATTGAATGTGTTATAATTTTTATTTCAATACTTTTTAACTTTTTTATTATTCAAAATCCATTTTCATAGTACCTGCAATAACATTGATTTTCATTCTTATCGTAATTTTGTCGCGAAGTACTTAAATTTTGATTAAATCAAACCTTCCTTTGAGAATGTAAGAGAGTCGCCGATATTCGTTTTTGTAACACTTCGGTATATTTTCAGAGGACAACAACACCAGAGTATTATTTGAGCGTGTTCTCTCGTCTGGAAGTTTGGAACCAGAGAAATCAGTGTAAGTTTTTTTTAGCCGATGTTACGCTCTTTCCTCGCAAAATGAAATTTAGTCAATATTATTATAAGGATTTTTTTACAGTGACATATGGAATCGGTTCTTAGAATTTGAATCGAATATCGGTGATTTAGCGAGTATCGTGAAAGTGGAAAAGCGACGAAGCGCAGTATTAGAGAAGATCAAAGAATTCGAGGGAAAAGAAACGGCTCAGTTAGTCGACAGATACAAATTTTTGGACCTATATCCGTGTACGCCGATCGAGCTGCGATCGATCGGATATGTTGAGGTTTCCAGCGTCGTTCGAAATCCTACTGGCAGTATGCCTCGCACTCCGGACACTGTTGAAGCCAGAGCAGCTTTACCGAGACCGGATCTTTCACAAATGATTCCGTATAAGCCAAAAGTTAATGCACTGCCCGGTGAACATCCTGTACCAGGTCGGTATCGTAGATATATTAATCGTTATAAATTGATGTCTCATAAAGGATTTTTGTTAATTTCGATGTCATTTTATCTGATTATTTAAAATCTGACAGAACAGGCTGAAACTTTAGACACCAACATAATAACGTTCGAGGTTATTTCGTATAAAACTCGTTGAAAATCAACTGGTGCGTTCGATTTTTACAAAACATTACTTCATATTCACGATGTTAGGTACTTATTAAGATTGCTTGCATAAGTTTGCACAGATTCGACTACTAATTTCAAATCTTACGACAAGTTGCTAAATAAGGAATTTGCACCCATTGTAATGAATTTTTATGTTGAAAAAACCATTTTTATTCTCGTTTTTTAAATAATTGCTGATACATTTTTGTATCAAAATGACACAAGAAAAACAAATTGTATTCTTAAACTATTTACCGTCTAAATCATAGAATAAAGTTAGTTTGGAAATATTACAACTGCTCGTTGTATTCCAATAATCTTAAAGCTAAAAAGTAGTCGTTGAAGCCTCATCTTTGTATTTTTTTTTCCTCTGATAAACCATGACAAAATATATTTTTTTCCAGGCGGTTCATTTCCACTTCCACCAGCCGCAGCTCAACTGTGTACTCTTCTTCCACCACCCGGTTGTTTCCGTGGCCCATTCGTGTCGGTTGATTTATTGATGGACGTTTTTAGCAGAATTCAATTGCCAGAGCATGGTAGGATTTATCGCCATTGTATGTCAGAGTTTAGAGATCATTTTTCTAGTAAACACTTGGAATATCAAGCCTCTCCTAAAATTACGAAATTTATCTTTTCCTTTTTCGATTCAGCTCCAGTTCCAGCTGCTGACAACGGTTGCGACACCAAATTATTCGACTTCGCCAAGTCTGTACATTGGATTGTTGACGAAGCAAACGATGGTCCAAATGCGGGATCGAAACGTCGAAGAGGACGTCTCGGAGGAGAGGACAGCGAAGACGAAGATCTTCCACCGCCACCAGCAAACGATATTTATCGCCAGAGACAACAGAAACGCGTTAAGTGAATGTGTGCATAGAAAGGACTACTTGAAGCTGCTGATATTCGAAAAAATAAAAGTTTCGATTAATCTGAACGACGTGTTTGTTCAGAAAAGCATGATATGCTTATTCCGAGCCTCATCTTTACACATTAGTTCGAGTATCGTGTATGCGAGGCACTGATGTTGGTGAATCATCTTAATTCTGACGGCAGTCAGGATATCATTGATAAATGATACAAATTGGTGAAATCTGATGACATTATGCAAGAAAAAATGGTACTATAGTGCGATGAGTGCTCCAGATGCGATGTGATGGAAAAAGACAAATATATGTCGAATCCATTTAACCGACTGGGTTACTGTGTATAAAGTACACAGCAAAGGTACTCCATAAATTTTTTGTAAATATTGAAAATGTATCTTGAGCATATAGTACGATGTATCCGATGTATACGTCTACAAGATTGATGTAACTTGTTGTCCTACATTCGGTCTAATTGATGTAACATTGCATTTAATTGTCGGAACGAAATACAGAAGATTGAATGGGCATTCTTTAAGTTTTATTTATTTTTGTAGATTCTGTTATTTACGAACCCAACAATTTTTTAAACCACAAACAAAAGTATAGTAATACGTATAATGGATATTTTACAGCTAAGTATAAATTTAAATTCGTTCTTCAGTTTTTCGGCGTTTAATTTTTTATTACAAGTGTGTAATTAAAAAATGTTGAATTGAGTTAAGCCGGAACAGTCAAACGTGGTCGAGAATAAGCCTTCCCCAAAAAAGAGTTTATCTGAGGAACGGTAGGTAATATACCACATATTTATGGGATTTGCCCGAGCAGAAATTTTTTATGGCTGA
This sequence comes from Ephialtes manifestator, assembly GCA_963970395.1. Taxonomy (NCBI): domain Eukaryota; kingdom Metazoa; phylum Arthropoda; class Insecta; order Hymenoptera; family Ichneumonidae; genus Ephialtes; species Ephialtes manifestator. The sequence continues at coordinate 19,234,496 of OZ019975.1, forward strand.
AGTCCGGGCCTCATCGGATTTTCCGTAATTAGTAATCGGGCCCGGATAAGGCGGCTCTATTCGGTCCTGATATGGCATGCAACGCCATTTCTGATCTGGCCGTGATCAGGCTACAAATCCGGGCGTTATGAGGCTACTAATCCGGCCGCTTAAGGAGGTTGGGGCGCTACAGCATTTTAAATATTCCAGTGTGAAAAAGAAATATTATGTTGAACAACACTTGTGTTCGGTGTATCCAGAAATTAAAATAGATTCACCGTTTAGTTGCAGAGATATTGAAAACCGTAGTTGGGCTATTTAACATTGCTGTTATGGAACCGTCACTGATTGACAGCACATAAATCGATACTGCAAAAGCACGCGAAAAGATTGTCATGTGAAAAATGTGCTAACGGCAAGGGAATTATGTCTACAAATATGTTGTCAAATTTCGAAATAATTAACCGCTTAGTTTTTGAGATAGTACGAGTGAAACGGACTTTTCCAGCTTTTGTCTCTGTACGCTTGGGCTTTCACAACGCGGACCTCTCACTCACTCGCTCGCTACCTGCCCCGCACGGCGCGTGTCTCCAGGCCTATCCCCCCCGAGCGTAGCGCTCCAACCTCCTTAAACGCTCCCAATTCATAGTAAACAAGGATGCAAAGTAGAACCTTGCACATTGCTTCCTTATTATTTTTCGCGTTTTACAAAGCTCTATGAGGAAGTATTATTCAATTTTTGGCTTCCTCATAGAGGAAGCTTTGTAAAGCGCGAAAAATCATGAGAAAGCAATGTGCAAGGTTTTACTTTGCATCCTTGTTTTAATTAGATAAACATACATGTTGTGGATACGCTTTTTCTATTTCGTTATTACGTTATTTCGTGATTATTAGAACGTTTCCGAAAGTGAATGTGATAATAATACAACATTCCATAAAATCAAAAATTTCATACCGTTCGTCACTAAATTATACATATATAATGGCTGAATATTGTTTCATTTATATACAAAATTTGAGCTCGCTATCTTACATTTTACAAAAGTTACAATAGAGCGATAATGTCAGTTTTTAAAAAAATTCAAAACATAAAATTTTAACGGTTCAACCGATCTTAACCAAATTCAATAGCGATCACCGGCGTCTGAAAGCTCACATTCATACCAATTTTAAGATCAATATCTCGAAAATTGAAAGAGTTATCGCGTAAACACACATTTTTCAAAAAATTAAAAAACGCGTAATAATTTAACGATGAAGTGGATTTTAACAGAAATTTGTATGAACGATGAGGCTTGATCCCTCTATCTATGGTCCAAATTTCAGCTTGATATTTCAAGGCATTTCCGAGTTATAAAGGTTTACATTTTTCGATCGTGTAACATACACACAACACACACACACACACACAGACATACAGACATTTTTTCTAAATCACTGTTCACGACGTTTTGGCTTATTCTGAGTGTACTGACATGAAAATCTCGAAAAAAAAAAAAAAATTTCATGAAAACAAAGCTTCCTCTATGAGGAAGCAAAAATGAGAAGGTCCAATATACATATAACGCATAACGCCAGTTTAATTATTGGAAGTTTATGCTGATACCATACATGGTCGTGGAAACTTTAAAAATGAAGTATTACTGTTTTATTTTTTAGCTAATCAAATTGACATATAAAGGATTGATAATCTCAAACAAATCACCAAATAATGGGGTTCTTTTGAATAGTGGAATTATCTTGTCGATCCAAAATATATACAAAACTCAAGACGAAAACACAATAAAAATAAAAGGCACAGTGTGGAGTGTTAAAATATTTATGTACATATATCCATGCGTCTCATCAATTTTTTAAATGGGGCGCGTAAAAAAACGCAGCGTTGAAAAATGTTTACGATAGAATCAATCGATCGCAAAATGATGATTTTGGATGTAAGCGACGCAGTCGCCGCGAATATATATGCTGTTTCCTTATACATGAATAATTGTATAAGACACATACATAAAATACAACTATTTCTAATCGATAGTATTACAATAATAAGCGATATTATACAGCAAATATCTCTCATTCATGTACACCGGTAATGCCAGCTATGCTCTTCCAGTACTCTGATAATTTCGTGTGAAATGGTGTATATTTTAAGTCAACCAGATTTGAATATTCTAGCTGAAAGCAGGGCCGCATCTGGCTAGCCGGACCAGGAGTGCCTGACCGATGCCTGATCTCGATATGATATTGAAAACTGTAGTCCGCCCACATTTGAAATGTTGTACCTATGCATGATCTCGGCGGGGTCGGGACCTCATGTAGCTAATCGGATCAGGAAATGTTATACCGATAGATGATCCGGGCAGGATTAGGGCCTTATTTCGCTGGCCTGATCAGGCATGCCTGACCGATGCTTCATTCAGACGTGATGATACTTCAGGCAATTTGAATTAATTTCTGGTCGGGTGATAGATATACATATTTGTTTTATACCGCCTTAAAAAATATAAAAATACAATTAAACCAACTTTTCTTTTCTTCAATTTTCACTGACGGTTCCAAATCAGCATGTTATCTGCTCTACTCGCATCCTTAGTCGTAAATCTGGTGAACAGAAGCAAAATTTAATGTGAACAATATATTTTTTAATATTTCTCTCATTTTCAACATATTTTAAACACATTATTTAAAAGTATAATATTTTAATTATTTAGAATTATTTAGAAGTATTCATAATGCCTACACTGGCGTTAATTTTATTATTATTATCATTTAAAAAAATAGGATCGATATCTGGCGGAACTATCATCGAAATAGCAGTTGAATTAGTCGTGAACCTATGTAAACCTATACATGTGTGTATTATTACGATAATTACGAATTCGCTATTCATGTAATTAAGAGCCGATAATATTAATTATTCAACTCCGATAATATTAATTATCCAAAACCCGTGTACAAATAAATTTCGAAAAAAATGTTTGAAACTTTTTCTTTTAAATCAGGAGTATAGAAGCCTTGAAGTCTAAAGACAAAAAATATATATATCAAGCAATTTTCTCATGCTATTGGAAAGTATAAAGTCGTGGAGTGGAATGGCGTGTGTGAGGAACGTTTTACATATACCGAAAAAGCGAGAATATGTGAAGTTGCGTCTCCGACGGTGAACATGTCGTGGCAACCACTGTGGAACCAGTGATCCACCGATCCTGACGGAAAGTTGGAGTTTGTTTGCAGTTATAACCAGTGGATAAGGGTGCAATTAAACTTTGATCACCATTACTGCTTCGGTAATAGGCCCTTCGCTATTAACCCCTCCGGCAAACGGTCAATTGCTCCGCACGCTCGGAAAACCGTTTCGAGCCTCGTAATTTGGGAAAATTGACGAGTCGACGGAAGTTTTGGGAACTCGCGCGCGCCTAGTTCCTCGCCAGTAATTTTGGCGAACACGTAATACGCATTAGACTCACTGCGGCTGATAAACCATTCATTTCAAGAGTTGTGAGATTCACTCGGGTGAGATTATCCCTCCTTCGACGATCAGCCGAGCGTTAATCAGAGTGACTTTGTTATCACAACCGTTTAAAATTTTGTAAATTTAATTACCTTCACACATGTGTATAAATGGCAATTTCCTAATCGCTGTCAGCCATAAAAGTGATTTAGCTTGTGAAGAATAGAAATATATGTATGTTACACCATTGTGGAAAAGCGTGTGTACGTTGTTTTTTAATAAAATATTCGGGTTGAAAGTTGAAAGGTAAACTTGTGGTCTATCAAATTTTCGAGTTGCGAGATATCCTGAAATTCTCTCATACAATGTTACTTAAAAATATTTCATTCTAATGACCGAAACCGAAAATATTGAGAATAACGTTCCATCTTTGATTTTTAAATTACAGAAAATCTCATGCAGACCCAGTAAACACGGTAATGTTACAGCAAACAAGTAACATCACCTGTAAGTTACATGTAAGTTATTATTTCCCACTCAACAATGTTACCATGTTATGTAACATTCGTTACGTAACCGTTACATTTCAGTTATGGATTCGAGCGGGAACGGCAGCACGGCGTGGTCGCTTTTTTACGCGCTCCGTACTTTTCCATCTCAATCTTTTGCAAAAAACTTGTTTCAGTCATCATTTTGGTATCATTAGAACGGCGAAAGAGCCAGGTACACATTAAACATTAAATCCAAGCCTCAACAATTGTACACGGAGTGTAGTGAAGAAATAACCGGTGTTGAGGTTAGGGTACGTTGCGTTCGAGAGGTTAGGATCTGCAACATGGTGGGAAAAGGGATGACCGGGAGACAAGGGATTGGTAACAAGCAGTCTGAGCAGAAGATTACCGAGATGATGGATCTACGCAGCAAAAGCCAGGGTAATGGAGAACAAAACAATAACAGCAAGAACAACCGGATCACATCGCCGAAAGCCAGCGCATCACTTGATTCCGCGGAAATCCTGGCAAAGCTCGTGGCCTTGACAAGTGTTGTGGAACAACTGCGGGATGAAAGTATTAAAACTAGAGAGGTCTGGGAACGAGTCAAGGTGGTCGAAGACAGAGTTGACAGAATTGATCTGCGTTGGGAGGTCGACAAAGGAGTGCTGCAAGACAGGATCCGAAAACTGGAGAAGAATGAAGAGAATCGAGAAAAAGAAGCTCGCAGGGAGAACATTATAATTCATGGCCTACAGGTAGACCCGAAGGACTGTTTTGTGGAAGCTGAAGAGTTTCTTAACGAACAACTCGGTCTCACAGTTGCAATTAAAGAAGCTCGCCCAGTAGGCAAGCTGACTGAAACTGGGAAGTCAAAAGCTGTGCTTATTAAATTGACCTCGAACGATAAGAAAAGTGTTATGAGCAAGAAGCAAAGACTCCAGCACACAGATCATTATATCACTCATGATCGAACTGCTCGAGAACGAGAAATACAACAGAAGATCGGCGTAATTGCGCATGAGGAGGAAAAGAAAGGTTCCATTGTACGAGTGGGATATCGAAAGCTGAGAGTCAACGACACCTGGCACGTTTGGGATGATGACAGAGGACTAGTCGAAATGGAACCTCGTCAGGAAGCAAGCCAAAGAACATCAGAGGAAGGATTCGCAAGCCAACTACGCAGAAAGAGAAGCACCTAGGACAGGTGGTTTACCCAGGAGACGGTAGACGGATGGAACCAAGCGGACTCAGCCAACAACCAGCACCAACAATCAGAATCAACAACACATAATACCTCTATACGCCCCTCCAGAAATCCAGAACTAACTTACAGTACCTCACAATTTACATTTAGCACTTGCACTCTGCGCGATAATATTAGTACATATGTGAGTAAAAAACACCTGAGCAGTACTGCAAATAACTCCTCGATACAGTCACATAAAACTTTAGATAGGCATGGCATTATGTTCTGGAATGTTCATGGGATACGAAACTTCTTTGAATTAACTGCGGATGAGAAAAGAGAAAGTCTAAGTATTTGCGCGATCGTAGGTCTCTGTGAAACATGGTGTCTGGAGAAAAACATAAATATCTCAGGTCCACTCGAAAAATTCGGTTGTGTGACAAGCCCTGCTACAAAAGAACACGCGGTGGGTAGAGCAAGTGGCGGTCTATGTATCCTGTTTAATAGAGAGCAAGTAAAAGACTTTGAAATTTTAGATCTAAATAGTACTTGGATTGCTGCGAAGTGTAAAATAGAGTCGCTTGTCATTGTGATTGTAATGGTATATATACGGGAAAAGTTTTATAGAGATAGGGTCCAAATGCTCACTAATTACATTCAAGACACTATTGAACAAAATGAATGCCCGATAATTGTGGGGGGGGATCTCAACGCTCGGATTGGTCTTAGTAATCAGCTGGATATGAGTTTAACCGACGGCAGTAAAATAAGTTGCATCAGAAATTCTCGTGATGAGATCACGAACAAAAATGGTACTATTATAGTAGAAAACTTTGAGGAATTGGGCTTCCTGGTACTCAATGGGAGATCGCACGCAGATATGGAGGGTAACTTCACATTCTTGGGGAGGAGCAACACAGTAATTGACACGTGCTGGATCAACACCCCCTGTATTGAAAAGATCAAAGACTTCGCAATATTGAATGTGGGAGCCTCAGATCACCTTCCTATTAAACTTTGGCTAGATGTAGGGGACGAATCGCAAGTAATGGTAACCTCAGATTCCCATAATGTAGTTCAAGCTCAAATTCTCAAATGGGACGATGAAAAAGTGGACAGGTATAAAGAGCAGTTAGACGTCGCCCAAACCTTAGAAACAGATAATGCCAATAGCCTAAGCATTAATATAACTGACACGATCTGGAACTCTGCAGCGAACGCAGAATTGGTTATGACAGAGCGACGCTCGAGAGGGAATAGGGAGGGTTTTAAAAATAATCCATGGTTCAATAACGAATGCCGAGTATCCAAGAAAAATATAAGGAAGTTTTATAGAATTTGGATAAAACAAGATCTTGAGGGAAGTGAGTCACAATTCAAGGAGAGTCGGAAGAAATACGTAAATTTAGTTAAAGCGAGCAAAAAAAAGTATTATGAGGCAATTCAATTATCAGTAACCAAGGTGAAGAATGCGCGAGAATTCTGGGATACGATAAACAGATACAGACGAACGAGTCATAAGACATGCCCAATTACAGGCGAAGCATGGATAGATTTTTACAGAGACATACTTCCAACACGCGAAGCTGAAATCCCTATTGAAGTGACAGTTAAGCACCCACTTCTGGACGATAGTATTAGCCTCGAAGAATTAACAAAGGTCATAGCAGGTTCCAAGCCAAATAAGTCCCCGGGACCGGACGGGATTCCATACGTATTTTACAAAACCTTGCCCAAAAAATGGTTACAGCAACTCACGCGATTATTTAATAACGTCCTGACAAAAGGAACAATTCCGGAAAACTGGGGTCTCTCGGAAATAATTATGTTTTACAAAAAAGGCGACATGAATGATCCTCTTAATTTTCGCGGAATAGCACTAGCAAATACCCAGGCAAAACTGTTTACTGCACTGATAGCCAAGAGACTAAATAGTTGGGCCGAGCAATTCAGAATTCTCCCAGAGGCTCAGACGGGTTTTAGAGCTCTACACTCATGCGAAGATAATATATTCGTACTAAGATCGAAAATTGCTTTAGCAATGAGTAAACCGAAGGGTAAATTGTTTATCGCGTTTGTAGATTTTCGGCGAGCTTTTGATTCGGTGTCGCACACGATTTTATGGAGAAAACTACTAGACCTAGGTGTGAGTAACCAAATAGTTCGAGTTTTGCAAAACTTCTACAGAACAGCACGCTTTCAAGTACGGTTAAACTGCTCCAAAACAAGCGAAATCGACTCAACGCAAGGAGTCTTACAGGGAGACCCGGCCAGCCCGATATTGTTTTCCTTATTGCTCGCGGATATAGAGAAATTCTTTATAGAACAGGGACACAAGGGTATAAAGCAAAATATTGAATTACTACTATTCGCGGACGATATGATCATCACGGCAGGCTCCGCGATCAGTCTACAAGGCAAACTTGATACGCTAAATGTTTATTGCGAGCAAAACAAACTAGAGGTCAACACATTGAAAACTCAAATTCTAGTTATTCAAAAAGGAGGCAATCATAAGAAAACGCGTTCATTCAAATACAACGGAAATCCATTAAGCACGGTGAAAAAATATGTCTATTTAGGAGTTCCATTCACAAAGTCGGGTTTATTTGCGGAAGCAGCAGAATATTTCGTATCGAAAGCGAAAGTGGCAATAGGATCTATCTGGGCACCAATGATTGCGACGAAAATGAGTAGCTGGGATGCTCGGATTAAACTTTTCAAAACAGTAGTGGAATCCACGTTACTCTATGCTGCAGGAGTTTGGGGACTTAATCATAATGACCAAATTGAAAAATGTCAACAACGCTTCTTTAAGCTTTTATTGGGTCTCCCTCCAAATACCCCACGCTATATGATTCGTTTAGAAACAGGTTCTGCACCATTAGAGACACAAATAATGAAACGCGCTCTCAGCTACCTAGCCAAAATATTGGAAATGCCGGTACAAAGATTCCCAAGAATCAGCCTAGATTCCCTAATAGCTCTCGACGGTACAAAAGAAAATGTAGCCAAATATAACTGGTACTCGCAATTGAAGGCCGCTCTTACCCAACTCAATCTACAGCATATTCTTGAAAACTTAAATCCAGAGAATATCAGGACATGCATCCCAGCGGTTATTGAAACTATAAGCAACATACGATTTCGTAAAGATGCCGTGAAAGCTATGCTGTCCACCTATAGTAAAAGTTACAAAATGGTAAAAGAGTTAAACGAACCAAGATGTGAAAATTATCTGAAATCAGGTGCCCCCCTAGCACAAATTAGAGTAGTAGCGCAATGTAGACTGGCAGGCTGTTATAGTTTTAGTTTTAAAATCGGGAAGCTTATCTATAAGTTCAATAATGAAACCCGGTGCCTATGCTGCGAATTAATGAAGCAAGAGACAATCCAGCATATTCTAACTGAATGTCCACTATTCCAGTCACATAGGGCGCAATTCCTCGATAGCTTTATATTTCCGATTAGTCTCGAAATACTATCCACAGAGAACATAAAAAAGTTATATCAGTTTATAGCCGCTAGTTGTAAGGACCGATCCTTTGTACTTTGTGACTGATTAGATATATTATTTGTTATATGATACCGTGTTCTGCCGTAAAACATTATAATTAACAGAAAGATTATATTATTAGTTTAAGATGATTTTAAGTTTGTCGTCATGACAATATTTCTATGTAACCCCAAGTTAAAAATGATACACAAATGATTTATTTGTTTGTAAGAGGCTAAGTAATACTTAGCAATTTGTAAAAGGTCTTCACCTGACACAAATAAACTATTATTATTATTATTATATACATTTCAGTTATGTTGCCCGCACGTTGCGTAATTTAACTGCTATGTAACAAGTAACATATGTTACATCACTTGCATAACATAACCGTTACATTTGCATAATGTTGCTAGTGTGTTGCACAATGTAACCGCAACGTAACAGCGATGTAACCGGGAGTTACAAGCATGTTGCGTAATGTTACTGATGTGAAAAAAGTAACGTAAAAGTTAGGAAACCGCAACTTCGAAAGGTAACTTCACGTAAGGTTCTTTTGTAGACTGAAAGTCCACAAAAGAGCTTCACGGTTTGCGAAATCTCTACCCTTAGAAGGTCAGAAATAGTATATTACGCCACTAGGGAGGGAAAGTAGATTATGTCCAACCGCGTGTAAGATTACCACCCTCGCCTTCGGCTCGGGTGGTAAACATGCGGTTGGGGATAGTCTACTTTCACTCCCCAGTGGAGTATACTATTTTTCACCATATCTGCAGCGGAAAGTTCGAATTACGTAAAGCCCGTAGGGCGGGAAGTCGAACTTTCCGCGCAGGTATGGTGGAAAATAGCTTCTACAATTAAAAGTAGAACAAACTATTGGCGAATAATACCATTCAGTTAGGGCACTTCCGAAGGGTATCTCCCACTGTTTATTTTGAGCTGCAAAAATTCGCTCAGTCTTATACACGCTGGGGTCACGAATCGCTTGCGAGAAATTTTTGAGTCGTTAGCCACCTAGCGGACATAACATTCTGTATGAATATGTAACGTTCTTGCAACGTTCCCACGTTACATAACTATAACATGACCGAACTATCGCCACAGTTACATTACAATTGTTACATATATGTTGCATTACAGTTACACACTTTCGTTATATAACTGTAACGTAACTACGGCATATAACAGTTACATAACGTGGATGTTTACGATGTTACATAACCACTATAATATACATGTTACGTAAATGTTACATTCCCTTGCAACGTTCTTCCAATGTTGCCACGTTACATAACTGGAACATTGTCTTCATGTCACAAAAGTGACGTTCCAATTGTTACTTGCATGTTGCGTTGCGGTTTCATAGCTTTTGTTATGCAACTGCAACGAAAATATGTCGCATAACAGTAACATTATCTGCATATAACAAATGAAACATCACATGTTACTCCTACGTTACATAGCCGCAACATAACGCAAGCGTTACATCGTTACAATCACATGTAACTTCCAGGTTATATTGCTGTTTAATTATGTGTTTACTGGGGAGTTATGATGTATATTTTTTAAACTTATACTAAACGTGACTGTTTCAATGTTTTGATTAAATCGTACATTAATTTCGCTCACTGAAAGCTTCGATCACTTGGTTCTCTATAATTTATTGATAAGTTAATACATGAATAATTTTAGCTGGTCACGACGTTGCTAGGACAAATATATAATGGGGGGAATGATTTATATTTGCTCCATTAATAAAATATAAGAAAAATTTAGTAGTATCGCAAAAACTTATTAATAACTTTGAAAAGGTCTGGTTTTCTTTAGACAAGTTGTCAGAGAAAATCTTTTATCAGGATAGACATTCATAAATTTTGCCCCACATTTCATTATTTAATTTAATATACGAGTTTATGAATAAAAATGTCCGATACCTCTACCTACAGATTAAATATCAAAGATATTTTTCAACAATATAAATTATTTCTCACCTTACTCGGTATAAGAGATATTAAATATTTATTTTAAAAAATGAAGATAAAACTATCGGAAAAAATTATAAATTCCTTTGAATACGTCTGGTTTATTTTAGATAAATTATCATCGAATGATTTTCATCAGGATGGACATTTCGCCACCCCGTACATTAATTTATCTCCAATTTCATTATTAAATTCATCATATCAGTTTATGCACAAAAACTTCCAATATCTGTACCCATTAAATATTAAACCAATTTTTCAACATTACAAATTATTACTCCACTTATTCGGTATAACAGAGATATTAAAGAAATATTTTTGATAATTGGAACAAAATTATCGGTAAAACTGATGAACACCGTCGACAAGGTCTGATTTTTTTTTAGAATAATTGTCGGGGATCAATTTCATCCGGAAGGACATTTTGTTGCACCGTATATTAATTTCACCCCACATTTCATTATTAAGTGTAATTTGCGAATTTATGCTTAAATTATTTCCCTACTTCTTCGGTATAAGAGAGATATTGAATAAATATGAAAGAAATTAAGATGAAATTATCGGAAAAATGTATTAATATCTTTGAAAAGGTCTGTTTTTCAAATAGAATGTTAGCGAAATATTTTCATCATAATGGACATCTCGCCGGTGGGCATATGACGATATTAGGGATACGGAATCCCAAGAGTAAAGCAACGCATCATAGTGTTGCGCGCCCTCGACTGAAGGCAATTGAAACTTTAGCTCGCGCTTCGAGCACTGTAGTTTATACAGAGTGTTGAAGCCGAGCGGGTGTGCGTAGAGATCCGGTGGCGCATTCCTTTATGTTAGAGAGAGTCCAGGTATAATTGGATACTCGGTGGATTTTCATTTTACAAAGTTTGTCGTATTGCTATGTACCAGGCAAAGCTTTATTTGTACAATGTCTGGACGCGAATGGACGTCTGAGCATTTTCGCAATTATCTGCTGGACGTTTGAGTTGCCTTGGACGAATAATTACGTGATATTTAATTACGCAAAGTTTCGTACTATGTTTTAGAATGACAGAATATATATATTCTATCTAGGAGACCAAGATTAATCCCGTCTTTCAAAAGGGAACACCGCGAAAAGTAGGATAAAAAGGGTGTTCACGACTAGGACCACATCGGGGATTGACAAAGCCGCGAAAGGATCGTTGCGGCCGACAGGAAGGAGAGGACCCTCTTCCTGCTTCACGCCCCTCATGGTGACGCTATAAGGCTGCGAAAGGGAAGGCTCACAAACGCCAATTAATTGCTAATTAAATGTTCGTAGAGAGTGCCCCAGAGACAGAATCTTTGAACTTGCATTTAATTACCGAGTGGCTGTACGTTCTGTACAAGATTGGCCGCTCCGCTGGTGATATCACAGAGGCTATATGCGAAGTCGCGACAAAAAAAAACGTTTGATGAAATTCTGTCGAAGCTGGCTCGTTTCTCCTTTCGAACCTGCAATATTAATGAATCGATTAATTAATTATAAAAATATTATTTGAGGATCAAATGGAATATGCGTCCAATTACAAATATTATAATACAAGAATATCTTATCTGTGAATGTCATTAGTATTTTGTTAATTACATGGAAACGATTGGTTAATTTGTCGTTTTACAAAAAAAAAGTACAAAAATAATTGATTGAAACAGAAATTAATGTATGATGAATATATGGAAAATATATAAAAGCGATCCATATGTAGTTAAAACGCCAAAATGTTATATATGCCACATGTACTTATATTCATCTGGATATATGTGAGGTCGCGACAAAAAAAAAGTCTGATGATATTCTGTCAAAGCTCACTCGTCGTTTCTCCTTTTGATGCTGCACTATTAATGAATCCATGAATTAATTATTAAAATATTATTCAAGGATCACATGGAATATGCCCCTAACAAACTACAAAATATAGGAAATATGATTTACAAAGTATTTAGTATGAGAATATTTTATCCGCGAATGATGATAGAATTTTGTTAATTTGATGGAAAGGCTTGGTTATTTAGTTTCTAGTTTTACAAAAAAAAATGATTAATTACGAAAGAAACAAACATTATCCCGAGTCGCAACTCCATTATTTTTTATATTATAGCTCTGCTCATTTTAGTGAAACTATGCATTCTTGGCCAAAATGTAAACGACAATTTGATTTTTTTTTCGATGCAATTTTGCTCAGCTGAATATGCGTTTGCTATTTATTAGACCGGGAGATTAGCATTTTCTCTTGAAAAGACCGAATATCGGGTTATTTCATCTATTTTTTAAATTTGTACTAGCAGCGGATGCGCGTTTCGGGCGCTAACCATCCAACCTTGGTATTAAAATGTTTATTAGCGTACTGTGATTTTTACAGATTATCGTGGAAGAAATTATTTGCATTTTCGATATAAGAACTCGTGCCATTTTATTAGTTTCGTGAATTGCTATTAGAAGTGGTGCATGGATAGAAATTATGCTACCATTACAATATCATTTAAAATAAAATTAGGTTGTTTTTTCCGACCAAAAGTCGGATCTGTGAATACTGAAATCAAAGCCGACCAAAAGTGACTTTTTAAAAAATCACCATAAATAGTACATTACGTTACTAGGGAGGGAAGTGCATCTTTTCACTGAGAGTAGAGTTTGATGCCCGAGCGAAACGAGGGCAGAAATTCACACGAGGTGAAAAGTCGCACCCCTCCCATGTAACGTACTATACTTTTCTCCCGATTTCGCTAAAAAATACCACATTTCGTGGGTGCAACAAGGACGGAGAATAAGCTCATTTTTAACAAATGACACGCATGCGTAGTACGATGATTACCTCCCTGGGGAGGTAATGAAAGCGGACTGCGCATGCGTACGTCATTCGTAACAAATGAGCGATTTCCCGCCCGCGTTGCGTACACGAAATGGGGTTATTTTAGCGAAGTCGGGAGAAAAAGGTATGTAAACGGTACTTTCTGAGGTACTATATGCAACTTGAGAACGATAGTGAAGGTCAAAATTCAATATCTTGAAGAAGAAAAAATGTAGATTCTGTACGTTGGATTTACCAACCAAAAGTCGGTTCTGTGAATTATGAAATCAGAACCGAACAAAAGTAACTTTTTCAAAAATCATCCAAGTGGGCCACCCAAATTTAACATGGGCGCAAAAAGTTTTCATAATTTTAATAAAAGTTGTTTAGAGTATCACGAACATTCATAAATTATTCCAGAATTTTAGCACCTACGGCTTGCCTAAAATTTAATAACGACTGTTTTACTTCATTTTTTTCAAATCGTTGTATATTCAAAATTACCGAACGTAGAACAAATTTTGTCCTTATATAAAATTTAAGTTTTTGTATGTACTTTATAATACAATATTTTTTTTCGTTGAGACAAATCATACCGATTTTTCTCAAAATTGCACAGAATTTCCAGTATCATACTTACAAACTACAGAAAAATTGGCGTGATGGCAAATTAATGACCCACTTACTCCACTATGGAATGACCCATATGCTACATTCTATGTGGGTAGCGCCTAACTATAAAAAAAATTCTTCCAGGTCCAAACACATCCGCGTAGCAAGCAACACGGATACGTTTTTGATGTAGAAACGAAGGCGGAAGATTGTCTCTCGAATCTGTAGGGAAACCATTAATCCAACAATGAGAAAATTTAGGAGACTCTCGTAACTGTGGTCGCTCACGGGATGCAACTTGGAGAGGTCTTTGAAACTTTGCTTCTATCTCGGAGGAAGACAAATGATAGAGGTGCGCGCGGGACCGCGTGAAGTCGGGCGGGACCGGGCCAGGCTATGAGCTGGTGAGGTGCGCGCGAGACCGCCGCGCGTTCTCCTTCCTAGTTGGGCGGCCTTTCATGGAACGCAAATGCATAACTCACCAGCGAACCAGGAAGTGTGTAGCACTATCGCAGGAAGCACCAACGTTAATTTTCCAGAAGCAGCGTCACACCGATATTCACCGTGAAAACAAGAGTCTCCCTTGGCTGTGGATGGCCTGTGAACTTCTATATGTATATCCATACTGCGACTCACTGTTCTCTCGCCCAGTGCTGAGAATAAGCATTCTCAGCGAAAACCCACAGACCTCTTACGCCCTCGACAGATCGAATACTAATTGCCTTGGAGAGTACACGCCACCATCTAGAAATATCGGACTAACTTTAAAGTTTTGAGAGTCGCATTCAACGACTCGCTCTCTAGGAATTTACATAAAAAGCTTCGTAGAAACTGAATGCCTAGTGGATGGAATATCTTCACTAACTTGTCGCTTGAGCAATCTGACACCAATTAGCAATGCCTTACTGCTTATTAAACCTGTCTAGAAAAGAGATTTAAAAAAATTGTAATCGATCTTATATGATTGACTATTGTTAAAATCGAATTTATAGGATGTTACGTCTAGGCTTATTATTGATTATCAAAAATATTTTTTTAATATTTTCATTATCCTAAACATTAATTAAGAAATAAATATTAGTTTTTTGAATATAATTTTTAGTATTTATTTTATTTTTTTGTTTTCAAATAACAGTATTATTTCGTTTTTGTAACATGCAGCAGAGTTTTTCGCTACTGGACTTTTGCTTTGATCAGCGTTCTCACGCAAAATAATTTTTTTTCGTGCAATAGTCGCTATGAGATTTGCGATGTCCTGCATGTTAAGAAAATGTATTACTGCGCTGTGATTCGGCACTAGTTTTTAAGAAATTTGTCAGTCAGTCTTTTACGGCGTC
Source organism: Ephialtes manifestator (assembly GCA_963970395.1). Classification (NCBI taxonomy): domain Eukaryota; kingdom Metazoa; phylum Arthropoda; class Insecta; order Hymenoptera; family Ichneumonidae; genus Ephialtes; species Ephialtes manifestator. The sequence goes on from OZ019975.1 coordinate 19,249,834, forward strand.
TCGACCGGCGTGGTCGAGCCGCCAATTGTATATCATGTTCTAAGTCTTACTCCGAGGGCCGAACTCGACGGTCGACCCTCGAAATAATACTTTTCATTTTATATAACTGTTTGAACTCTTACAAATACATGGAAAAAATACAAAGCTACCCCTATGAGGAAGTATGGTATTCAATTTTGGATTCCTCATAGAGGAAGCTTTGTAAAAAGCGAAAAATAATGAGGAAGCAATGTGCAAGGGTCTACTTTGCATCCTTGTTTTAATTAGATAAATAAACATGTTGTGAATTCGCTTTTTCTATTTCGCTATTCCGTTATTTCATTATTATTAGAGCGTTTTCGAAAGTAAATGTGATAACGTATATTTCAAAAAATAATTCAACATTCCATAAAATTAAAAATTTCATACTGTTTGTCACTAAATTATACATATATAATGGCTGAATATTGTTTCATTTATATACAAAATTTGAGCTCGCTATCTCAAGTTTTGCAAAAGTTACGATAGAGCGATAATGTCAATTTTTTGAAAAATTCAAAATTCCATAAAATCTGAACCACTTTACCGATTCGGGCCGAATTCAATAGCAAAGAACATTGAGTGCACCTGCTCTTATAATCAACTATTTAGCAAAATAGACTAAATTGTACGAAACTTAGAGCGCGCACTTCCTTTTTTAAAAAAATTCAAAACGGCATAAAATCTAAATTTTCGCACACATTTTGTCGAAAATTGCTAGAGTTGAAGAGGGCTGCTACACTTGTATGCCAAATTTTAGCTCAATATACAAAACGGTTCTTGAGTTATCGGCGTTCGAATTTTCGGAGTTGTATACATACACACATGCACACACACACACACACACACACATACATACGGTCATTTTTTCTAGATCACTTTTCTGGACGTTTTGGACAATTGTAAGTATCCTGACATAAAAATCTCGAAAATTAAAAAAAAAAATGTAGACAAAGCTTTCTTTATGAGGAAGCAATATTATTTTTTGTCTTACATTTTTTATAATAGTGATTGGTTCACATCTGTTTTAATAATTTAAGTGTTTTCGATTACCAGTGTCGTACAAATATTGTTTTAAATAACAAATTTAACAATCGCCAGGCACCCTCACGATCCCCAGGCCGCACATACGGCCTTAAAATGGAAAAACATAACAAAATATGCCTGTTATTTAAGAGAAATATTTTTTTTAATCACTTTTAGTACTCTATTTAAAAAAAAGTGTATTCTTACTGGGACTCACTCTCGCCCAGTGCTGAAAATAAGCATTCTGAATGAAAACGCAGAGACCTCTTACACTCTTAAAAGTTTTGAGGGTCGCATTTATCGTCTCACTCTCTAGGAATTTACATAAAAAGCTTAGTAGAAAGTGAATTTATAGTGAGTGGAATGCCTTCACTACTTTGTCGCTTAGGGTTTAAAAAAATTGAAATCGATGTTATGTCATTGATTATTTTAAATATCTATTTTATAGAACCTATTATTTTTAAAACCGTTGAAAAAAAAACATTTATTTCAATGTTCGATTTTTAAAAAAATGCATGTCCATACTGAGTCTCACAGTTCTTTCGCCCAGTACTAAGAATAAGAATTCTCAGCGAAAACCCAGAGACCTCGACAGATCGAATACTAATTGCCTTTCAGAGTGCACGTCACCATCTAGAAATATCGGACTAACTTAAAAGTTTTGAGAGACGCATTAAACGACTCGTCGTCTAGGAATTTACATAAAAAACTTCGTAAAAACTGCATAGTGAGTGGTATATCTTCACTAACTTTATCTATAAAATCTTGTGTTTTGGGCTATCTGACATAAATTAGCGATATCTTGCTTCTTATTAAACCTGCCTAGGAATGAGCGTTTAAAAAAAACAAGATGTTAGTTTATCGATCAGGGACTATTGATAACGTCAATTATTTTAATACATATTCGATTCTTTTCAGAAATTCATAGATATATTTGTAGGAACCTTTATTCAGAATTCAAAACCCCCATAATTTTACAAAATTAACAATTATAATATAAATAATGTTCAAATTATTTCATAATAATAAATTTAAAAAAAATAAGCCTTTGGGTAGCTCTAAGAAAAAAATCACTTCAATAAAAGAGCACAAAAAATTGCAATGAAAAATAGAGGAGTGCGCTCTGTTTATTATATTTACATATTTATACATATATTTTTGCATTTCTTAATGAAACTTTCCGTACATTTTCATAAAAATGTAATTTTCTGTAATCGTTTGTTTTAATTATAATGTTCTCGGAAAAACTGCATATAGTAAATTGATAGTTATTACCCAATCTAATAATTGGGTGGTAATTCAATCACTCTGCACGGCGACATAATTATTCTCATCTCGTACTTAACATTAATCACATTCTAATAATAATAATAATATTCTCGGACTCATTACTAATCATATCATGATTTAACCGACTTTTGCGACATCGTTAGTGCATTATTCGTGCATTACAATAATAGGCCAGTCATGCAAGAGCCAGAGGAGCACAAGACCCTATCTTTTATTTCTAAACTTAGGAACAGTAAAGAACTTTCGAAGTTTAGATGGAAACATCAATATGATGAAACCATAATCTCATTAAGGGCGACATTCAACATTTGCCTAATTTCATTTTGTTTCTTGACTAATAATGAAATGTAGATATTCCGAGAAAAAATTATCGGTAATCGGTAATCACGAAAATCGGTAATCGATAAATTGATCTATCACGAAAATCGGTAATCGATAAATCGATCTATCACGAAAATCGGTAATCGATAAATCGATCTATCACGAAAATCGGTAATCGATAAATCGATCTGTCACGAAAATCGATAATCGATAAATCGGTTTATCGCAAAAATCGTAATCGATAAATCGGTTTATCATGAAAATTGGTAGTCGATCAATCGGTTTATCATGAAAATTGGTAGTCGATCAATCGGTTTATCATGAAAATTGGTAATCGACAAATCGATTTATCATGAAAATTGGTAGTCGATCAATCGGTTTATCATGAAAATTGGTAATCGATAAATCGGTTTATCATGAAAATTGGTAGTCGATCAATCGATTTATCATGAAAATTAGTAATCGATCAATCGATTTATCATGAAAATTGGTAATCAATAAATTCGTTTATCCCGAAACTCGGTAGTCGATAAATCGGTTTATCCTGGAAATTGGTAATCAATAAATCGGTTTATCCCGAAAATAGGTAGTCGATAAATCGGCTTATCTCGAAAATCGGTAATCAATAAGTCGGTTTATCAAGAAAATCGGTAATCGATAAATCGGTTTATTATGAAAATCGGCAATCGGTTAAACGTTTTATCATAAAAGTACTTATCTATTACAATAATGGAAAAGATCGTTTTGTGATCAATCGCAAAATATCACCTCACATTGCCTAACCGAAATATAAGCAGGTTTGATAATTAAACTAAGTTGTGAAGCAAAATAGAGAAAATAGACTTCAGGTTAACATTGTGGATATGGAGGAGACCTCCAGAGCTGACAGTTCCTGCGGTTAATGTAGACCAAGAGGGTGGAGTTTCGCGAGATCTCGATAAACAGCAGTGTTAATTATACCAGACGTTATCTAATTGTAATTAATTCGATGCTCCCGAGTGAACTACACGCCAGTATTAATTATTTCGAAACTCGCAATTATGTCTATTGTGTTCAATTAGCGTCCCCTCATTTCTGTAACGTTCGAGCGGAATAGGGCGCCTACCTTGCATTTGTCGAGCTTGAAATATTTATGGCCACCATGCGAACCCATCTCTCCGCACCCTTCATTGACTCAGTTCTATTTGTCAAGCCACGCCCAGTCATCTTCGACGTGCTATGCACTTGAATGATTTTAGATACATCGCCTGCTCATCCCACTTTTCATGCATCAATGCTCGATTCTCTTTATTGCTCTATTTTCCAAAAAGGCCTTCGAGTCAACAGAAGAGAACACAAATTCTGCCCATACGGTGTGTGTCCTAAAGGGGAGGACAGGCTAAGTAATTGGATAACTGATCGCGATTGATCGAAGTTTCAACTATCGATGATTCCATTGTATTTCTGCGCAAGCAATTTTTTTAAGGGTAGTACACATACATTCCCAACTCATGTGTGCCGAACAGAACTTTTTCTATTTTGCGAATAGAAATTCATTTGAAAAAAATAAACGTCATTACGGAAGCGAAGACAATTGATATTGTAAATAAAAATTACAAATATTTGGTTTTATGAAAATTTTTTATGACAAAATTATTATTACTTTTTTTTCATCTTGAAATTGAATTAATTTTCTTATCCTTACGAAAACGTTTTTTTTTTAAAGATTTTTCTCACCATTAAAAAATTTTCTTTTCCAAGCTTTTTCTAGCAATTTACAAAATTCATTTTTCGGAAATTTTTCTAGGTTTTCTATGGTGAAAATATTAATTCAATAAGTTATACGTGTAATATAGAACCTTTTTATGTAAGACAAAATTCATTTCCATCCACTTCCGAAGAAAAAAAATATTTTGATGTCGTTCGGAAATTTTCTGAAAATTCGAAGTATTACTTTAATTTCATTAAAATCTATCATATCTGTTGAACAATTTATTTTTCTTGATTCGTTTATGTTTATGCATTATTATTACTATTATATTAAGAACAATGTTCGTAGTCATCTTCAATGATCCAATTTCTTTTGTTCCAATTTGCTGAAACTCTGATGAAAATAATTTTGTGCTTCAGAAAACAAATGTGAGGTACCCTTAATAATTCATTCAGAAAATTGTGTGTATGCTCGACTGAACATAATTATCGTTCATAATTTACTTATTGGCTTCTGACATTTGGCGCAAAACATTTTTTTTTAATCCCTCATATCATTATTGATATTCAATATTAAATTTCTCCGGCAACAACTGTGCCATTTTTTTCCTTCTACAATGCTACATAAAACCTACACATTGAGGTCCGAAATTTTGCCTAACATAAATCGGTCTCGGCTCATCCTATGGCACTTTCACAATGCTTCAGCTTTCCTGTCACTCATAACTGCGATAACAATTCAGCTTGCGATGGAGTAACGATAGAGAGAGTACACATTGAGTTTGCGATCGGAGACTACGACACTCATTCGAAGTTAAGTCCACATACGCTTAGCGCTTGCGCGATCTTCTCTGCTTGACCTACCAACCACATTCGCACGATGTATATATACGTACATATATATGTATATACATTTATATATGGGGCATTCCATCCCGATTCGACCAGGGTCTGACCCTCGACCTCCCCGATTTTTATTTTTTCTATCCAAATTTTTTTAAAGTGACATATTGAATGCCATAATTGTAAAATCTGAAAAAATTCTGAAAAATGCATTGTTAAATATGAAAATTTTCTAGCTTAGAGCCAAATAAGAAAAGATTTTTCTTCATACAGTTATTAAACGTTCTTGATTAAAAAAATTATAAAAAAATTAAAAAAAAAATCAATCTACTATGTACGACTTGTCAAAATTTCTGCATACGAAACTTTATTCTGCAGAATTTTTTCAGATTTCTAAATTATGGCACGCTGGTGCTAGCATGTGGCTTGTATGGTGCTGGAATAGTCTTAGGTCAGAAAAATTAGAATAATTCCTAACGCCTGCAGTAGATGATTTTTTTTAAATAATTTTTTTGAATAAAAAAAGCTTAAAAAATATAAGAAGAAAAATCTTGCTCACTTTGACTATAAACTAGAAAATTTTGATATTTAACAATGTACTTTTCAGAATTTTTTCAGATTTTTAACTTATGGCATTCGGTATGTTACAAAAAAAGGATGCAAAGTAGAACTTTGCACATTGCTTCCTCATTAATTTTCATCTTTCGCAACGCCGCCTATATAAGGAAGTTCCTTTATTTTATTTTTGGCTTCCTCGTAGAGGAAGCTTTGGGAAAGATGAAAATTATTGACGAAGCAATGTGCAAAGTTCAACTTTGCATCCTTATGTTAAATACAAATTAAAGAAGTGCGAAAATAAAAAATTTCTTAAATTATCTTATTTCGATTGAAATTAATGCCGACCGTAATTTTTTATTGCTTTATTCGTCAAAAACTGTTTAAGTTCATTATCTAAAAAATTGTGGCAGCTAGAGAACATACCGAGAATTTTTGAAAAATTCAATGCCTTATAAAATCTGAACCACTTTATCAATCTTCACCAAATTCGATATCAACTGGATGTTAATTTTATCTTGCAAAAGAATTGAGCAGGTTTAATCGAACTTAACTTGAATAAGAACGAAAACAAAATTATTTTGAAAATTCAAAATTTTATAAAATCTAAACCGTTTTATGGAATTCGCTCAAGTTCAATACCGATCTTCATTTTTCATTTCTCTATTTGTCCAGAACTATTTAGCTTATTAGCTAAAAAATTGCGGAAGCTAGTGAACATAGAGACATTTTTCGAAAAATTGAAAGGCTTATAAAACTTGAATTTCTTTTGAATTTTTTTCGAAAATGTATACATAGGAAGAGCTGTTGCTCCTCTACCAGCGTGTCAAATTTCAGCTTGATTGTTAAAGCCGTTTTCGAAATACAGCGTTTTGAATTTTGCAAGCGTGCCACACACACACACACACACACATACAACCGGACATTTTTTCTAAACCACTTTCCTTGACGTTTTGGACCATTCTGAGTGTGCTGACATGGAAACCTCGATTTTTTTTACGTAAACAAAGCTTCCTCTATGCAATAACAAAAAAATTTGCATAGAAAAAAATAAAATCTGGTGCATTTGAAGGTCTAACCAATACTTCAAAAAATTACGAGCCAAATCGGGGAGGTCGGGGATCAGACTCAAGTCGAATCGGGATGGAATGCCCCATATATATATGTATTATCATCGTATACTTCACTCTTCGCGACCCCGTGAGAGGGCGATAACCGTTGATGTATGTGTATACGAGCGAGCGACCGAGATATCGGATGTTCCACCTGGATCGACATTCACAATACTATTTCACGCTGTACAGAGCATTACCTACATCAATTTCGGAAATGGTTCGTGGTTGACCTATACCGCGTTATTCTATGTAGCAGATCCTGTGTAAATATAGCCAAACTCACACGGTACGCATATATATGCATAACTGAAAACGTATATGCATATATGTATATGGTCTAGTAGATATATTGATTGTGGTGGGAACAGGAGCAGCTAAGGAATTCCAATTTATAGTCCGCTTTAATGTCTCGTAATTGAAATCGATGATACGTCTAGATAAAACGTTGCTTTCGCCGCAGGCAACAACGCCGGACGTCAGTGGTACAAGTTGGCGTCAAGGCAGACACGCCACCTACGATTTTGCTGTAAGACTTTCCGCAACAAGCCACACGCGATCTTTGTAACGTGATAAGAATTATAATTTAAATACATATTCAAATAAAATTCAATTTTTAGCCATTTACATTAGAATATAAACTCTGTAAAAATAAGATTAAATAATACATAATTAAATCAATAATTTTAAATGGTGAGATTGATTCAATTGTTATTTCAAAAGAAAAAGAATCTGAAAAAATTATCAAGATCATTGAAAATACTAACAACATTATTTTTATTCAATAGAAATGCCGAAAGGGTATTAATTTAATGATAAAAAAAATATTGAACAAATTCGATAGAAAACTTTTTTTATTTACATTAATTCTCTGATTATTCTAAACACATTTTTTTCCAATTTTTAACAATTTGTGATTATTTTTTGTCTTTTTTTGTGATTCTATTTTTTTTAATAAACCTTAAACTTTGCATAATATTTTAGTATTTCTTAAAACTAAAACAAATAAAAGTAAATTATTAGCAATACGAAAAAATAGAATAAAAATATCCATTGTATGTGAAGAGAAGATGTTCTATCCATACGTTTAAAAAAATGTTTACCTGCTTGTAATAATCTTTTGTAATTATTATTATTTGAAATCAATGTTCTTATTTTTTTGTCAAAATTTTGTTCGAATCTAATTTTTGGTTGGGAATGTATGTGTGAAGCATCTTTAAATTACGATACTTTGAACCCGCTCTGAAATTACAACCCCACACTGAGAGTGTGTATAGTAATTTAATAAAAAATATAGTTGGTCCGACGATAATCTAATTATAAACTTTAATTCCCAGGAGGACGTCTCTATTTTATGGTTATAGCAAATATAAGAAAATAATTGAATGAACAATAAATATAATTCCCAGGAGAAACGTCTCTATTTTATGGTTCTAGCAAAAATAATTATAGTACCAGTCATCAAAATGATAATAGTTTCAAATATCCCGTTTTGTTGCATATACGATTTCAACGTTTATTCCCAATAACTTTGCAAGTATCGTTTATTGAACTATATTATCATCGCTTCAACCGTAAAACATTGCAAACCTCCCTTCCTATGTTCGTTTTATCATGTGAAATCGTTAAATCAACGATATGCTTTTCTCTCAGTGCAACACTTTTTAATGGTCACATCTTGCACTGAGAGAAGAGTTTGTTAACAGTTAACCCTGGTAAAAATAAATGATAGAAAACGATTATAAAAAATTCTATCATTCCGAATACGGACTTTGGTTCGTGAATTTATGATGTAGGGTAGAAGTACCGGTTGTGGCCACTTTAAGAATTTTCCCATTTTCAAGTACGTGTGATTGGGACCAAATATCATAAAACTATTTTGGACCTATACTTTTCATATCTGAGAAGAATATAATTTCAGATTTCTAGCATTAAAATCTTCATATGTCGAGAAAACACTGGAAAATAGAAAAAAGTAGGAGCATAGCCATTCCCGTGAAGAAAAATATTAGGGTTGCTCTAAGATAACTGGGGGCCCTATCGGGCTCTAATGTGGACACCATAAAAGGGAGTTCCATATCACTCTCAATTAGGGACCTACTAAGGAAACTATAGGGTTTCATGCCGATATTTAATGGGGCTATATTAGGGCAATTAATTAAGGGCCCAGTCAGGCTTAATCATGGCACCAAGTAAATAAATCAATAATAATTTCGCCACCTAAGGGTCTCATAAGGCAATTCTAGTTTTCTATGGCCAATTTCACTAAGGGCTTGATAGGGTAATTACTTAAGGGCCCAGTCAGGCTTCATCATGATACCAAGTAAACTAATTAATCATAATTTTGCCAAATAAGAATCTCATAAGGCCATGGTGAAGTTTAATAAGGCCTTGATAAGTTAATTAATTAAAGGCCCAGTCAGGCTTAACCAGGGCATAAAGTAAACAAATCAATAATAAATTTGCCAGATGAGGATCTTATATGGCAATCCGAGGTTTCCGTGGCAAAATTGGTTGTCACCTATCCAACTAATGACCGTCAAAGTCAGCCAGGTGGTCACCCATTCTAATACTGGCCCTCAGGTCAGTCAGACAGCCATGCACCTAGATACAAACGAACTAATTCACGCAAACAATAAAACAAGCAATTTTGTGGAATATAATTATAGATGACAACAACGATACAATGTACCCTATTCGAGATAACCAATTTCTGTAAAAAAAATAACTGAATGTGCTTTTATTTCTACACATCAGACGCAGTCATGTAAATCTATCAAGTTCTGACTATATTACATTAATTTTATTTAATATTTCATATCACAGTCATTCAAATAGACAAAAAAAATTGCATATTCATATGATTTGAATGGCCAAGAGAGCTAAGGCGCATCGCAACGACACCATCCGGAGGGTTCTAGGTTCAATTCCCGTCAATGTCAAAAAAAAATGTAATATGTTTTGTCAGCGATTAATATGTACCATCGTGTAGAGAAAGACGAAATATCTAATTAAAAGTGCAGCATTACTCAACTAAATAATAACAAATATATATTTTTTAATTAAATTTCTTTATTATTTTAGTAAGGACTTAATAGGGCAGCCTTAAAAGGTCCTCATTATTTTGCCTCTAAAGGCCCCTAATATTTAGCCTTTAAAGGTCCCGAAGAAAAAAACGTGACCATCATTTGCAAAACCCTATGAGGCTTCCACATAAGGCCCCTAAGAGAATTAGGGAATATTAATCGGGGCCTTGGAAGAACCCTGATAAGATTTCTTCACGGGTTTCACCAGTTCTGGCCACCTATGCACCGGTTTTGGCCACAGTAATGTACCGGTTTTGGCCATGCTTAAAATTAGAATAACTCAATATTCATTGCACTTGAAACCTTTTTTAAGGTGTGTTTAATAAATCAAAATAGTATTCTTATGAAAGCATCCAATTCCTCTACACGAAAATGTCTTTAAAGCACAGATGCCATCTGTGAACCTAACTAACCTTTTTTGACATTCGTCTCCTTCGTTTTGCATTTTTTCGTAGCAGCTTTCGTTCTCACAAATAGTCATACATTATATTAATGTTTTACTCTTTACACTTTTATTTTTATTTTTACCAGAGTTCTTTCCGAAAGTAGATTTTCGCACTGCATAATGATGGGAATCTTCAACATGAAAGGTGTTCCACCGCTTTACCTTCTTTTTTACTATACATTTCTAAGGATATATTTTTCTTAGCATTTTTTGGTTTTTTTGTTTTTTCTTTACGAATTTATGAATTGATTGTGTAATAATTAACGAAAAATTTATGATTATATTATCATGGCCATACCCGGGGCAACATGCTTATTCCATGTACCAGTTGTGGCCATCGTATTTTTGATAAATGTATAGCTTTATTTCAAACTTTTAGTACATCAACATTTGCAGTGATGACTCTTAAGATTGATATGTGCAAAGCTGCATGCAATTCGCCAACTATATAATCCGAATATGTATCTAGAGCTTTCATCAAAATCTTGTCGAATTCCGTAAGGAGTTGAGAATTTGATGAATCAGCTGATGATACTTTAATTACTGATACAGTACTTTTTGTAATGGAGACGAACGGACGTCAAAGTGACGATAAATGTTTCCAAAATACACAACGTTATGAAAAATTATGATTAAATACAGATACAGAATTAAAATAGCCACAAAAAAACGTATTTAAGTGTGGGGGTGGCCACAACCGGTCCAGTGGCCACAACCGGTACAGTGGCCACAACCGGTACTTCTACGCTACCCATGATGTACTATTCCAAGCAATAAAAAAAGAAATCGACCGGACAATTACGTTTTTTTTTTTGGTCACCCATCTTTATAGTGACCGCGGCCCAAGCTGCTTAACTTTCATGATCTCTGATAGACTGCCTAACTATTCCATCCAAACTCGTTCTTGTACCATAATATACATCAATAATATATAACCCGCTTCATGTACTTATGAGTAACAACAGTAAATTGAGCAGTTTTTTAGCATTTTACTTACTAAATTATTTATATTAATTAACTATGTAAGAATGCTTCACGTATACATTCCTTACCGAAAGTTTTATTTTATCCGTATTTGAGTACTTCGCGATACGAGAAAAATCTAATAAATAATCAAGCATATCAAGATATTAATAAGAGCATTGATTTCGGATAATAAGAGGTCTAACAATTTATTAAAAAATCGGTTTAAAAAAAATTATAAAATATTATAGATCCGTTAGTGTACGGTTCATCCCGATAACGTATCTATCGTATTTAACCAATAGAAGACAAAAAGTAAAGGAAACTAATAACAACGATTCAATTTGTATAAATTGATCAAAGTCCGAATAGATAAAGATGATAACATACGATTAAATCCCATTCAAATTTTATCGATCTCTATCAATCTCTATAATATATTTTTACCGGGGTTAACAAATCTTGGTTAAATATGGCGAAATGAACCATTTAGTTATTCTCATTGAATCTCACTTGAGCCAAATAAGATTTGTTAACTATTAACAAATGTCAGCGAGCTTCATTTGCGACAAGCAAATTTTATTTAGCTCAAGTGAGATTCAATAAGAATAAATGGTTAATTTCGCCATATTTAACCAAGATTTGTTAACTGTTAACAAATGTTAACAAACTTTTCTCTCAGTGTGTGGGAAGACCGATTTTGGTAAAGATATTCTGACATCAACAGAAATTGAATTATTTTCTCTCTGGAAGAACAACCTATTTGATGCTCGGCATGACATTCCGCCCTCGAAATCATAATAACTGAAGCAGGTGTGTCAGAGGACTCAAAGATTCAAGAGGCATCCCCGTAGTACACGACTTCATAAATGTCATTGGCACGCGCCGTGTCGCATGTTCTCCGGTTCTTCGTCTTTTTTTCTGTAGCCTCCGAGAGCAGAGCAGCAGTAGCAGCACCGTTTGCAACTCGCGACATTTTATGCCAGAGCATAAAAACGCCAGGCAAAACAACGAGAGAGGGTGAAGTTGTAAAAAGAAAATGCGATTCCTACGACAGAGCAATGTTAATGCTGCGGGGACACATTTTCCACGGATTTATTTACCGGCTCGGGAGAATAAGAGCTATGGTAAAGGGAACAAGTCCAACTTGATCCTCTCTCGCGAATAGGGCTGAAATCGTAAAAGAATACGAGTACCATCTTCTCTTTCCGCGAAGTGCGTTGAATCGGCGTAGCTTCGAACATTCTTTTTTTTTACATTTTTCTACAATCGTCGGGGTATATTTTATCACGCCTCTGTAATAAATATGTATTCCACTGTTGCACGAGGCATTTTTGATCGATTGCCACTTGTATCGCGCTTCATAAATACACGCGATGTGCAACATTTCGCGTTATTGTTGTCGTACGATAAAATTAATTTACTTCCTTCGCGATAAACTTGTTTCGGTCGGAAATAATGGAAGAAAATAAAATGATGATCTGCTCTATTACGAGAAATGGTGGAGAGAGCAGAGAAAGGTGGTTGCTGTGGAATAGAGCTCGCCATTTGTTATACCAACCGTCACAACTGTTTTTTTTTAATTATAAAAAAGTGCCTACAAAAGTTGATAAAAAAACATTTATTTTTTTTCAAATGCAATTAATTATTTTTATTTCACGAACAGATATTTTTACAGAATTTCCTAAAAGCATTGAAATGTCTATTTATGTTAATATTTTTAATATTTGCAAACTTTTATTTTCGAGAATTTTCTAATAATTATAAAATGTCCTTTTTCTCAGCTCCTGTTGGTTCTATAGCTTAAAGTTTGGTCATAGTCGTAATCAGCGAATTAAAATACATTGAGTAAACGATGGCAGTGCGAATTTATGAGTTCTTCAAAAGATATCGCAGAAAATATGATTTAATAAAAAAACACGTTTTTTGCGTGATTTTTCTAATAACAAAAATATGTATTCTTTTGAAAATTTATCTGGAAATCGTTTTTAATTGATTGTCAGTTCTATCGCGTTTCATAAATATCCGGGTAGAATACACGCGATGTGCAACATTCCGCGTTATTCTTGTCGTGCGATAAAATTAATTTACTCCCTTCGCGATAACCTTGTTTCGCTGGAAAATAAAATTATGATCTGATCTATTGCGAGTAATGTTGGAGAGAGCGGAGAAAGGTGATTGCGGTGGCCATTCCCATTTATGAGAATATTCTGAAAGTTAAAAAAAAATTATTTCCGAGAAATTGCGGGCAATTATAAAATTTCCTTTTACAAAATAATTTCCCTTTCCTCGGCAGACTGTTGGTTATACAGCTTAAAGTTACAGCGAACTGCTCCAGCGTTTATTATGAAACTGCAAACTATCCTAGCGAAACTATGATTTCCCGAAAAGATATCGGAGAAAGTGGGATTTAATTTTAAAAATTCCGTTTTTTGCATGAATTTTCTAAAAATTAAAACATACTTTTTTTTAAAAATAATGTGTCTGGAAATTGATTTTCACCGATTGCTACTTATATGCGCTTCATAAATACAGACGACGTACAACATTTCGCGTTATTGTTGTTGTGTCATAAAATTAATTTACCCCCTTCGCGATAAACTCGTTTCGGTGGAAAGTAATGGAAAAAAATATAAACTAGTGAGCTGCTCTATTATGAGAACTGGTGGAACGAGCAGAAAGAGGAGACTACGGTGGAAAAGAGTTCGCAATTTGTTATACCAACCACCACAACGGTTTTGCGGTTTTCTTGAAAAAAATTAAGGAAGCCTCGAGGCAAAGCGGCATACACGGGCTCGTTACAGTTAGTCGGCAGAATTGATAACACGGGAAACGGTGGAATGATAAATAGTTTGCGTTCCGGACGAGAGGTACCAAGAAAATGGCATGATAGCGCGGCCGAGGGTCGGGAAAGCAAGCTCAACTATTAATCAACCTTGGGGATCTGGCGCTGTTTTCGCGCCCGAAGAAAATACCATGTTGAGGACGGCGACGATGACGTCGACGGCGACGAGCCTTTTGGATTCTACACTGGAGGCGTTGAAGGCGTCTGTCTCACCAGCTACGTTTAATTAGCCCTGGCAGCCTCGTTACATTCGTCCTATTGCCATGCGTGACAGCACCTTGAAACAGGCCACTTTGTCTCTCTATGGCTGTCTTTCCAACACCAACCGGGGGTTTCTAATCGCTTTCATTACTGTCTTTTGGGTATGGAACCGTGAATCTTAATTATTCTCCTCTGCTGCAACATTGAACCAGCTGTAGCACTGGAATTTAATACTATTATTCCTTATCATATTCCTAACCTTTGTTAGAGAGAAATTTTATAAGACTTTTCGATCATTTTTAACCTGTGCATATTTTCCTAAAAATTTGTAATTAAAAACAAACGCTGCAATTTTTTTAAAGCCCTTTGCAGTTTTTGTACTTTTACAAAAATACGTTTGAATTTTTTTTTAACTTCTAAAGTAAACAAAAATGTTCGTTTTTCCGGTCTTTTTATCTTGGGTGGGGGTCAAAATAGCGAATAATCAAAATAGCGAATGACTGAAATAGCGAATTTCATAATGATGGCCATTCTATATTTAGACGTTCGTTATTTTATTTTGAAAAAGGGGAGAAGGGCAACGTAAAAGCCTGAAAAAGGCATACGGACGTAACCAATTTTAAAAAAAAGAGTAAGCCTGTAAATTTTTCTGAAAACCTCGGAATTTTTCATACTTTCCAAGTATACTTTACATGGATTTTTTGACTTTTTAAATACTTTTTTAGACTTTTATATATAGTATTTTATATATAATAATATGTATATTATCATATACATATCACATACATATACATAACTTCTGTTATAGAGGAATTTGATAAGACTTTCCGATAATTTTCTTCCTGTGAATATTTTCCTGAAAGTTTCGTTACCGGAATTTAGAAACAGCTTTGATTTTAAGAAGAATCTTTTTTGGCTCTCTAAAGTAAAAACAAAACTATCGAAACTTCTTTGTTTTTATCTCCAAAAATGTTGGAAAAATCTCTGGAAATAATTTGATTTAATAAAATGTTGACATGTCCCCGTACTTATAAAAAAATGTAATAGTTTTGTCTGATTTAAAAAATTCTTGATTATTTGTTGAGTCCGTAAATTTTTCTGAAAATCTCGGAATATTTCACACTTTCCGGCTAAAGTATGATTTTTCATTTAGCCTAAAATATTCTTCATTGTTCTGAAGCTGTCTATAAATTTTTCTGATTATTTTTTCAACTCCAATTTCGACCAATCAGAGCGCGGTATTCAACATCACGTGGTACAGCTAGGGTAAAATTATATCGATAATTTTTCGAAAATTTCCCGGCTCGGTTGCTAAGCGATAAACAATAATTTTTTTGACACTTGTAACCTCTGCGAATCTTTAAAACGTCAAGGTACTATTAACGGTCGTCAATATGAGTGAGTCAAAAAAGCGATTTGGTGATGAATCGCTTCAGAACATCGCTAAAAAAATAAAACAAAATGTCCCGGCAAATACAGAAAAGAGTAAAAAATCGATTTGGGCGCAATTCACTGCATTTTGTGCAGAGAGAAAATATGTGTTGGATGCAACATAGGTTTTTGTTCTGATTATGAAATTTCCTTGTCAGAATGATAATTTTTGTCTCATGGTGCAATTCCATTTGTCGCAATTTGAATAGAAAAAATAATCCCCCGAATACCACTCGAGCTTCGAAATTAATCTGATATTTCCCTCCAGGTTCCCTGCAAACAAATAAACTCGTCAAGTTTTCCAGAAAAATCACTCGCGCTACGCGCTCGTGATTTTTTAACCTGGAAAACTTGACTCGTTCATTTGTTTGCAACGAACCTGTCAGGAAATATCCGATAATTTCAAAGCTCTTGTGGTATTACAAGTGAATATCTCATAAGTTTGTTTTTAAATTTAGCAAATTTCTCAGACTTTTTTTTTCAGAAAAAATGACAGGGAGATATTTTTTCCATTTGAGATAAATGTGTAATAATTAATATCATTAATAATAGGAATAACAAGTTCCTGTGACATATAAAGACAACGGTAGTTATTATAATAATATCCGTTCATGATATCTTTTTCATGAGCTGACTGTAGTGAAAAGGGCCGAGAGTAGAGGGCGAGGACGCGAGAGGCTATGCGGTACATAGAATGAATCTTCCGTAACGTACAAAAGCACAGGAGAAGTCGAGTCGCGCTTTTGGAATCCCTTGTCCGCACTCACGCGCCAAAATGTTTTAATTACTCAAGCTACAAAAGCGCGAAGGAGGGCAATGCTCTCGCGCCACCCGCATAACGGCGAAATGAAAGCCTAGCACAGGAAAAAGCGACAAAGGGCCTTTCCCCATGCCTACTGTACAAGTAGCGGGCGAATGAAAAAGAAACATTACATTAACTGCTACATACTACATACATTCATGCGTGTCGAGAAAGAATTTTTTCTTTGCTACCTCAACCTACTGCAGATCCATGTCAATCATAACATTTCACCGAATTTCTCAAGATGTTTTATCCCAATCGACGATCGTTTTAATCAACAATAAAAACTCAGCAATTAATTAATCCTTTTGTTGCGTTATTATTCTTTTTTTTCAAGAGCATCTCTTGTCCAGTATATAAATCGTTTTTTTTTAAATTAAATTTAATAAATATGCATACATAATTTTTGAATAATATTTTTTACTCGATAATAAGTGCAATCTATTCTCGAGATGAATTTGTGATATGTTATAATAATTGCACTATTATTATACTATGAGCGTCGCATAAGTTCGAGGGAGATCGAAAGAGAATTACGAACAGTTCTCGATGAGATTAAAAAACTGAAAAAATCAAGCATATGGAAGGTGCTAAAGAGATTATTTATGCACAATAATAATTAAAAAATGTTTTGAACATTTTTAATTTTAATATTAAAAAAACGCAATTTTCAAACATCACACAAAATTCTGAAAAAATGTATACGTATGCAGAAAAATTAAAAAATCATTTTAAAACAAAAAAAAAGGGTTGTCGGGTATTATGTTGAACAATTATTTATTTCAGTAATTTGTTAAGTTTTTGATGTAACCGTTTTTAATTATTAATGTGCCAAAGTAATCTCTTTAGCACCTTCCATAAGCTTGGTTTTTTTCAGATTTTTATCTCATCGAGAACTGTTTGTAATTTTCTCTCAATCTCCCTTGAACTTATGCCACATCAGACAAGAGGCTCATACTACCTTAATTACTTATCAGTTACTTTGTGACGCTACTAAACTTGTCTTCGGGAACCCAATTTTGTTAAATGAATAATTTAATCTTTGATGTAAGTACAAGATTATACACAAAAAATGTTATTATGACCTAATCGAATTGTAACTGCTTAGGGCTGTGAAATGAATGCCGACAAAGTTACGGAACAAAGACGGATGCTTTTTGTTGGTAAATTTTCGAAAGGCACTGAAAATGGCATTAGTGGAAAAGTAGATAATTTCAGCCCTAGGGAAAAAAATATTTCTTAACTAGCGTGGGTTACGTAATCACACGAGTTAAAAAGAAGTTTTTCATTCGAGTGTCGAACTTTTCGGTACCACACGGAGAAAAAGGCTTAGTTAGATCAACCAAGGCGCTTGGTTATATATGTGCCAACTAAGTTATTAGTTAGACCAACCAAGTTATTCGTTACACCAACTAAATTATCTTGGCTAGTCAATCAATAATTTGGTTGGTCTAACCAATAACTTGGTTGGCGCATATATAACTCTAAGCGCCTTGGTTGTTCTAACCAAACATTTTTTGCGTGCACGTCGGAAAAATGCAGTTTTCGCAAGCGATAACTAGTGCGAAAAGTGCACTTTTTCGGACAGAGAACTGAAATAGTATATTTCGATACAAGTGCGAAAAAGTGTTTCGCACGAGTGTCGAACGATATTTTATGTTACGATGTGAGAAAATGCAGTTTAACGCACGCGAAGCGTGCGTAAAATCGCGTTTTACGCACAGTGTGACATAAATGTATTTTCGTGGTGGCGAGGGAAAGAAAATATTCACAAGGTATCCACGCGCTTAACGCGGGGTTAATTGGATAATTACCTTTCAATACACTTGTCAAATCATAATACAGATTACTAAATTATCACTGCTCTCAACACGATCTCTGGGGAGGTGTAAACATCGAGGCTCTGCACGATGCGACGTTGGGTTATATTTGCGGTGACAGCGGCCTGATACACGAAGTCTCAGGAGACGCGCATCAGTGAAATATATCCAGCGTTATTGGTTTTCACGGAGAATATGAATCCTGAGTGTTTTTCGCATGCTAAGACATGTATTCATTTACAGTTTGAATTACGCTCGAGCTTTAAATTGATCTATATAGTCTCACTTATTTGGCAGAATATTGAAACCAAAGGCTGCTACGTATTTTTGCCGCAAGAGGGCGTTTCACTCGACTTTCAACGCGTGGCGTGGAGATCCTTTTATCTCGGTCAGTCTGTCTGTCTCTTTACGAAACGCGAGCTGCCTGAAGAGTTTTCCCTCGTTTCGCCAGTTAAGTAAGCGTATACCGTGTACGTATTATTAATACTGCATCGTCAACGCTGTACTGTGATAATTTCATTTTTTAGGTGTTTAGGTTTAACAAAAATTAATAATAACCTCAAAAATCGATCTTGTTTACAAGGTTGTTGAAGCTGAAGAGCTGTAGACGCCATTATTTTCACCAGACAATACGTTGTTTCTACAAAACTCGATTTAACACAACAACAATTGTTATAATGCTCGACTATACACATAACCATCTCTGCCCATGCCTAAATTCAACACAATCCCATCTTTACACAGACAAGAACTCTCAATAGCAAAATTGTCATAATATTTTTGGCAAAATGTATCCAGGAATTTAGATCTTTAGCTTTTTGAATATTTCAAAAAAGGAGGTAAATCGTTTAGTGTTTGTAAAATTTAGGATCTTTTAATGAATAGTTCTTCATAAGTGCAGGCATATTTAATGCTGTTTGGGTTTGCATATGGCACGAATCGATTGAGACGTTCAAATTTTACAGCACATTGAAAATTTTACAGAAGTCTTTTTTCGTTATAACTGTTATAAATTACGGGATATCAGACTAAAATGTTCTACACGAATGGACTATCAGTAAAACATGTTGAGTGCTAAATTTAGTGAGAATCGATAGATTGGTTCTAATTTTGTAAATTCGTATAAATTCTCAAAATCTGACGGCAATTTTCCACGTGGATCACGATAAGGTATTATCAATGATGAATTTAGTCCAAGGAACGGTCGATATCCCTCTTAAAAAAATCAGTGAATGAACTATCGTGCATTTTCGATATAAATATTGTTGTCATTTTATTCAATCCGTAAATGGCTGTCGTACCAGCGTGAAGTTGATACTCGTCGGCGAACAATTTCAAGCATCTTGTTCATTTTTACAGTTGTAAATGATTTTGAAAATCGTTACTTTTTTCCGACGCTGATTTTAGGATTCACAGGTCTCACTTCCGGTCGGAAAATCCAACCAACATGTTTTTTCTTCAATACTGAAAAAAAATGTCATTGATTCAATAAATCCATCGTTTGGTTTAATTTGAATTCTAATTCTTCCAATTCCGTACGAGATCGAAACAATAACTCTAGGATGAGCAAGATACTATTTTATTATTTCAATGTTAAATGGGATTGAACGAATAAGAACTAGAGTTAATTAAAAAATACTTCTTTGGCAACCCGCAAACGATAGATTTATTGAATCAATGACATTTTTTTTTTCAGTGAAGATATCAAATTTTGGCCTTCACTATCGATCTCAAATCCCATATTGTACCTTAGAAAGTACCGGTTATATGCCTTTTTACCAGGGCTTGAAGTGAAACATAGGGTTCTGTTATTGTTTTTTCCTCAAACAAATGCAATCGTGCTGTGTTCAAATCAGTTTCGATCAAGACCGACCATATCATCTCCGTTCAACGTTTCGGTCACGAAGCGATTAGAAAACGAATAAACAAATGAAAAGTCGGTTGAAGCTATTGCGGAAAGTTTCGGCATTTTGTGTCACCTCCGGGGTAATCACAGCCCTTTAGACACGGATCATAGTGACAATCTATTATTCATAGATCAGATATATTTGTTTTCTTGAAGAACGATTTAAAAACAAAATTATATTAAAAAATCGTAGATAAAAAAATGTTTCTAAAAAAAATCGAATAGAAAGCTAAGTGCTTTACAAAGTTAAAATGATAACATTAAAAATGGTGGACCAGATCTGAGTGGTCGTCACTCAAGGATTAACTCAAATATTTTACATAGCATTCCAATTATTCTACGTCGTAGGAAAAAATCACTGCAATAAAAATGCTGCACAGAAATTTGCAATTGTGCTTCTTCATCAATTCTTCTTCGTCAATTAGGCACTTGACATTTTTTGTCACTGAATCTTTTTCGAAATATTCGTGCGAAGGACTCTTCTTCGCTGGTGGCATTTTGCCTGTCAATCTGATAATGATATGGACCAAAAAACAAAACCATATGGAAACCGTCTCCTATCGCTCGCAAACGCGAGTCGGACCGCATAAATCAAAGATGATTCAAGTTCAGTCTGAAGTTATAAATATCAAAATTTCGTTCATTTGTCTTTGAAACCGGTCGATCGTTTCGGTCAAACCGGGCACATATACAACCGAATATTTCATCGGTTTTCAGATTCGTTTCAAGTCCTGCTTTTTACCATGACTTAAAAAATCGAGCCTTTTTTCCGTTCCTGTTTTCAGAATTCACGAAACTAATAAAATGGCACGAGTTATTATATCGAAAATGCAAGTTATATCAGCCACGATAATCTGTAAAAGTCACAGTACACTAATAAAAATTTGAATACCGAGGCTTGATGGTTATCGCGCCAAGCGCGCATCCGCTGCTAGTGTTGTAAAATTTCGATTTCGATTCATAAAAAAGAAAACATTGCCGTCATGAATTTTTTTATTATTTTGAATAGATTTAGCTTAAATTTGATTCACATATGGACTACCATGGTCCAAGCTTTAAGTACAAAAGATGAGAAAAGTTGGTCATGCGGTTCAAATTTTATGACACTTTCAGTTTTTAGAAAAAGGTCTTTAGAGCATAACTAAGACTGTAAAGTAGAATCTGGTAAATTGCTTCCTTATTATTTTTAACTCTTTACACAGCTTTCTATGAGGAAGCCAGAATCAATAAACGTACCTCCACATCATTTAATTATACTATATTTGCACCTACACGGAAAGAAAGGCTTGGTTGAAACAACCAAGTGATATGGTTATATATGCGCCAGACAATTAATTGGTTAGGCTACCAATTTCTTGGTTAGATTAACCAAGTGATTTGGTAAGCTAACCAAGTGACTTGGTTAGACCAACCAAGTGATTTGGTTAGACCAACCAAGTGACTGGGTAAGCTAACCAAGTAACTTGGTAAGCTATTCAAGTGACTTGGTTAGACCAACCAAGAAATTGGTAGCCTAACAAATTGCTTGGTTGGTCTAATCAATGAATTATCTGGCGCATATATAACCATAGCACTTGGTAGTTCCAACCAAGCCTTTTTTTCCGTGTAGCACATATTCATATTCATATTTGTTTCATGTATGTATCTATAATTATTTGATGAAAGAGCGAAAAACGAATTGCTAGGTCTAATATTAACGGCATATTTAGATATAAAGGCAATTAAGCTTCGAGGCGCATGACATGTCTTTTGAGTATGCTTCGTACAACGTTTATTTCCTGGGCGAAAATAGGGGAGCTTTTCCAAAAGTAGGAAAGGATGGGTCTTTGCTTTCATAGTACAGGCTTTTCCTCTTCCGCACGTTCCTTGGTTAATTCCACCCCTTTTCCGAGCAGTAAGCACGCGGAATAAATCCTTCCGACTCTTAATCCGGAACGTTATTTTAACCGGAAACATATGAAAGTTTCAGTGCTAATTTCAGTCTCCGACCTCTGCGTTTTGGCAACGAAATCGACGGCCCAAACGCAGCAATTGCTACAAACATTACCGGAAACTCTAATTAACCCAAGAAATACGCCTTGTTGCGCGAATATAACATAAAAGTTACGAGTACTTTATGTGATAACGTTATTCTTGTGATGTATCTCCTAAAAAGTTGACGATTCACGATTTAAAAAAAAGTTGCTATTAGCGTATTCGCAACACGCGACGTTCTCATCACATTTGTTACTGGCGTTAAGTTTTTATCGCGAATTTATTGGGGTATAGTGACTAACAACACGAATAGAGTTCAACGGCTACGAGTCGCACTTGCGAGGAGGCGCGAGCAATATTTGCGCATTCACTTCACATCTCTCTTTCGTTTTAGTGGTGTTATTGTCGGCACTCTGATAGTTTGACAAGTCGGATTTACATTTCAGTTATTAATATTCCAAAAGTTTCGAATCTTATGGTGTGTATGAGGACTCCGCAAGATTTAGAATTCGTATAAAATGGTATGCGAGTAATAAAAACTATGATACGACGAGTGAATGAGTGTTTATAGTGTAACATCATGACTGTGAATAACCTCAAATCTGTTTTACCTTGCACTTTAACTTTCTTTTTAATCTAACACATATGGTGGGCATATTCATAGTATATTTCTCATTGAAAACTGCTCAAAATCATTGATAGTAGTTCGTTTTTTTAGTGAATGTGTAACACAATTCATATTTCAGGCAATGTAAATTTTTCACAACAGACGGTTTCAGAAGTCTTATGTGAGTGATTGAAAACCCGCATAGAAAAAAAGAATCTCGCCGAGATTTTTTAAGGCATTCTCGCCGAACCCAGGTTCTTTTAAATCTCTTTCAGAATGTCGCCGGGATTCTAGAGAATGTTGCCGGGATTCTAGAGAATCTCGGCAAGAATCTTTTATTCTACGCGGGAAAAGCACAAAATCGTCTCTATACTAAATTCCTTATTGTTTACTGCTCATTTGTTGGTAATTCTATCTGCATGTATCATACCAAAGCATACTAACTTTTATATTAGTTTGCGGTCCAAAAATGAATAAAAATTTTAATTTGTTTCTTTCAATATTTCTGGTAAAGTATCAGAAGCAGTGAAAATTTTGGATTGGATTTCAATACCAAAACTACATTTCAAATCTAGAAGGCACACACCAAACTTCATTGCGGTTCAAAGCTTTTTACTAAAGTTATTGTGTTTTCGGACATATAGAAGCCAAACATACAGACAGAAATGAATGGATGCCTTTTTGGAATCTAGGACACTCAAAACATGTATTTCCATCAAAATTTTACAGACAATTTTTTTTTGGATTACAATGCTTTCTCTCTTACATACTGTGTATGTGATGAGAAAGTAAAAAGCCTGCAAAGTAGAACGTTGGAAATTGTTTCCTCATTATTTGTTGCTTTTTACAAAGCTCACTCTATAAGAAAGTTTGTTAATCTATTTTGGCTTCCTCACAGAAGAGGCTTTGTAAAAATAAAAAAATAATGAGGAAGCAATTTGCAAGTTTCTACTTTGCAGGCTTGTTTTAGCTCAAAGTATTCAAATGAAATCGAATATGCCATATAAAAAATAATATTTTGCTTACATACTAAATTTGTGCTTGATTTCAAGTTTTGTAGAAGTTAATGCGATAAAGTTAATTTTTTTTAATAATTAAAAATTCCGAGCATCCTGACATAAAAATCTCGAAAAAAATGTTTTCCATGAAACATTTCAGAGCTTCATTTAGGAGAAAGAAAAAAATACTGTAAAAACGTTAGGCATTATTATTTTTCTGGTGAAACGATTTAAGAACGTTAGTGACATTCAAAAATCATTATATCGAATAATAACTTCCAGTTGTTTTTTTTAAAGCGATTTTCGAGTAAAAGTTTTTAAAAACTCTAGAATTGAAAAAATGCAGAGTTCAACAATTTATAGATTTTTATTGATTAATTAATGGAGTTCAAATCTACAAAATTAGAAGTATTACAGTGATACATCATTCGGTAATATTACCTGTTACATTCAATTACATTGACGTTATATTGCTGCAATACAACTAAGCTCACTAGGAAAGCCCGAAATTCGCTTCATGGTAGAACGTAGAGCCGCAGCTCTGCGGTCAGCGTCATTGAGCCGCATACATTGATTGGAGAAATTTCCGTTCCGCAGTTACAGTTGTAATCGGCACTGTACTTGTAGTTTACCGCTGTTTATAATCACTTGTTTATTGCACCAACTATATTCCACAACGTACAGGATGTTATAACACGTTTTTCAACAATGCTTTGCCAATTAGGGAACGTCAGGCGTTGACGGAACTGTTCCACCGTTCAGAGGCGTCAAAACTTTTAATTGAACCGCTTGTTTGCGAGACGATTTTTTTTCCTAACGAACCTTTATCGACGTCCCGAGCGTAAAATACCGTCCCAACGGAAGACCAATTTCTCGCACATGTGCAAGTAGTTAGGTTCCCCGATAGTCGGACATGCTCAGTTCACTCCCGGTGACCTACCTGCGCAATTTTCCCTCGCCGCAGATCTACAGGGAGCTTCGCTGTTACATGATAGAATAAAATTGTTTAAAAATTTAGCAGAGGATAATGCGCGAAAGTATCGCCAAGAGAAACGTCAGATGGTGAGAATCCTCGGAAATATGTGTGTATTTGCATGCAGGGCTGCGAAATTTCAATCCCCTATAACTCAAGAACCGTTCAACCGATTGAGCTACAATTTGGCACATAAGTAAACCACTAGCCCGTATTTTATTGTTGCAATTTTTCACAAAATGTGTGTAGAAATTTTATTTATAATTATTATTATTATTAATTGCATCCACATAGAGGAAGCTTTGTTTTCGTGAATGTTTTTTTTTCGAGTTTTTCATGTCAGTACACTCAGAATGGTCCAAAACGTCGAGAAAAGTGATTTTAAAAAAATGTCTGTATGTGTGTATGTGTGTGTGTGTGTATGTGTGTATGTTACACGCTCAACAAATGTAAACCTTTATAACTCGGGAACGCCTCGACATATAGAGTTGAAATTTACACCGTAGATAGAGGGGTCAACCTTCATCGTTCATACCAATTTTTGTTACAATCCCCATGATCGTTAAAATTTTACGCGGTTTTGAATTTTTTCAAAAATGTCTGTTAACGTGATAACTCTTTTAATTTTTGAGATATTAAGGTCAAAATTGGTACGTATATGTGCTTTCATACACCGATGATCCCTATTAAATTTGGTTAAGATCGGTTGAAATGTTAAAATTTTATGAGATTTTGATTTTTTTTTTATTTTTGGATTTTTTTTCTGCTGTGCGAATTTTAGTATCAAATGTCGAGCTGGGAGTTAAATGAGTACCAGATTCATGATTAACAGAAAAATATGTCAGATATAGCCCAAAAATGTTGAATGATACCATATTTTCATAGCAATGTTATACACTCTGTATTTTGAAAAGTTGCGATTTATGTCGTATAAACTAGCCATATCCTTGCTTCCCAATGAAATTACAAATGTATCAAATTTCAAATTTTTTTTCAAATGACACAATCATAATTAATAGTGTTCTGGATATACACGATGCAAAAGTAGAAGAGGACGAGACGTTTAAATAATTATTAACGATTTTTTAAAATGTTTTTTTATGTTTTTGGGGACAGTAATTGAAGGCATTTTGTTAGATTTTTTTTCAAATGACACAATCACAGTTAACAGTATTCTGAATATATAGGATGCAAAACTAGAAGGGGATGAGACGTTTAAAGAATTATTAACGATTTTTTAAGATGTTTTTTTATGTTTTTGGGGACAGTAATTGAAGACATTTCGTTAGATTTTTTTAAAAATAACAAAATCACAGTTAATAGTGTTTTGAATATACAGGATGTAAAACTAGAAGGGGACGAGACGTTTAAAAAATTATTAACGATTTTTTAAGATGTTTTTTTATGTTTTTGGGGACAGTAATTGAAGACATTTTGTTAGATTTTTTTAAAAATAACAAAATCACAGTTAATAGTGTTCTGAATATACAGGATGTAAAACTAGAAGGGGACGAGACGTTTAAAAAATTATTAACGATTTTTTAAGATGTTTTTTTATGTTTATGGGGACAGTAATTGAAGGCATTTTGTTAGATTTTTTTTCAAATGACAAAATCACAGTTAATAGTGTTCTGAATATACAGGATGCAAAACTAGAAGGAGATGAGACGTTTAAGTAATTATTAACGATTTCGCTTCCTCATGAAGGAAGCTTTGTTTTCGTGGAAAATTTTTTTTTTCTAGATTTTCATGTCAGTACAGTCAGAATGGCCTAAAACGTCGAGAAAAGTGATTTAGAAAAAATGTCTGTATGTCTGTATGTGTGTATGTGTCGATATTTGATACCAAAATTCGCATCGCAGAAAAAAAATCTAAAAATTCAAAAAATCAAAACCTCATAAAATTTTAACGTTTTAACCGATTTGATATCGGTTGGAACGTTAAAATTGCAGTTGCATAACAAAAGCTATGAAATCGCAACGCAATGAGGAAGCAATGTGCGAGGTTCTACTTTGCATCCTTTTTTTATATTATGAAAGTTTATAGATTTTTTAATTTAAAAAAAACGGTGTGAAAGCTGTAGCTTACGTAAATTTTACGATTTTTGCTAGATAGTCATAAGGGCAGGTACATTTAATGTTGTTTTCGATTGAATTTGGCCATTAAACCTGAAAGAGTGGTTCGAATTTTATGAAGTTTTGAAATTTCCGAAAAACTGCTGTTATTGCATTAACTTGAGCAAAGCAAGAGATGGCGAGCCCAAGTTTTGTACGTAAACGTAATAATACTCGGTGATGCTGTATAAATAATTTAGAGGAGATCTCGGTGGATGGGTTTGGATTATATAGGAATTTTTACTTTTCGTTATTATTTCTCTGTGACTCAAATTTTGCTAAACTTCAGTTTTTCAAATTTATTTAAAACAACGATGTAAAGCAGCATTGCTTCCTCATTACTTTTAACTTTTTACAAAGCTTCCTCTATGAAGGAGGCAATATTGATAAACATATTTCCTCATAGAGGTAAATTTGTAAAAAGTTTAAAATGATGAGAAAGCGACATGCAAGTTTCTACGTTGCATAATTTTTTTTATCGATGTGAGTAAGAATTTCTTATGATTTTGAAGAATTTATTTGTTACTTGACAGTAATTCTTGTGATTTATTACCATTTCATTTATACAATTTTATGAGTTTTATTTTTTATCTGATTATATATTGGAAGAGAAAAATAGGACAAGATTTTGATTACAGGAAAGAATGTTTATTTTTGTCCGCTTGGCCGAAAACCAAATAAAAATTATTGTTTTGCTAAAAAACAATATTCTTCGTAAATAAAAAAAATTAGAAGGTACAATTAAATTGCTACTGCATTCAGGAGTTTATGAAGAACAAATTAACATTGTTTGCAATTAATATGCGATGGCATAAAAAATTAACCGCCTGTTTTCGAGAAGATCTTTTTTTCTCTAATCTCTTTCGACGCCCCGAGCGTAAAATGCCGTCCCAATACACTCAGAAAAAAGCTTGGTTAGAATTACCAAAAAACTGGTTAAAAATGTTATCAAGAAAACTTGTGGGCACAACCAAGTTATTGACTAACATAACCAACACGGAAAGAAATGTTTGGTTGTGGCAACTACGTTTTCGATTTGCTGTACACGATGTCTAAAAAATTAGTTGCCTCAACCATATCGAATAGTAACCTCAACTATTCACGATTAGTTCTCGCGAGATTAGTTAGGTTAACTAATCCAATCGTTGGGACTACCTCTCGAATAGTTGGGACTACCATTCGAATCGTCGGTATTATCATTCGAATCGTCGGTATTACCATTCGAATCGTTGGTATTACCATTTGAGTTGTAAGATAAATAGAATAATCGATTGGTTGTGTCAACTCATTTCTTGGTTATGGCAACTAATCTTTTTTTTCCGTGCAGGATTTGGTAAGACAACCAAGTATTTAGTAAGCCTAATCAATAACTTGGTTGCGCCTACCAAATTTTTCTTGGTAACATTTTTAACCAAAATCTTAGTAAGCCCAACCAACCATTTTTCCCCGTGTAGAAGACCAATTTCTCGCACATGTGCAAGTAGTTACGTTCCCCGATAGTCGGACATGCTCAATTCACTGCCAGCGACCAACCTGCACAATTTGCGCAGCTCGCCGCAGATCTAAAAGGAGCTTCGCTATTACACGATCGAATAGAATTATTTTTAGCACAGGATTACGCGCGAAAGTATCGCCAAGTGAAACGTCAGATGGTAAGAATCCTCGGCCGTAATGGTATTTTACCGCAGCTAATTATCCTGGGATTTTATCCACCGCATTATGGTTATAGGGGTTGATCCGGGCCAGAGCCCGTGAGCCTCTACTCTTCAGAACGACTGTCTATCTGCCGTCACAAAAATTGGTTCAAGTCGAGAATAAAAAAAAGAAAGAGGGCGTTAATGAAATTCAACTCTAGTGCCTCGGACTGGCCTTGATTATGCACGTTGCCAAGCGGACCATTGCAGGAATGGGATTGAAAGCGATTTCGACCAGAACGAGCGAGATTTGTGCGACTGACATTAAAATATTGGCAGTTTTGGAATGCCTTCTTTTTTTAGATCAAAGATTCTACGCATTCGGGTAATACGTACAAGAAAGAGCATTTTCAGTTTGGAATAAAATCTCCTGAAAAAAATAGCCCGGAGGTAAAATTCATTGGGTACAGCAAAATAAAAATTTGAAAGTATTTGGAAGAACCTAAAAAATCCGAGGATATTTTATCTTGAAGAAAGATATGGAAGAAAGATAGCAGAGAATGTGATTTTTTTAGGAATGGTTTTTTGGGTTTTTCTCGGCTCTTATTGGTCCTATCACTTAAACTACCTTATATCCAAGGCATTCAGCCATGAAAAAACATGGAATTGACTGTAGTACAAATTGGGAATATGATGTGCAACAGTTGTTCGAATTTTTACCGTTTTCGATTGATAAGTAGATTTTTTCAGGATCACGTTTTTTTGTTGTAAATATTGCCTCAAAGATCTAATTACAGAACTTTTTATCCAAGAATATTAATCCTTTAACGGCGATGTCCCTTTTTGGTTTTAAGAAGAAAAATATAATTTTGGCCACTGTTCTAAAAAAAAAAGTTGAAAACATAATTTTTCTAAATTCTCTTTTTGAATTTTCACTTATACACGCGTTTCCCTATTATAAAATTACATTGAAGAATGTATTCCTCATGGAATTTCGTTGATTGTAACATTTTCCCATACGTTTTGGGTGGAGTTTAAAAAATGCATGTAGGGGCGCTTTTTTTCTAGGCCGACTAATGTAAAAAGAACCCTTAACATCGTGTTGATAATAAAACAGTCTAATTCAGAGAATGTGATTCGACATGATTTTCTTTGCTCTCGCATAATAAGACGTTATTCGTTATCAATAATCTGTTCTGCCCTAATTCGTGACATATATTTTCAAAAATAGCCATTCCTCCAATTTAGCAAAAGTGCTTCAATGGCCGTTAAAGTAAAGCACTTTGCGCAACCATGAATGTTCCAATTCCTTCGAACCGTTCCATGAAATAGGCAAAGATTAATCGATATGCATGGGAGATAATCGTTCCAGCATCTTTTATAGCGCCGCCGTCTTGACGAAACGAAATGCTGAAGGTAATGTCTCGACGTGACTTTTACGGAGTAAAACCGTAACGCCTAGCGTCGTATTTTTCTCTCTTGATATATCCATATATATATATATACATACATATATGTGTGCCTTCTTCTTGTAGCCCTCTCCACTATTTTTCCCCGCTTCTGGAAAATAGATCGAGCTGCGGCTCCCGATCGCGGTATTTCAATTTCATACGCGAGTGCCCCTGTCATTTTCTCGTATGTAGAAAGTGTCAGGGAGTAATGAAAAATTTACGTAGGACTCGGGTGCTGCCGTTGGGTGGGTTGCTTCAGGCCTGGAAGCTGGCACGAAACTCTACCACGACGGATAGCAGCACCAGCGGAACATCGCGCATCAGGGGGAAAGGCGTCGAGACGCGTTACTGCCGGATGTACCACCGGGGATGTCGTGCGGTCACAGACATTCGCTCGGCGACCTCGTCCCCTGCATCAGCCTCGTATTTCGAACGCTGCAAATAGAATTCGGAAAATTGCATTCACCACGCCTGACATATATATATATATATATATATATATGTATATATATATATATATATATATGTATATATATATATATATATATATGTATATATATGTATGTGTGCCGTGCTGCAACGATAATATGAGTTAAAGCCGATATAGCGAGATGATCTTGATCGACGACAACCTTCGACGTTAAAGCACCGAAAAATACGAGAGTTGGACTTTGTCCAACGTGAAGGCAAGTTGACGGTAGCTCCACCATTTTCCGAGGGCAAACCGAGCAAGCGGCAAAACTCTGTTGTTACCCCCTGAAACTCGAGCAACCAGAGAGGGATACCCAAGGATCCTTCGTATTGAAACCACCGTTGAAACTTTTTTCCACCGGAAAAGAGCTCTCAAAAACCTACACGAGGGTCAATACATACATCGCTGTTACGTATACGCCGATATATTGGGCATTCCCTGCCGATTTAGCTACTTTCCTCTATAGCTACTTTCTTTCCTATATAGCTACTTTCTTAATATTTTGTTTATACAAATTAAGTAGTTGCTTTTTTTTCTAACTGTTCATATATTGGAAGAGAAAAATAGAACAATATTTTGTTCACAGTTTTTTTTTTGGAAATTTTTGTCACCTTGAAAATCAAATTAAAATTATTGTTTTGAGATAAATAAATATTTTTCGTAATTAAAAATAGAAGTTAAAATAAATTGCTATTGCATTCAGATGTTTATGACAAAAAAATTTGCATTGTTTAACATGTATTTGGTTTGCCCTATTTTTTTTTAACTTCCGAATATAAATACTTTAGTCCAGTCCTAAATTCCTAAATTTGTAAAAAAAAAATTGAACACAATCGGAAAAGATAATCTTAAATCGTGGTATCGGATTAATTATAAATTATTTTTAAGATGATAGAAAAAATAGCTGAACTAAGTTAATGTCCTATACGTATATGGGTCATTCCATCTCGATTCGACCTGGGTCTGACCCTCGTACTCCCTGATTTGGCTCGTAAATTCTTGTAGGATTGGTTAGACCCTCAAATTCATCAGATTTTATTTTTTTAAATTTTTTCTATGCAAATTTTTTTTAAATATTTTTTTAAAGTGGTATATTGAATGCTATAATTTAAAAATCTGAAAAATACTTTGTTAAATATAAAAAATTTTTAGCTTATAGTGAAAGTGGGAAAAATTTTTCTTTTTATAATTTGGAAGATTTTTCTTCACATAGTTTTTAAACTTTTTTGATTAAAAAAATTATTAAAAAATAGAAAAAAAAATCAAACTACTAGGGATGACTTGTCAAGCATTTCTGTATATGAAATTATATTTTTCAGAATTTATTCAGATTTTTTAATTATGGCACGCTGGTGCTAGAATGTGGCATGAATGGTGCTGGAATAGTCTTAGTTCAGAAAAATTTGAGAAATTCCTAAAAATCTGAAAAAATTCTAAAATATTCGAGTTTACATAAATAAACGTTTGACCAATCGCCTGTAGTAGATTTTTTTTTCTATTATTTCATATAATTTTTTAAAGTAAAAAAAGCTTAAAAACTATAAGAAGAAAAATTTTGCCCTTTGGCTATAAGCTAGAAAATTTTGATATTCAACAAAGTATTTTTCAGAATTTTGTCAGATTTTTACATTATGGCATTCGATATGTCACTTTAAAAAAATATTTTAAAAAAATTGGCATAGAAAAAATAAAAAATAAAATCTGGTGCATTTGAGGGTCTAACCAAACCTGCAAAAAATTACGAGCCAACTCGGGAAGGTTGAGGGTCAGAACAGGTCGAATCGGGATGGAATGCCCCATATATAAAAAGTATTCAAACATAGAAGTAAAGATACGTATGAGAATAAAATCTCGGGCAAATCTATAAAATCGAGAAGAACCCGGAACGAAAAGTCCTGTTGATTTTATATAAACTCCGTAGTTTCCTAACAGCACTTTATGCTGAATATATCGAAGCTCGTGGGTGAGACGATAATACACTTCGATTCTCCGATATTTCTCCGAAGAGGTAAATCCATCCAGAAGACGTATTAGCAGAGAACGACTTGAGAAACTTGATTAAACTCGTCTCTCAGGATTTGGGTTTAAGTTTTCGGTAAACATACGTAGATTCAGCTTTCTCAGAACGCGAGGTGGTTGCTTCGAACGCTCTCGTCACTTGTGAGCTCGTTGACTCGTGAATGAGCTCACATTCTTACTTTCAATCAAAACTTGAGAATTGCTCGTTCGATGATTATGGCTTCGTCGGAATAACCACGATTAATATTATTGAAGAGATCTCGACTCGTTGAGTGGGTGAGTCTCTCGTCGTTCTCCTGCCGACGTCGATTCACCCAGATTTCCGTTCCTCAAAAAAGAAAATTACTATACTTTGAACATTTTCTACGCTTCGGAGTTTTCGAGTAAAATTTTTTTCCACATTTTTAATGGACAAATATTTATAGCCCAAGTAAAAAAATGGTATATAATCTGACATATGGAATTGAGCATATATAGTCTGTATAAACTCTATATGCAAACTATGTAGCATTCTCTGTCAATTCAGCCACTTTTTTTCGACCCTCTCCGATTTGCCCTGTAATTGGTTATATGAATGTACCACTAAAAAGCACTCTATGTGAATTTTTTCAGATTATTAAAAATAATTTTTCAGAAAATGGCTTTTTTTATTCAACTGCAAATATCTCAGAATTTTGAAGTTACTGAATAAAAATGTCAGCACATAAAAGTTGTCATTTATTATTAGCTTTCGAGTGGAATATTCCAAATAATTGTCATGTTCCTGTGAGTATGATTTTTTTCATAAACATGGACCAATTACTTTTTAATTAAAAAAAGGATATTTTTTTTACTGAAAAAATTACAGAGTATTGCTACATGACTGTTGATATCACAAAAAAATCGCCAGAGTGGCACCGATCGAGCTTCCGGTATAAAAAAAAATAATTCCCCCGTTTTTCGAAACTTCCACACGAATAATTTTTTTTAATACCGTAAACTCGATCCTTGCTACTCTGATGATTTTTTTGCAATATATACAGTCATGCAAGAATACTCTGTAATTTTATTAGCCAAAAAAAGTAACCTTTTTTTTTATCAAAAAAATAATAATGCCCCCGTTTTTCGGAACCTTCACACAAATGCATTTTTTAATACTAGAAGATCGATCGGTACCATTCTGGCGATTGTTTTGTGGTATCAACAGTCATGTAGCAATACTCTGTAATTTTTTCAGTAAAAAAAATATCCTTTTTTTAATTAAAAAATAATTCCTCCATTTTTCGGAAAAAAATCATACTCACAGGAACATGACAATTATTTGGAATATTCCACTCGAAAGCTAATAATAAATGACAACTTTTATGTGCAGACATTTTTTTTCCAGTAACTTCAAAATTCTGAGATATTTGCACTTGAGTAAAAAAGCCATTTTCTGAAAAATTATTTTAAAAAATCTGAAAAAATTCACATAGAGTGCCTTTTAGTGGCACATTCATATAATCAATTACAGGGCAAATCGGAGAGGGTCGAAAAAGAAGTGGCTGAATTGACAGAGAATGCTTCCTATATGCAATTTATATATAAGATCAACTGTGAAGTTGGGTTTATGTATTAATTGGATATAGATTATATATAGAGTTTATGCAAATTATATATGCCCAATTCTATGTTTAAAACTATACATAATTTTTATATACTCAATATATAATTTTTTTACTTGGGAGGAAACGTGAAAATATGGTCAGTATCTTCTTTTTGAAAAGTATGCAGATTTCTATTAATAATCGGACATTTCCCTGCTCTGGTTTCAGAGTTCTTATGTCTACAAAGGACTTTGTTAATAACTCTATCGGCTTGAAGAATGAAAGTTTATTCTCGTGCTCTATTGATCCTAGAGCGAAAAGGACATTTTTCCCGATCAGCTTGTTATTTTTATCTCGGACCCACTGTTTAAAAATGCTCATATTTGTCGTAATTGTAATTATAGATGTGCTTCAGGTCAACGTACTCTTGGTCGAAAAAAAAACAAGCCCATATGATATTTGCTGAATTCGACGCAAATTTTTATCACATTTCGTTAAATTCTTGGTAACATTTTCAACCAAACTTTTGGTGACATTTTAAACTAAATTCTTGGTAACGTTTTCAACTAAATTTTAGTGACATTTACAATCAATTTTTTGGTAATATTTTCATCAAATTTTGGTGACATTTTCAACAAAATTTTTAGTGACATTTTTAACAAAATTCTTGGTGACATTTTTTGCAAAATTCTTGGAAACATTTTAAACCATATTCTTAGTAATATTTAAAACCACATTCTTAGAAACATTTTCAACTAATTTTTGGTGACATTTTCAATCAAATTCTTGGTAATATTTTCATCAAAATTTTAGTGACATTTTCAACAGAACTCTTGGTGATATTTTTAACAAAATTCTTGGTGACATTTTTTGCAAAATCCTTGGTAGCATTTTTAACCAAGCTCTTATTAGCACCAACCAATTCTTTTCGTCCATGCAAAACGAATTCACCATACATTTTTTCACCGTACAATAATTTGAATGAATCCTATTTTTCCAGATGTCTGAACTTGCTGAAATCTCGCATATTCATCTGCAGAAGATGTTAGATGGTCGCCAACGTTTGTACTTGGCAATCCTAAATGGAAGGTGCTCTGGCCTACGGGCACGTATACCTACCCTTTATACGTGGTGTATTCACCAACCTATATATACGAACTGGACGTACCTACCTACAAACGCGTGCCGGCTGACATTTTAATGCGAGCATTCATCACGAAAGCCAACACGCGACTCGAGCTTCGGTGACCGCGCCACCAGAACCAGCAGAACCAGAATCAGCCCAGAGCAATGGAATAAATTTGGCGAACTCTGATGCGGCATAAACGGTGCTCCCTCGATGACCGGACGCTCCCGTTTAACTGGCGCATTATTCACACCCCCAAAATCGCGTGTGCCCCCTCGAATCCTCTTTCCATCTCTCCTCTGATCCACGTAGCTGTACTTGTATGGGTATGGATGGTCCACACCCATTGCTATGGCGAGCAAGTTCATCCCCTGCACTAGCAAGCAACGGCCCTTCGAACCAATGCCTTTTTTACAGATCCCGCTTGCGCCATCACCATGGGCAACGAATTTACGCGAATTTACACAGCTATATATGGATGGAAGCTGCGACCATGGCTGTATATAGGCTGTAGGATACTACGAACGTTCTGTACGCGAGGGCACGTTCGCCTCGGTGAATATGCGCGAGCATTTTCACGCGCGTT
This sequence comes from Ephialtes manifestator, assembly GCA_963970395.1. Lineage (NCBI taxonomy): Eukaryota > Metazoa > Arthropoda > Insecta > Hymenoptera > Ichneumonidae > Ephialtes > Ephialtes manifestator. The sequence continues at coordinate 19,285,706 of OZ019975.1, forward strand.
GCGCTCAAATACCAACGGCAATATTCCAAATAACTTTTCCATGGAATTTCGGAGAACCGAACATGGGTTCACGAATGAAATAATACTAATGTTTAACTCGATCATGTTTGAATTTTTTTTTCTCCTACGTCATCATGACCATCCATATGTGGTTGGATGTTTCAACGATAAATCGTTAATATCGAAATGACCAATGGGATTTATATCACATACGAGCGGCAAGTCAGCAGAAAATAATTATTGGGTGTTTGATTTCATTTGGGTTATTCTGGTGTTAAAATTGTTTTACAAAATTGATACCAATGGTAAAAAGAATGTTTTATATTGTGTCGTCGAGATGCTTTTATTTCTTTTTAGTTTTTATTATTTACAAACAAATATTTGCAGTTTCCGTAGAATAGGTGTCGGTTTATAATTCGAAAATTCTAAATTGATAACGTGAGAAATCTGGAAAACGTCGTTTTTTGCATTTTTATTCAATCTTTGAGTTATCGAAAAAGAAGAGGTTCATAATCAGCAGGAAAATTCCGATCAGGTACGTTGTTGAAATTTAGTAAAAATTGATTGTTTTTGCCGACTTTGGAACATCCAAAATCACAGAATTAATTGGTATTAATTTTTTGGCGAAAGATAAAAATTGAAAAACCGGATCTTAGGTATATGTAAAAATATTAGTATGCCAAGTTCTCAAATAATTAATATAAAAATAAGTGCATGAAAACTTTAAATAAAAAATAAATAATTCCAGCTTCTTATGAAAAATAAAATACAACCCCATAAATCCATCTGCCATTTTATTTTTCATCATGCACCCAACCCACAAACGAAGAACTGGTCACATCTGAAAAAAAGAAGGAAAACATACCGAGAGAAAAGATTTCATTGACGCCAAAGTAATGGGTGGATTGATTTTTTTTTTTTTTTAATCAAGTAAATATTTCTTTGATTTCAATGAAATAGTGCAATTGAATTTCAAAGAGAACATTTCATTGCCTGTAAATAAAGATTTACTAAGTGAGCATATAATAAAGAAACAGTTTCATTGTTTTAAAGAGACGTTTTCATTTGTTCAAAGAAACATTTTCATTGATCTCTCTTTCGCACCTAACCTCACTTTTTTGTTTCCCGGTTCTCCCGAACGAACAGCTTTGAGTTTCGAGGAGCCAGAAGCTTAGTCTATTTCTGCCATACTTCCTTACATACTCACAAAATTTGAGCTTTACCTGCCGCGTACTTCAGGAAAAAATAGGTTTCGAAATTTTGAGCTGGAAAGAAGAAGGTTTCATTGAATCAGAGACGATGTCATTGAAATCAATGAAAAAGTTTTATTGGTTTAAAGAAATGTTTCTTCGAATCAATGTCACTACTTTTCATTGCGTTTGGGATCATTCAAAGAAAAGATAGTATTGAAATTCAAGTATTTCATTGGCAAAGATTGCCGTGAATCAATGAAACTATTTCTCTCGGTGCACAACGTTGCCATAAGGCCAAAAAAGAAGATCCTTTCGACGCACAATGTACTTCATTATCCATTTCCATCTACACGCTAATACAGGCCCATATGATATAGAATAGTAATTATTTTGACTACCCTCACCCCCTTAATACCCACTAGTTAATTATCGCGTACAGAGTGTTACAAAGCTGCTTAGTGATAAATTTATAACCTCCATAGAGATGAGTGCATGCACATATATACATATATATATAAATTCTCGAAAATTCTTTTTTTTTTCACTACATAAAATTTTTTCCTCTTTTTTAGAATTGCAACTCCATCAGCGGCGGCAGAGCGGCAACGGCGGATCACATTAAAGCCAACGCGCGTTACCGGCGGCACACGGTCGAAAGTAATTTCCGGCAGGCGAATGGAGTAGATTGGCTTCCTGTTGCTGATATTTAAATGGACTCGCCTCTCCCGCTACCACCTTGAATTCTCAACCCCTTGAGCTTCTTTCTCTCTCGCATCGCTTGTGTCCCCAGGGTAACATAGCGCTGTGAGATGTTGCACAGGACGAGACCGAGCCTGTGGTACGTGAAGAATTTATGGTGAGCCGCTGCCGCGGCCCACTTTCTCTCTGTCTTTCCTTGGAGCTCCGGAATACAGAAAGACACGCTAAATCCTCAATCCGAAAGCTTTCTCTCACTTGGTTCGATTCTCATTCTCTCTCCGTTTCCGTGTGTTGATCGTGTGCGTTCGAGAGGCGGGCAATTGGAAGCGATTGGATTAGGAATATAGCACAGTAAATCGGCGACACTCACGTTTGCCTAAGCTCGTATAAATCGTAATCGAGTTTTCCAGCCGGGCTGGCGAGTCGCGATCATAAAATTCATTCTCACTGGCTATCTTATATCCGCAAGGATATCGAGAATTCGTTGACCCTGCTATATAATACTTACTCAGACAGTTTGCTAGATCGATAGCTTATTGCTTTTTAAAAAAACTCGGCATGAAATGAAATCACGGCTTCCGCTTCTTCTGGCGCTTTGGTTGGATCTTGATAAGTGGCCAATCATGGCCACTGAAAAAAGATTAATGTCAGCTTTAATTTTGTAAGTTATGTTGAAAAGTTTTTAAATGGTTAGTGTCGTCATATGAAATTGTGTGGTTAGTGTGCTAATTTAAAGCGTTTGAAGCGGGAAGGTTGTAAAAAATGTTTAAAGCTGGGTGTTCACGTTAGCCGAATAAACCCTTTAATTTTTTGGCGCGTGAAAATACGAAAACACAAAAAACTATTTTGACATTTTTGTACTGCTAATAAATTAAAATAAATATTTTTATTTGTATTCTGAATTAAATAGTTATTGCCCACAAATATATATATAGAAACTTTGTATTAATTCTACAGAAAAATTTTGGTTATTTGGTAGTTCTACAAAAAAATTTTATAAGCATTTTTTTTAACGTAAAATCCCATAAAAATTGAATGTGCGTATGCATCGGGCTTTTTTTACGCGCGGTGCTAAAGGATCTATTCTATTTACGACTAGATCGGAGGCACGAAATGTCGATGAACATAATATTTATGTGTACGTTTCTGGGCAAAACTTTTTAGTTCGCAATACAACAAGAAAATTATTTAGTTTTTACTGTGATGAACAAAAACCAAAATAAATTTTTTTTCATAAATGCCATTTTTCAGTTATTCCCATTTGAAAAAGTGTCCACTTGTTCAGAATTTTTTTACAACGTGTTTGCCTGACGATTTAAGAATAGTTTCATGGGGATTTAAACAAATTCGTGTCTGTCGTGTCGAGTGAAAACTTAAGTAGAGTTTTGTATCTATGCCAGAGTTAAACTGTTCTTTATCTTAGTTGAGCGAAACCTTGCTGTGAAGAATAAAAACCAAAAGAACATTTTTCAGTTATTCCGATTTGAAAAAGTGTCCACTTGTTCAGAATTTTTTTTACCACGTGTTTGCCTGACGATTTAAGAATAGTTTCATGGAGATTTGAACAAATTCGTGTCTGTCGTGTCGAGTGAAATCTTAAGTGGAGTTTTGTATCTATGCAAGAGTTAAACTGTTCTTTATCTTAGAGGAGCGAAACCTTGCTGTGATGAATAAAAACCAAAAGAACATTTTTTTCTTAAATGCCATTTTTCAGTTATTCCGATTTGAAAAAGTGTCCACTTGTTCAGAATTTTTTTTACAACGTGTTTGCCTGACGATTTAAGAATAGTTTCATGGGGATTTGAAAAAATTCGTGTCTGTCGTGTCGAGTGAAATCTTAAGTGGAGTTTTGTATCTATGCAAGAGTTAAACTGTTCTTTATCTTAGAGGAGCGAAACCTTGCTATGATGAATAAAAACCAAAAGAAATTTTTTTTCTTAAATGCCATTTTTCAGTTATTCCGATTTGAAAAAGTGTCCACGTGTTCAGAATTTTTTTTACAACGTGTTTGCCTGACGATTTAAGAATAGTTTCATGGGGATTTAAACAAATTCGTGTCTGTCGTGTCGAGTGAAATCTTAAGTGGAGTTTTCTATCTATGCAAGAGTTGAACTGTTCTTTATCTTAGAGGAGCGAAACCTTGCTGTGATGAATAAAAACCAAAAGAACATTTTTTTCTTAAATGCCATTTTTCAGTTATTCCGATTTGAAAAAGTGTCCACTTGTTCAGAATTTTTTTTACAACGTGTTTGCCTGACAATTTAAGAATAGTTTCATGGGGATTTAAACAAATTCGTGTCTGTCATGTCGAGTGAAATCTTAAGTGGAGTTTTGTATCTATGCAAGAGTTAAACTGTTCTTTATCTTAGAGAAGCGAAACTTTGCTGTGATGAATAAAAACCAAAAGAGATTTTTTTTCTTAAATGCCATTTTTCAGTTATTCCAATTTGAAAAAGTGTCCAATTGTTCAGAATTTTTTTTACAACGTGTTTGCCTGACGATTTAACAATAGTTTCATGGAGATTTGAACAAATTCGTGTCTGTCATGTCGAGTGAAATCTTAATTAGAGTTTTGTATATATGCAAGAGTTAAACTGTTCTTTATCTTATAGGAGCGAAACCTTGCTGTGATGAATAAAAACCAAAAGAACATTTTTTTCTTAAATGCCATTTTTCAGTTATTCCGATTTGAAAAAGTGTCCACTTGTTCAGAATTTTTTTTACAACGTGTTAGCCTGACGATTTAAGAATAGTTTCATGGAGTTTTGAACAAATTCGTGTCTGTCGTGTCGAGTGAAATCTTAAGTGGAGTTTTGTATCTATGCAACGGTTAAACTGTTCTTTATCTTAGAGGAGCGAAACCTTGCTGTGATGAATAAAAACCAAAAGAACATTTTTTTCTTAAAGGCCATTTTTCAGTTATTCCCATTTAAAAAAGTGTCCACTTGTTCAGAATTTTTTTACAACGTGTTTGCCTGACGATTTAAGAATTGTTTCATGGGGATTTGAACAAATTCGTCTCTGTCGTGTCGAGTGAAATCTTAAGTGGAGTTTTGTATCTATGCAAGAGTTAAACTGTTCTTTATCTTAGAGAAGCGAAACCTTGCTGTGATGAATAAAAACCAAAAGAACATTTTTTTCTTAAATGCCATTTTTCAGTTATTCCCATTTGAAAAAGTGTCCACTTGTTCAGAATTTTTTTACAACGTGTTTGCCTGACGATTTAAGGATAGTTTCATGGAGATTTGAACAAATTCGTGTCTGTCGTGTCAAGTGAAATCTTAAGTGGTGTTTTATATCTATCCAAGAGTTAAATTGTTCTTTATCTTAGAGGAGCGAAACCTTGCTGTGATGAATAAAAACCAAAAGAACATTTTTTTCTTAAATGCCATTTTTCAGTTATTCCCATTTGAAAAAGTGTCCACTTGTTCAGAATTTTTTTTACAACGTGTTTGCCTGACGATTCAAGAATAGTTTCATGGGGATTTAAACAAATTCGTATCTGTCGTGTCGAGTGAAATCTTAAGTGGAGTTTTGTATCTATGCAAGAGTTAAACTGTTCTTTATTTTAGAGGAGCGAAACCTTGCTGTGATGAGTAAAAACCAAAAGAACATTTTTTTCTTAAATGCCATTTTTCAGTTATTCCCATTTGAAAAAGTGTCCACTTGTTCAGAATTTTTTTACAACGTGTTTGCCTGACGATTTAAGGATAGTTTCATGGAGATTTGAACAAATTCGTGTCTGTCGTGTCAAGTGAAATCTTAAGTGGTGTTTTATATCTATCCAAGAGTTAAATTGTTCTTTATCTTAGAGGAGCGAAACCTTGCTGTGATGAATAAAAACCAAAAGAACATTTTTTTCTTAAATGCCATTTTTCAGTTATTCCCATTTGAAAAAGTGTCCACTTGTTCAGAATTTTTTTTACAACGTGTTTGCCTGACGATTCAAGAATAGTTTCATGGGGATTTAAACAAATTCGTATCTGTCGTGTCGAGTGAAATCTTAAGTGGAGTTTTGTATCTATGCAAGAGTTAAACTGTTCTTTATTTTAGAGGAGCGAAACCTTGCTGTGATGAGTAAAAACCAAAAGAACATTTTTTTCTTAAATGCCATTTTTCAGTTATTCCGATTTGAAAAAGGGTCCGCTTGTTCAGAATTGTTTTTACAACGTGTCTGCCTGACGATTCAAGAATAGTTTCATGGAGATTTGAACAAATTCGTGTCTGTCGTGTCGAGTGAAATCTTAAGTGGAGTTTTGTATCTATGCAAGAGTTAAACTGTTCTTTATCTTAGAGGAGCGAAGCCTTGCTGTGATGAATAAAAACCAAAAGAACATTTTTTTCTTAAATGCCATTTTTCAGTTATTCCGATTTGAAAAAGTGTCCACTTGTTCAGAATTTTTTTACAACATGTTTGCCTGACGATTTAAGAATTGTTTCATGGAGATTTGAACAAATTCGTCTCTGTCGTGTCGAGTGAAATCTTAAGTAGAGTTTTGTATCTATGCAAGAGTTAAACTGTTCTTTATCTTAGAGGAACGAAACCAGAACTGCAGAATCGTTACAAACGAAGGCGATTAAGGAACATCTACCGGCTAATTTGGACATTCCAATGGGTAGAAGGGAAGGGTTTAGTGAAGCAGCAATACATCCTGCTTCATTCGTCGTTTTTAGCTTTTAACGCTCCAGGGTGTAGTACGTAGAGCGTGCGGCTCGGGAGGTACATTGCAGTCCCGGTGTCTCGGAGTTAAACGATCTCATTAGTAACATAGATCTAGTGGTGAAGATCTAGGGGACTTGCGGAGGAGTAATGGTCGCCCTGGCTAAGGCGGACGAAATAGATCTTGGACGCTCAGTCACTGTACTATAATCATCTATACATCTATATATATATTTGCATTACTTGCACCGTTACAAGAATTAATTTACAAGGCTTGTCAAAAGTTTAGTCAAGGAAAATAATTTCGAAATGAGAAAACTTCAACCGTTTGAAATTAGTTTTTTGGTCTTCCGAGATTCCAAAACTATATGAAGTCGAATATTGAACTTTGCTCACAAGATAAATCCACAATTCAAATTTCATTAACAAAATAAATAAAAAAATAAATTTATAAGATGAGTAAATGATGAAGAAAATAATGTTTTTCAAAAGATTAGAAACAGAAAATACAATTTTTTTTCAAATTTGGAAATATCTGTTTTTGACTAATTTATTTGTAATTTTTTGGCGTTTTTATTATCAGAAATCAATATTCTCAGTGTCTTTAATTACGTCAATTGTTTCCTCGTAGAGAAAGTTTTGTTTTCTGAAAAAAAAAAAAATTCGACATATTCATGTCATCCTATTTTAATTTTGCAACATTGCTCTGTGTTGTGTGGCCTGAAAAAAATACCCTGTGTGTGTGTCATGGATATAAAATGAATAAATCTCTTATAACTCGAAAAAGGGTCGGAATATCAGGCTGAATCAAGCGGGCGGATCAAGCAGTTTTTACCCTTTCATCGTTATGAATTTAATTGAAATTCATTGTGTCCTTCATATTTTATCACCGCTCAAATGTTTTTTTAAATTGAAAAACGATGTAAACACGCTAACTCGTACAGATTAGAACCTAACGATCTGAAAATTTCTCCACCCTTGCAATTTCGACTGCAATTGATTGGCATAGCATTTGGGCAGAATCGACAAAGAGGTTCAAAAGTTATGACTTTTTAAAATTTATTTTTTCCGATTCAATAATATAATAGTATAACGCGTGAACGGCTCGACGTATTTTACAAAAAATGTACATGCTACATGTGGAGCAGATACTTCTTGACAATTGTGGTAAATTTCATAAAAATTTATACAGCCATTTAAGTTTTATAACATTCAATTTTTATTTATTTTCGAAAAATTGAAAAAAAATTTATCGACATATTTTTTCAGCGCACTGTTAGAAAAGATTGGAAGTTTTTACTCATTAACTCGTCATCGAAATTTAATATACAATTGTGGTATAAAATTCATGTACTTTTCCAGTAAAATTAAAGCAAATTATTAAAATTCAAGTATTTTTACTGTAAAATTAAAGTACATTATTGAATTTGCTATACCATACATTTATTTTATATTACACTTGTATACTAAATTTAATATACTACACTGAGAAAAATATATAGAAGAATGATAGAGCCGACTATACTGATATAGTTCCCAGGAGACCCGGACATATCGATTTTTACAGGATACTATGTATTTGTTTTGTTGAGCTATAATTATGTTTGCAGCTATTATTTTTGTCATTGTCATTACTTTAAAATATAATCGGCGCTCCAGGGAATTATATTGTATGGTAATAGTAAACTATTATATAGTAAAAGTATAGTATTGTTGCTTTAACCATGTATTTTTCTCTCAGTGTAGTTTATGAATAAAAACTTCCAGTAAAAGTGCACTAAATTTCAAGTAGATTTTTTTCACAGTGCGGCGTAGGATCTATGCAATCTGAACAATACTAAGGAAGTCATATACAACGTTCTACTTCGCATCGTTTTGTTAACCTTTATTTTCTTGTCTCAAATTCCTTAAATTCCAATCGAATAAAACATTGAATTCCCAGTGTGCAATAACCCGTAAGGTGTTGTTTTCTCTATGAATAGCAGACTGTTGATGCCCCGGAATTTCGATTCTCCAAAATTCGAAAGGTATATCAAAGTGCCATGAGAGTTTATACGCAGTGAATTCGGTAGAGCAGTTGGAACATCCTCTTCTCTGGAATTCCATGAAATTATTATCGCGGGTCTAATTCGCAACTCCCCTGATGATCGCGCGTTCCGGCGCCGAGATATCGCGAGTAACTTCGTGGATCAGCAGGCATTTCTGCAGGTGAATATCACGGTGGTGGCGAATTGTACGTAGCCAGTCCGCAACGGTCGAGATCTAAATATTCATCGTATCGGTGAAGGCGAAAGCACCACGATCCGAGTTCATGTTCCACGCTTTTCCAGCAAACCTGTGAATTGCATCATCCGCTATCTCTTATATATGCTATATACTCTCTCTTGCGTACCGACGTTGCATCCCCATCAGGTATAACTCACTGGCTGCTGTTGCTGCTCGTTGCTCGCTGCACTCTGCTCGCGCACTATTACACGACGTACTTTACGTCACGCCGACCGCTGCCTTTATGTGATATTGAAACGTGTTTATGGAAAATAGTTATCGTAAACGAAGGATAATGTTTCCGATCCCTTCTAAAAGGGCATTTCTCTGTTGATGGTAGTGTTGATGTTCTATGGCCGTTGCGTGCTTTATCCAGAGAAAATTTTCATCGTCGTGTCACGTTAGTTCGGTAATCTTTCAATGTCCCATAAACCTATTGCTTTATGCGTACTAGCGTCACGGCTGTTTAAAGGTGGTTTACGCATACACATTGTCAAATAAAACTTTCGCTCGATTTTTAATAATTTTCGATAAGAGAAAAATCGTTTAAAAAAGTCACTGAAAATGTTAACAAAATTAAGTTCTTATATAACAAAGATTTCCATAATTTGCGATAAGAGAACAATCGTTTATAAAACGTCACTGAAAATTACAACAAAATTTTCATAACAAAAAAAATTATTTATTAATTCATTTAAAAAAATTGTTGAACCGACATATCAGAAATTTTCGTACTGGTGCTTTATTAAAGGCTTTTTTTATCAAATAGTACGGCGAATGATTCCGATAATTATTGTATGTAATATGAAACTTTCCTGCAGAAACATATATCCAAGTACTCGCTATTTAACAAAAACTCAACTTTTTAATACATTTAAAAAATTCCCAGTCGTAAAAAAATATGCATAAAAAATCATGCTCATAGAAAAATTAGTGTTCACTTGATAAAAAAAAATGTTAAGTGACTGTGAAGCGAACATGATATTTTTTTCCCGAATTTATAAATAACTTTTCAGCACTATGATTATTTAAACCCAATATTCAAATTGGTATTTAATCCCGTAGTGATTAACTTCTAATAGAATCAAGTTTTCGATTCGAAATTTACGTCCGATGTGCCTTTAATCAAAATTGTATTCCACATGAAGCTTTTCACTTTCATTTATTTCAATTTTCCCGCTGGTTATTACCAGTTACGAGTATCATGTGCGGCGGTCGAATTCTCATTCGTTGAAAATTCGTTTTCAATTTGAATATAATTCGAATGATTGCTCTTTGAAAATGGCTCTTCCTATCCGATTGCACGAATGTCTGATGCGCAACGACCACTACCACTAGTGTAGAGTGAGTCGATTACCCGAATCGCCGAAGCTCTCTGCAATAATCTCTCAGTCCCGCAGGTATACTATTGGTATTACACGACAGTTGTAGTACAAGATAGAGACTGACGTAGCGACTGAAGTAGATTTGAGGATTAAGCCTGACAAATCGTATCTCGTCTCGTCTCCTTCATGTGCAAGTGCAAGTGTAACCACGAGAGCCGATGGTACCCGCAACATGGGCGAGGTTTCGGTTTAGGTTTAGGCATAGACACACAGAGAGTCAGGGAGAGAGAGGTTGTTCGATGTCCAATGGTAGCATAATGCGTCCAGGAGAATACAGGACACACAGTGGCATTATCACAGAGCCAGAAGGTAATAACTCATTGTCCAGCATTACCCTCAGTACGGTGCACGAAGCCCCACAATCAAGTAGTGATGATTTCCTTCCGGTGTTCAACCTACCTGCCTTGCTATCCTCAGACATCTGCTTCATGCTGCACATGTAGATCGTTCCTATTGCTTCTGACTAAGGCTTGATGTGTCAAAATACGGATGCTTTTGTGATGCATATTCTATGACGACATATCCCATCATTAGCAAGAGGCCCAGAATCGCGGAACTTAAGCTGGCAGACAATTTTGTGAGCCTTTTAAACTGGCAGACAATTTTGTGGGCCTTTTAAGCTGGCAGACAATTTTGTGGGCCTTTTAAACTGGCAGACAATTTTATGAGCCTTTTAAACTGGCAGACAATTTTGTGAACCTTTTAAGCTGGCAGACAATTTTGTGGGCCTTTTAAGCTGGCAGACAATTTTATGGGCCTTTTAAACTGGCAGACAATTTTGTGGACCTTTTAAACTGGCAGACAATTTTGTGAGCCTTTTAAGCTGGCAGACAATTTTGTGAGCCTTTTAAACTGGCAGACAATTTTGTGAGCCTTTTAAGCTGACAGACAATTTTGTGGGCCTTTTAAACTGGCAGACAATTTTGTGAGCCTTTTAAGCTGGCAGACAATTTTGTGGGCCTTTTAAACTGGCAGACAATTTTGTGGGCCTTTTAAATTGGCAGACATTTTTGTGAGCGTTTTAAGCTGGCAGACAATTTTGTGAGCCTTTTAAACTGGCAGACAATTTTGTGAGCCTTTTGAGCTGGCAGACAACTTTGCGAACCTTTTGAGCTGGCAGACAACATTGTGAACCTTTTGAGCTGGCGGACAACTTTGTGACCCTTTTGAGCTGGCAGACAACTTTGTGAACCTTTTGAGCTGGCAGACAATTTTTTGGGCCTTTTAATCTTGTAGATAATTTTTAGGTCTTTTAAGGGGTAACATCACTCTAGAATTTTGGAAAAGTCTATTTTTTTTAAACTATACTTTAGAATCATAAAAACAATACGCAGTTGGTCCTAAAGTGACAGTTTCTTTTTTCTAAGTTCATTATCGAGCGCAGGCCTTTGAACCGGTACGAAAAGGAGAAGCCAAGCGTCGAGAAGGTTTGCACATCGGCTAGCATATTATCAGCAATCGATCCTGACGACTTTGAAGTAGAGGAAAGCTTTGGTTACCGAATTTTGAAATTTTTAGCAGTGTTCTTCGCTATATCGCAAGCTGTTGTTTGCAAAAAATGCAAATCAGATCTGCCATTCACCGAATCTTGTAAGTACTCGTAAAACTTTAAACGTGTTTTTCTCAAATGCACTTTTTTCAAATTGGGCGGACCGGTTTTTCAAAAACTGTTGTATATATTCGATTCAAATTTTAACTGTACCTTCACAATAACATTCTCGAGGGTAGTACGTAGTGGTTTTTTTTCAATTTGGCGTAAACTTTCTTTTTTATAAACAATTTACTGCCAATTCTTTTTATCAAATTGAAACTTTTTCCAAATGGGCAGAAATGTTTTAAATTTCATTTTTTTTTAATTCTTGCGCACTACTTAAGAAAAACTTTGGTTTAAAGAATCTAAAGTAGGGTTCACCATGTTTGAGAAAGCTGTCCGCCCGTTTGAGCGTCAACGGAAAAGTAACGGTCTACTACGGGTTCCCAAGGCCGCCATTTTGAATTTTTTAAATTGCAGACACAGTGAGGAATTTAATTAAGAATTTAAACTCACATGCCCAAATGAATTCATTTGATTTTATCGGTATTGCTTCCTCATATACGAAGCTTTGTTTTCATGAAAAAAATTTTGTTCGAGAAAAATGGTTTAGAAAAAATGTCATTCTCCCAAAATTCAAGCTCACACGAAAAATCAGAGAATTTGTTTCAAAAGAAAAAAAATTCTTTGAATTTGCGGAACTGTTTCTTCGTTACTGATTAATACTTTATTTTTGTATGATTGTCATGCACAATCAATGTTCTTAGTAACTGCTATAATTGTGATGCTTGTTCAAACTTTTAATTGTTTTAAACTTTTGTTTATAAATGCAGTAAACCATTGCAGACTGATCAGTGACTTGCAATTGATTTAAATCCAAATAATGCTGTATTTAAATTAAAAATTCTTCAAGGAGGTTCTAATTTAATACCAACTATTTTTTAAGATGGTTTAAATTTAATCCCATTATTATTTTAAGGACGTTCTAATATAACTCCAACTTTTTAAAAAAATGTTTTAAATCTAATTCCGGTTTTTCCTTAAGGGTGTTCCAATTTATCATTCAGACTGTTTGCTCAAATCAATCACTACTTACTGATTAGTCCATAAGAATAATTTTCTGTTATTTGATAAATGATCTTGTAGGTACCGAAGCTGCGTTTTGCCGGTGTTCACTGCAGAAATACATCTCTGTATATAGAACCGTCGGATTTCCATTTGACGTAAGCAAATAACTCGCGGATTTGGCGCGGAGATTGTGTCTCGCTGTTGCTGGTACGCTATACGGCTGGCTTAGGTAGTACAGCAAAAGTAGTGTGGTATTCCAGCGATGCACATATATTATATATACACGTACGTCGCATTCTGCGCTTTCGCACCATCTGGAAACCCGAGACTTCTACGGAATATAAGACGTATATAAGGCGCGCGTGGATTTTTCTTCAATGTGTTTCCGCGGGGATTTTACCTCCTGCTTCGCTGCGAGAAAACGGCGGATCCAGCGAGCGTGCAGTGACGGGTGAATGCGTGCAATAATCTCTGCTCGACGCGGACCAGTTGTGAGCCTGTTTGTAGTGGTACACGACGCGCACATCTGTACTGTATTCGCTGGGGGAGCGAACGACGTGGCCCAGCATCGAGCATTCATCATATCTGTCGATTCTACAGGAGCATCTATCTATAAGACACCTTCCCTTCCTGTACGGCTCTAAATTATCACGTCTGGTCGAAGCGCGCGAACGAACCAACGAGTTGACGCTGTTGGTGCGCGCTAGCATTTGTCGATGTACAGTACAACTGTATTTTGTGAGAATGTATCGTGTTGTGTTTTATCCAATCTTGCATCGGTGAATCCTGGCGCTTGGCAGGGACAACAAATATTTAAGAGGATGCTCTGACCTTTCTGTTTTACCGACCGATTTAATAATATATATTTTGCAGAATGTAAACGTTTTTTGCTCTGTTATACGTCAATCAGACTGCGAGTTGGACAAAATTCAAAATGTATTCTATGTAATATAAAATAATTTTATGAAAAGATATCCAAATTTCGCAACTTTACCATAGTTTTTCAAAATAAATTAATAAAATTTCGAAACGGCTAGAAAGATTTTGAAAAAATCGTATATATTGGGAAAAAAAGTGTACTATTTAATTTGATCAACAGTTTTTTGGTCAGATTTTAAGATTCCTTCTCTTCCTGTAAGACTCTGAATTATCACGTCCGGTCGAAGCGCGCGAACGAATCAACGAGGTGACGCTGTTGGTGCGCGCTAGCATTTGTGGATGTACAGTACAACTGTATTTTGTGAGAATGTATCGTATTGAGTTTTATCCAATCTTGCATCGGTGAATCCTGGCGCTTGGCAGGGAAAACAAATATTGAAGGGGATGCTCTGACCTTTCTGTTTTACCGACCGATTTGAAAATATATATTTAGCAGAATGTAAACGTTTTTCGCTCTGTTATACGTCAATCAGACCGCGGGCTGGACAAAATTGAAAAATACACTCAGACAAAAAATTGATTAAGAATTTTTAAGTTTTTTTTGTAAACTGTTTCGATAATAGTCCTGAAAATGTATTGTATAGAATCTATTCTATACAATTTTATATAACATATATGTAAAATATATGTTATTTGAATTAAATGAAATAACATATATGTAAAATATATGTTATTTCATTTTATTTTAAAATATATGCTATTTTATAAAATTAGAATATATGTAAAATTAGAATTTTACATGTATGTTATATAAAATAGTTTTATGCAAAGATATTCAAATTTCGCAACTTCATCATTGTTTTTCAAAACAAATTAACAAAATTTTGAAACGGGTAGAAAGTTTTAAAAAAAATCATATATATTGAGAAGAAAAGTGTTGTAAGTGTTCTATCGAATTTGTTCAACAATTTTATTTTACTAATTCAATAATAATTTCTCGGCACTATTATTATATAGAATCTACGCTCTTGGCATGTTCAGTGACATTAACTTTTTATCAAATTCTTTTAACTGTTTTTTTTCCATATTCAATACACATTTTTCGGCATTATTATTACACAAAACAATATAATAATCTGAGTATTTTAAAAACTGCGGAAGCGAGGTTCTAGGTGAACAAAAAATCATTATTATTATTTATCCACTATTATTATATATTTAAATATTTTGTTATTATATTATTCTGGACGATTTTCAACTGCCTACTTCGTTTTTTTTAATTACCTAATGAAGCTATTAGTCATAATAAATAAATGAATAAATAATAATAAATCTTACACACACATGCGTACAGATGTTTTTTTCTAAACCACTTATCACTTTTAGACTAAATCAAATATTTGATGACGAAAAAAATAAAAAAAATAAATATTGATAAGCAATGCAGCAGTTCTTATTTAACTCAAGATTGAGTCTGTGGTTAGTTTGCGTGACACCTGCGACTGGGTAATTTTTATGGACGCGTGAGCGTTGCGAGGCCAAGTTTCCTTGTATTCTCTCGCCTCGATCGCCTATCTAAAAGAAACATTGACAAATTGGCCAGCGGGGGTCGTACGTCTCGCCCTCGTATTTACTACGTTTTATCAGGCGTCGTACAACGACGACATGCAACTCATGCGTGAGCATGCTTTATATTTTGTACTTTGTGAGAGCTCCAGTCTCGTTAAAGTGGAAAGTTCGGGGTGAGCCACGCAAACATCGTGTAGTGGGATCGATACCCACTACACAGTTTAATTGAGCAATAAGACGTTTAAAGTCTCGCGCCAGAACATAATTCAATTTCATTGTTAGCGTGAGGAAACCGAGGGCGGATGATATCGTGCCTCACTAACCCTTTTACGAACAATCGAGAACACGAATATTTAGTTTCGACATAGTTCATACGTGTTTACATATGAGGCATTCCATATACATTCAACGAAAAAAAAAAAAAAAGTTTTTTTTCAAATGATTTCTAAAAATCAGGTTATATAATTCCAATAAATGCACCTAATGTGAAATTTGTAAAAATTTTGAAGCCAATTTTCAATTATTTATTTTATTTTTCGCTTACATGGATTTCGGGAATAATTCATGGTATCTAGAGTTTTTTTGAAAAATATCTATTCACGGTGTATTTTGCGCGGTTTTAAAGATAGCGGGCTACAATTCTCTGGACAAATGGAATCGATGAAGATGTCAAAATGCAGTAAATATATATTTTTTAATTTCTATTAAATTTGTATTCAATATTCCGAATGTACAAAAGCCATGAAACTTAAAATTTGTACAAATGTTTAATAGAATAAAAAAATAACTTACATTGAATTTCGTGAAAATCGAAGTACTCACAAATATGTTACGATTTTTTGTTTTTGAAAAAAAAGTCATTTTAGGAAATTTCCGAATAATTCAGTTTCCTAATTAATTGTTATCTTTCAGGAATCTTTATCTATGAGGAAGTCAATGTTAATTAGCATACATTCACATAGAGATAATTTTGTGAAAGTTACAAATTACTGAAAAAGCCAATATGTACATTTTGACTTTGCAAACTTTTTGCATTTTTAATTGCCATTATTTTTAAGCTCAAAAGTTTGGAAACGTCTTACGACTTTCTTGAACTAGCATGAATCTAGCTGGATCCGTTTTTTCTTTTGCATTTTGTTGCCACCAAAATGCATACTTCCAATTTCTATGTCTTTCCATTTTGTTCCTTCTTCTCCGCGTCACGAAGTATGTGGAATGGGGAAAAAGAAAAGTTGTGCATTTCGGTATCCGAGCACTGCTGCTGCTGCCAGAGAAAAGTAATGCGTATTTCTTATTTGTTCGAAGTTGAATGTGATATGGGAACGACCGGGGCATCGCTTTTCACCGCACCAAGAATTTTTCAGCTGAGTTTCTGGAGATAAAGCTCGACTGTGCCGGAAAAAATTACACGAGGGTGGCTTCGAAACATTTTCCAAGTTTCAATGCATGCTGATGATTTTTTGATGATGATACATTAATGCGATTGTTATATTTGCGATCCATCCTGTCAACAATAATTTCGATGCGCTTCGTGAGTTATAATTTCGTATGAATAATAAAAGCTCTGACTACGTCACTAAATAAACGAAATTACCATAAGCTTTAAAAGAGGCAACTAAAATATGTGTTTTATTGGCTGAGAATAATATAATTTTATGCTACGATGCATCGAGTATTATTTGTTGAGTATGTGACTCTAAATAACAATACTTTATTCTCCATTTACTGGAAATGATGATAAATAATAACGCAAATAAGCATAACATTATGATTACGTATAAATAACAAAAACCATGATCACGTCACTAAACAAACGGAATTACCTTCAAATTTAAACGAGGCAACCTAAACATGTATTTTATTGGATGAGAATAATATGATTTTATGTTATGATACATCGAGTATTGATTGTTGAATATCTGACCCCAAATATCAATACTTTATTCTCCGCTTACCAGAGATGAAGATAAATAATGCAAATTAGCACAAAATTATAATTATGTATAAATCACAAAAGTTATGATCACGTCAGTAAATAAATAAAATTACCTTAAGCTTTTAAAAAGGCAATTTAAATATGAGTTTTATTGGTTGATAATAATATCATTTCATGTTATGAACATGGAGTATTATGTTTTGAGTATGTTACTCCAATTATTTTCCACTTGTTGGAAATGTAGATCAGTAATAACGTGAATTAACGTAAAAGTATTTAAAATAAGAGCGCAGAGCGCGGAGAGATTAAACCTGGTAAGCCAAGGATCGTTCAGCTGATTTTGAGCAGGCAGATTGCATTAACATTGAGAGGAAGAGAATTATGATAAGTATTATTAGTTTATGAACGAAATATCGTTAAGTTTAATTTATTACAGTCTTCAATCTGGAGCACTATGTGAATGCCGGATATGGACATTTTTCGTGACACGCTGCGATGCAACAAAATTTAAATTCATTATTCAAGTGTATTATAATAAATATGATATAATAAATAGATAATTCCATACCAAATGGGCCACCCAAATTTAGCACGATCGCAAAAAGTGTTCAATATTCTTTCAAAAGTCGTTTAGAGTATCACGAATATCCATAAATTATTTCAGAATTTTAACATGGTTTGCCCAAAATTTAATAACGATTTTTTTTATATTAGCTTTTTCAATTCGCTGCATATTCAAAATTACCGATCCCACAAAAAATTTGTTTCTGTATAAAATTTAAGTTTTTGAATGTACTTATTAATTTAAAAAAAAAAATTTCGTTGTGACAGACAATTCAAATTTTTTTCAAAATTTCACCAAATTTCCATCAATATGCTTACAAACTACAGAAAAATTGACGTAATCGAAAATGAGTGGCCGATTTGATATGGAATGGCCCAAATGTATGATAATTCTATTTACTATTGCTGAGTGTTATTCTCGTTTTTCTGTCTTTGACAATCATTTTTGGTACGTTAGGGGAACAGCTTTTTTTAAGACATTAAAAAAGTGCTAATCCAAGAATCTGGAAAAAGATTGAGAAACATTGGGATTTTATTAGGAATGAATGCTAAAATTTGGAATATTAATTTTATTAAGTATGACTTTAATTGAGAAAAAAATGGTGGAAAGATGTTTTGAAATTGTTGATGTTTTTAAAACAAATAAAAAAAATAAAAAAATAAAAATTTCCGATATTGTAAATTTTCCTTGACTTTTATTTTTTTTTTTGTAAAATTTTTTGTTTTTTTAAATTGTTATACATATTTTTAAAGACAGCAGAATCAGTTCTTAATATTAGTTAATTTTGAGGAGGTGGATTGCAGTAAAATTGAGAGGAAAATAATAAACATAAAAATGATTGATTTATTGACGAGCTATCACGAAGCTAAATTTATTGCATTCTTTAATCCGAAGCTCGAATGTGAGCTATAGAAATTTGTTGTTATACGTTGTGATGCGAAAAATTTAAACTCATTAACAGAGCTTGTCAGTTATAAATATATATTTATTATAGTAGCGTCGTAATAGCCGATAAAATCATCATTCCGTTTGTCTCTTGCAAATATCCGGACGATGTATTTGGAAAATGTTTCGTTGACCCACACCTCGGGGCAGCTCGATACTATTGCAGTTGAGGTAAAACAACAGGTACACTGTATCGTGAAATGCAGAGGTCGCAGTGCAGCCTCTGCATTATTTGTGTCATCTCATCAACATAATATTTAACTTGCACGAGCTACAATATGTAACGTTTACATCCCGTTGTTCGGGAATTTCGAGTGGATTGTAGATTATCAAAAATGTCTCTCTCTCCCCCTCTCTCTTTTTCTCTCTGTTGTATACAACAGGTTTATCGCATTGCCTTGTTTGAAGCAGTTTCAGCAGCGACAGAATTGGCTCGACCTTTTTTTTCGATTAATGTTTTAAATCCAATTACGACACAAAGAGGCCTTCAACTCGGTGCCGATAGAGCGGAATTGCGTTCTCGTTATACCGCACGACACAAGCCCGTGGTACATAGTCGCTTATTGCTGGTTTCCAAATTGAAACTGGACACAGAGGGAGATTCGACGAATTTGTCATTCTATTCTCACGAGAAGATTTGGGAAAAAGTGAAATGCAAATCAAAGCCTGGGAACCTACAGAAAATCTTGAAGATATTCTTACGATTTTATTTTCCGATTTTTTCATGCCAGTGGATTAAAAATGTGCCAAAACGCCTAGAAATTCCATTTGGAGAAAAAATTTCGAATGGATAGTATAGCGTTCTCGCTATACTGCACAACACAAACCCGTGGCACATAGTCGTTTATTGCTGGTTTCTAAATTGAAACTGGACACAGAGGGACGATTTTGTCATTGGATTCTCATGAGAAGATACGGGGAAAGAGTGAAATGGAAATCAAAACTTAGGAACTCGTAGAAAATCTTGAAAATATTCTTATTTGTCATGGTGATTTTTTTTTAGTTTTCAAAAAATAAAATGTTTTGATAAAAATTTAGAAAGTGGTGCTAATCTAATAAAAAGAATAGTTAAATTTGAAGAGTTTTGTTAACCCAATTGTTATCCAAATTATTATAAATAAAGACATACAACTATTTTACCTTTGTTTTACATTTCAAATTCGCAGTTCACACACGCACACACACAAAAACTAAGCCAGGAATTTGTCCTATATTATATTTCCCGACATTTGTAAGATTCTCACAGTTTCAATATCCCATGTAGAAATCAGTCTGGGCGTCCCAGTTTGAAACTCGATCCTGGTCGAGATTGGCTCGGGTTTCCATAAATGGGTTATCCAACTTGGAATCTGAATAGATCCCAAATAGATTTCCGGTTACGCACTCGATGACAGTTTATCATTGATTAGGATTTGCTAGCGTTACCCTAAGAGAGCCGTCCTATTTAGAATCGGGATGGATTCCAGATCGGGACCCAATTCTGAACGACGAGCTGTCCCGCGCGGAAAAAATCAGACCCGGCGGGACTCCTGCCAGGAGTTCTGCCGGGAGTCCCGCTGGAAGTTCTGCCTGGACTGTAGCGGAAGTTCCATGAGACGCCCGCGAAAAGCCCGCGAGAGTTCCGTAACGAATTTTTAGTGTAGATCGTGATAAAAACATCTCGGACGGTTCGTATGGACTGCATTTACCGGTCTATATGTTCTTTATGATGTACATCGATAAAAAATCTAGTATCGGTCAGAAACTGATTAAAGTTGCGAACGATTTGTAGCTTGTGTTGTGGCGATTTGTGCGTGAGATCTTGATAAATTTCTCACTCTATATATTGCTTGATATCGCGCTCGATATATTCTGTGACGTATTTTTCATGAGCATAATCGGTAACAAATAAAATCAAATTTTATTCGGTAACTACATCACGATACTGTCACCTTCGGCCGTCCACTCTCGTTCGCGCATCCGCAAACCCGGTGGGCGCCAGTTAATTTTTGTTTCACCGGTATTAACTAACCGGTATGCCCGAGGAATCGAGTTGATCAGGCTCGACTCCAACCAGATCGAAAGTTCGGAGCAAAAACTCACGATCGAGAACAAAATCAAAGAAGACGGTAGCTTAGTTAATTTTTGGGGTCGCGTAAAATTAACAAACGCAACTGGATTGCTGGATGAGTTGTCCAATAACTGGCGAGATATATCTATCGATATATGTTTGGTCATCTTACCACGTATTACGTATTACATATTGCTGAATATCTTGCGAGCAATCTTGCAGTATATCTTACTCGATATCTTGTTGGATACCTTGCTAGATATCTCGCTAGATTTCTCAGTCGATATCTTGTTGGATAACT
Source organism: Ephialtes manifestator (assembly GCA_963970395.1). Lineage (NCBI taxonomy): Eukaryota > Metazoa > Arthropoda > Insecta > Hymenoptera > Ichneumonidae > Ephialtes > Ephialtes manifestator. The sequence continues at coordinate 19,306,752 of OZ019975.1, forward strand.
TGCTAGATGTCTTGCTAGATTTCTTATTCGATATATTGCTTGATGTTGTCCTGGATATATTGCTGTATATCTCGCTCGATATTTCGCCCAATATTATCCTTGAAAAGTTGCCCAATAACTTGCGAGATATTTTACTCGATATCTTACTCAATATCTTGCTAGATATCTTACTCGTTTTCTTGCTAGATATCTTACTCGATATCTTGCTAGATATCTTACTCGATATCTTGCTAGATATCTTACTCGATATCTTGCTAGATATCTTACTCGATATCTTGCTAGATATCTTACTCGATGTCTTGCTAGATATCTTACTCGATACCTTGGCAATTATTTGATATCATGGCAATTATTTTCGGGTTGCAAATTTGTATCGTCGCGAATATCCGCATCGTCGTCACCCATCGCGGCAGACGATTCGAACGCTGGAACGGAGAGCGAGAGCAGGACACATCACTCGCCATCGTAGACGTCGCCAAAACGTCAATAACGATTTTCATGGCCCGGATGCTAAAGACTTTACCTCCTCGTGGTACATCCTGGGTGATGCTAAAAAAGTCAAAAATATGGACTCTATCGAAAAAAATGTTTCTACAAAAGTTGTTAGTTTCGATCTAAAAATTTTTTTGGTACGAAAAAAAAACCATGTTTCCATTGAAAAAAAACATGTCAGCCTTCTTAACGCCGCCATTTTGAAATTTCGATTAAAATACTATTTTTTTTTCAGACGTCCCCCTTGAAACCCCAAAACTTTCATAGGACTCATTTTTCGATCGGAGCCCTATTTTAAGTTATCGGGCAACTTTTCAAGGAAGACATTGGACGAAATATCGAGCAGGATATCCAGCAATATATCCAGGACAATATCAAGAAATATATCGGGTGAAAAATCTAGCGAGATATCTAGCAAGATATCCAACAAGATATTGAGTAAGATATCTTGCAAGATATCGAATGAGATATCTAGCAAGATTGCTCGCAATATATTCAGCAATATGTTATAGGTAATACGTGGTAACATGACCAAACATATATCGATAGATATATCTCACCAGTTATTGGACAACTTATCCAGCAAAATATTGGGCGACATCGAGCTGGATATTCCGAAATATATCGAGCGCGATATCAAGCAATATATAGAGTGAGAAATCTATCAAGATATCCAGCTACAAATCGTTCGCAACTTTAATCAGTTTCTGACCGACACTAGATTTTTAATCGATGTACATCATAAAGAACAGATAGACCGGTAAATGCAGTCCATACGAACCGTCGGAGATGTTTTTATCACGATGTACACTAAAAATTCGTTACGGAACTCTCGCGGGCTTTTCGCGGGCGTCTCATGGAACTTCCGCTACAGTCCAGGCGGAACTTCCAGCGGGACTCCCGGCAGGAGTCCCGCCGGGTCTGATTTTTTCCGCGCGGGTGTATTACCGTGCATCGGGATTTGTTAGGGTTACCCTGAGAGGGGTTCTACTTGGATTCTGAATAGAATCCGGATCGTCTTCCCGTTACTCAACGGTTTCTGCGGAACTAATTTTACTTCACCCTCTATGCAGTAAAATGTTGTAGAATACACGTACGAAAAATTTTCCGTAACTCGCGTGATTGTAACAACGTGCCCGTATGAAAATATATGTATGTGGAATATATGCTAAAATATATGCAACATATATTTTATATGGGTGGCATATACATATGTCGCCAAAATGTTGTATAATTATTATATATCTCGCATATATGTCACGAATGTATTGTACATATATGGTCAATATATGTCGCCTAATTGCAAAATATATGCAACAACCAAATCTTATATAATACGTATGTATTATGCAAATATTTCGTTAATATATGAAACATATATTGTAAAATATATATTGCTGGACTACAAAATATATTTCAAAAATAAGAAATATATAATTTATGTATGCTATGCATTGTATATCGAATGTATGATGTATGTACGTCCCGTATATCTAACTTGACTGCAAAATATATTTTAAACATCAGTGTCATATATTTCCGAGTAACTACTGAGATGGGTGACCGCCCATACCGAAATTTTTCCAAAATCCTCGAGGGTCAGTACATGGATAGGTGACCGACCCTCGACTAAATTTTTCAGTATCCCTCAAAGCTCATTTTGATCCTTCAGGATAATCGGCCCACGGTGTTTGCATTTTGAATATTTCTGTCTCAATAATATAAATGAATGTAGTCTTGCCACCTTTTTACTTTTAATATACTTCAAATAGACAATGAAAATATCAGTCTTTCAAGATATCAATGGTCGAGTGAGCTAAAGCACCCATTAGACACCCAGACGATCCAGGCTCGATTCCCATCCACGGCAAAAAAATGTTCCAGCGATTAAAATTTACTAATCAACAAAATAACTCCGAATGTCCGATTGGAAGACCAAGATAAGCCGAATTCAATTACTGCAATTAATTATTTTATAATTATTGGTTTTTTATATGTGGTTTCCATATATAATGGATATATCCTGAAGTATAAAAGCGATATATCCATTATATATCTTTTGTACAGTTTAAGATGTACAAAGAATATATCTAATTTATATTTTTTGCATATATAACACATTCAACTTACATATATGCCTTATATAGGAAATTTGCCAAAATGTTGCATATTGGACATATATGTTTCATATATTTTTCATGTATGGCATATATCCAGCATATATGCAACTTATAAATTTTATAGTTTTCCTATCTATTTTCGGCGTATATTTCACCTCTATTTATTTCCATACGGGTGTGCGGTTCATGTGTCTCCAGATGCGGGCTCGTCGCTGCCCATGCAGACATTTTGACAGGGATCCAGCTAGAATCAGCTTGGTATTCCCATCGGCCGACAAGGATCCAGGTGGATCCAGCCTAGTATGCTCATTTAACGGTTGGAATCCAGTCAGTCATCGGATCGGATCTCAGTTCAAGATACCGATCGGAATCCAGTTTCCGCGCGTTACATTCCATGTCTGGAATCCGATCCGATGACTGACTGGAATCCGACCAGAAGATGGGAATACCAGGCAGGATCCAGCTGGATCCCTGCCGAAATTTCTGCATGGAATCTTCAGTTTTTCGAAAAGAAACCTCTGCGAGTAAGCAAAACTATCAAATTGACTTAAGAGTTGATATCAGAAGGTATATAAAATTCAATTCTTCGCATGGATACTTAACTGCAAATATTCGAGCCATCAATTCGTCGGGTGAGAAATTATTCTCCGCGCCTTGTCTCTGCTGGTTTTTCGAGCGTTATTATCTCGATTTTCTCTTTCTCTCTTTTGGCACTTGCCCTCCCGGTAAGCGCCAACGAAGAGAGAAAGGGGTACACGTCGGATGTTCACGGCCGCGATGCGCGTTTCGCGTTTCGGGCTACGTTCCAAGTAATACACTAGCGCGCTGTCAGCCAGGAAAGCTCGCGGAGGTGCATAAATCCAGGCGTATCAACCGCTGCAATAAGAAAGCCTAGAGTCCAACGAGAGATTTAATATGACGTGTACCCCGGTTATTGCCATAGCTGTCTTCCACTTTTATACTCGCTATCTTGCACGGCAGTTCTTGAATCTTCGGGTGTTCTTCGCGAACGCTCGGGCCCGTCTCGTTCTTCCATGTCTTTATACCTATTTCACCTCTACACAAGGAATATGACATTGCCCGTGAGATTTTCAATATCCGGTCTAGCCAAACCTTTGCAGCCTGGCCATGCGCAGAATGAACCTTTAATAACAACGCCTCACACTGATCCGAGCTCTTATTTTCTTTTCCGCTCTTCTAGCCGACATGAAGATAAACTTCCTGTTGACAATGAAAGAAAATGCAATAAGAAGCAAATAGGAATAAGGCTATGATCTTATATCAATGCTGAGGCTTTGGATTGATGAAAAGTAATAAATTTAATTGCACTCAGCTCTTTGCTGAATCTTAGACTGAGATCATCTTTTTTTCTTTAACACGTGCATGGAAAGTGGTGCTTTTCCTGACATTTTTGCGGGACGAAAGTGGCTAATTTTATGGTAGTCTTGAAAAGACTACCATAAACAGCCACGTAAAATTAGATGTTTGTTCGTAGGAACGAAAATATGTAACGTCACTATTCACTGTTCGTCTCAGAAAACCGAAAATAATCAAAAATATAGTGTGCAACCCGAACCAAAATTAGTGTTTGCGACTTGTGTGATTATAAATCTTGTGGCAGTCTGGTAAGAATTGTTTAATTCAATTACTTTTACAAGAAAAATCCTTAGGAAGAAGCCTTACAAATCTTCTTGTCTCGGTAATAAATGGTCTTGCTGAGCTCAAAAATCTACTTGCTAAATTAACAAATCTTCTTGCTAAGCTAACAAATATTTTTGCTAGGTTAGAAAACAACTCATGCCATCCCTATTTTTAAAAAAGATTGGCTGTCCTAGTAAAAACGTTTTTCCCTGCAGATGCGAAATTTAGTGAAGATTGGTAAAGACGCTTGGATTTTATAGCGTATTCAGAATTCCTCGACTTTGCACCGTTTGCTTGCTCATAAATAAAATTATCTAAAGCATCCAGAAAAGAGGTTTTGAAAAAAAAATGTCTGGATATGTGTATGCGTTTAGATTTTATAGCAATCTGAATTTTACGAGTTTCATCCACTTCTGCTTTCGACAAATCTGACAAAATATGTTGAAACTTTAAACACGTATATAATAATGTGTAGGATATTTGGTACTATATTTGGTGAAAAACGACAGAGTCATTCAAATTTGATGGAACCATGAATTGTTTTTACACATTATTTTATTCAAAGTTCCATAAAATCTGAACGATCTTACCGATTTAAGCCAAATTCAATACCAAACAACATTGAGTGCATCTGCTCTTATAAAGAACTATTTAACAAAATAGACTAAATTTTACGAAAGTTAGAACGACGACGCTATTTTTTTTAATTAAAAAAGGCATAAAATCTAAATTTGTGTTTACAGTTTATCAAAAACTGCAGCAATCAAAGTTTCTCCACTTGTATACCAAATTTCAGTTCGAAAACTGAAACAATTCTTCAGTTATAGGTAATTGAATTTTCAAAGTTGTATAAACACACATACATACGTACGGACATTTTTGTTAGAACACTTTTATCGTTTTGGACCATCGTTTGAGTATACCCGTGAAGAAAAATATTAGGGTTGCTCTAAGATAACTGGGGGCCCTATCGGGCTCTAATGTGGACACCATAAAAGGGAGTTCCATATCACTCGCAATTAGGGACCTACTAAGGAAACTGTAGGGTTTCATGCCGATATTTAATGGGGCTATATTAGGGCAATTAATTAAGGGCCCAGTCAGGCTTAATCATGGCATCAAGTAAATAAATCAATAATAATTTCGCTACCTAAGGGTCTCATAAGGCAATTCTAGTTTTCTATGGCGAAGTTCACTCAGGGCTTGATAGGGTAATTACTTAAGGGCCCAGTCAGGCTTCATCATGATACCAAGTAAACTAATTAATCATAATTTTGCCAGATAAGAATCTCATAAGGCCATGGTGAAGTTTAATAAGGCCTTGATAAGTTAATTAATTAAAGGCCCAGTCAGGCTTAACCGAGGGCATAAAGTAAACAAATCAATAATAAATTTGCCAGATGAGGGTCTTATATGGCAATCCGAGGTTTCCGTGGCAAAATTGGTGGTCACCTATCCAATTAATGACCGTCAAAGTCAGCCAGGTGATCACCCATTCTAATACTGGCCCTCAGGTCAGTCAGACAGGGTACCACGTCATTTTGTCCCGCGACAACTGATCCCCCCAAATTATCCCTTGAAATTTGATCCTCTGACAGACTGATCCCCAGACAAACTGATCCCAAAAAAACTGATCCCCAGGCAAAGTGATCCCCCAATAAAACTGATCCCCAGACAAACTGATGCCCAAAATAATTATTTCAAATTTGTGAAATCGTTTTGAATTTATTTGTTCACTTGCAACAATACAGCTTGTTTTCATTTTTTTTTTTCGAACATCGTCATCAAGCAACATTGGTTGATGTTGCTGGTTTTCATTTTTTACAAAATTACATATTGCAATTGTACATTTCATACAAAATTACCTATTAGAATTATACACTTTATACATTTTTACACATTTCCAAGTTTTATACATTTATTTTTCTAATTGATAATATCGATCGACATTTGTGTGTGTTTGTGTGTGGTTGTGTGTGTTTGTGTGTGTTTGTGTGTGTTTGTGTGTGTTTGTGTGTGTTTGTGTGTGTTTGTGTGTGTTTGTGTGTGTTTGTGTGTGTTTGTGTGTGTTTGTGTGTGTTTGTGTGTGTTTGTGTGTGTTTGTGTGTGTTTGTGTGTGTTTGTGTGTGTTTGTGTGTGTTTGTGTGTGTTTGTGTGTGTTTGTGTGTGTTTGTGTGTGTTTGTGTGTGTTTTTGTGTGTGTTTGTGTGTGTTTGTGTGTGTTTGTGTGTGTTTGTGTGTGTTTGTGTGTGTTCAGTTTGCCTGGGGATCAGTTTGCCTGGGGATCAGTTTTTTTAGGATCAGTTTGTTTGGGGATCAGTTTTTTTGGGATCAGTTGTCGTGGGATAGGCTGTCCGGGACGAAATGTCGGGGATTCGTCAGACAGTCATGCACCTAGATACAAACGAACTAATTCACGCAAACAATAAAACAAGCAATTTTGTGGAATTTAATTATAGATGACAACAACGATACAATGTACCCTATTCGAGATAACCAATTTCTGTAAAAAAAATAACTGAATGTGCTTTTATTTTTACACATCAGACGCAGTCATGTAAATCTATCAAGTTCTGACTATATTACATTAATTTTATTTCATATTTCATATCACAGTCATTCAAATAGACAAAAAAATAGAATATTCATATGCTTTAAATGGCCAAGAGAGCTAAGGCGATGCGCAACTACACCATCCGGAGGGTTCTAGGTTCAATTCCCGTCAATGTCAAAAAAAATGTAATATGTTTTTTCAGCGATTAATATGTACCATCGTGTAGAGAAAGATGAAATATCTAATTAAAAGTGCAGCATTACTCAACTAAATAATAACAAATATATATTTTCAAATTAAATTTCTTTATTATGTTAGTAAGGACTTAATAGGGCAGCCTTAAAAGGTCCTCATTATTTTGCCTCTAAAGGCCCCTAATATTTAGCCTTTAAAGGTCCCGAAGAAAAAAGCGTGACCATCATTTGCGAGACCCTATGAGGCTTTCACATAAGGCCCCTAAGAGAATTAGGGAATATTAATCGGGGCCTTGGAAGAACCCTGATAAGATTTCTTCACGGGATATCCAGACATGAAAACCAGGAAAAAATTTAAAAATTCATGAAAACAAATCTCCCTCCATGAGGAAGCAAAGAAGATTATAAAGTCGGGCCTTGCAACTTTTCCCTCATTTTTCACATTACCTGAAATTTCCTCTATGAGGAAGCCAAATTTGGTCAACATACTTCCTCGAAGCTTTGAGAAAGGTGAAAAATGAGGAAGCAACGTACAAGGGTCCAACTTTGCATCCTTTTTTTTCTTGCACTTGTTTTCTTGTGCTGCTCAGGGAAAACCGGTGGATGATATTAAATCTCATATATTTCTGTACGTCACTCACAAAATGCTATTACGTGGATTCTACTTACTACTTTTTCCGCCGAGCCTGGCACACATACTGTGGCAAATGTTAGTGTACATATGACGTGAACTGATACAGCATCGAAAGAAGAAACTGTGTAGACAAGAAAATATAGTGAATGGTGGTGGTAGTAGCTACAGCGTGTCAGCGGTCCTTGACGTCGTACTCCCCTTTCAACGTGCAATTTCCTTAGCATGGTGGCCGAGCTTATATGCACGTTGATGTAAAGAAGTTGTACTCTGTAAAAGGAGAGAATTTAAAATCCAAACTTCATCTCGCATCAAGGATTCAATACATCAAATTTCTTAAGCTAATGGCATTTTCATATTTTAATCGATGTACTTCCATGATTAGAGATTATATGACGATATTGAGATATTTACGATGAGAAAATTTGTCCTTAAGTAGGAACTTTTTATCCAAATTCTTCGCAACTTCTGCAAAAAAAAAACTTTAAAGTGAAATTCCTATATTCAGATCAATTTTAGAATAATTATTAATTAATCAATTGATTAGAACAATCTTCGTATAATTTTTACCGAGAAACATAAATAATGAATCGAGATTAAATTACAACACTTGTCCAATAATTTTTGGCTTGCCAGTTCTCTTATTAACTCTCACTAAAAATTCTAAAACATGACTGTATGCTACCTACAAAATTTAGATGCATTTTCCACAAATTAAAGCATTTTTGCTTCCTCATATTGCTTCCTCATAGAGGAAGCTTTGTTTTCGTGAAATTTTTTTTTTTTTTTCGAGATTTTCATATCAGTACACTCAGAATGGTCTAAAACGTCGAGAAAAGTGATTTAGAAAAAAATGTCTGTATGTGTGTGTGTGTGTGTGTATTTATGTTACACGGTCAAAAAATGTAAACCTTTAGAATTCGGGAACGCCTGGAGATATAGAGTTGAAATTTACACCATAGATAGAGGGGTCAATCCTCATCGTTCATACCAATTTTTGTTAAAATCCCCATAAACCTTAAGTTTTTACGCTGTTTTGAATCTTTTAAAAAATGTTTGTTAACGCGATAATTCTTTTAATTTTCGAGATATTAAGCTCAAAATTGGTATGTATGTGGGCTTTCATACACTGGTGATCCCTATTAAATTTGGTTAACATCGGTTGAAACGTAAAAATTTTATGAGATTTTGATTTTTTGAATTTTTTTATTTTTTTTTCTGCGATGCGAATTTTGGTATCAAATATCAAGCTGGGAGTTAAATGAGTACCAAATTCATGATTAACAGAAAAATACGTCAGGTATAGCCCAAAAGGTATGCATTCCTAACGCCGAAATTCACATGGCCGAAAATCATAATCACGAAAAAACAAAACATGGCACAGTTCGTTTGCACTTAAGTGCGAATTTAAGATCGATCTTGAGATCACACTTAACATCAATCTTGAAATCACACTTAACATCAATCTTAAGATCGAACTTGAGTTCTATCTCAAGTTCGGTCTTAAGTCCGAGCAGCAATTTCTTACATTCTAAAACGTATTTATACAAATGGATGTAAAGATACGAATAATATTAAATATGTTTTCTTTGCTACATTTCACATTACACTCAAGACGAATTCTGCGGGTAATTGTTCAAGTATATCGTGACTTTATAAGAAAAAAATTAAAAAACCATTAACTGCGGTTAAAACTTCAGAGTTTTCAAATCTGATTCCCTTCTTGTGTGTATGAACTCCAATTTAACCGAAAGTTCGAACTTAAGTTCAGACTTAAGTTTAAATTTAAGATTGAGCTTAAGAACCCAATCAGATTCGGAACAAAGTTCAATCTTAAGATTGCTCTCAAGATCAATCTTTAGTATTGTATTAAGCTACATCTTAAGTTCCAACTCAAGTCAAAACAGCTTACGCCTTTTTTTCGGGCTTGCAAATTTCGGAAATATGAATGCATACCGCCCAAAAATGTTGAACGATACCATATTTTCATTGCGAAGTTGCACAGTCTATATTGCGAAAAGTAGCAATTTATGTCGTATAAACTATCCATATCCTTGCTTCCTCATGAAATTCCGGAAAACACTGGTTTCTATCGTGTTCTACAAAAAAAACAGAGAAGATAGAGTATTCGAGAGAGTTTCCGGCCCGTTCGTCTTTATTATATTTTTACAAAGCGGGAGTGTGGGCTTATTTATTTATTTAAAACAAGGATGCAAAGCAGAACCTTGCACATTGCTTCCTCATTGCATTTCACTTTTTACAAAGCTTCCTCTATGAGGAAGCCAAAATCAATTACCGTACTTCCTCTTAGAGGTTGCTTTGCAAAAAGCGAAATATAATGAGGAAGCAATGTGCAAGGTTCTGCTTTGCATCCTTTTTATTTTATTCTTTAACAATATACTGTATGTCATGTAAAATCTGAAGTCATTAAACAAGTATGATAATTTTAAATAAACGTAAAAAAATTTCATCTAATTCCTTGCCGTTAATATTCTAGCGAGAAACGTAAATAATGCATCGATATTAAATTACATACGGTCGAATTTGAATAATTTGTTGACAGATAATGTTATAATATGTTTGATAATGATATAAATACATTGATGATAGACTTTTGAACGAACGAAGTGAACTAATCGTTGGATATTATGATGTTAATATTGAATGCCGAAATGATATGATATGGTGTTAGCTTGGTTAATGGCGTATAATGCAAGATAAATCGACCTAGCGCTGGCGCGTTCGTTAGCCCGCAATCCCTCAGGATTTATGACTACCTGGGTGAGAGTCGCCCGCGCGTGGGATACGTATGACGCATCCGTGGGGCGCTCTCCTGCTTTTGCTATGTTCTGCCATGGCCCGCCGAGCTCTAACCCGACTCTGTCGGATAATCGTGATACGTACGCGCTCTGTACGTGTCCGTATACGTGCGTATACATTATCGCTCGAGCTAGGGATAATTATTCTCAATATTAAACCGGGAACAATGGCCGAATGTGAACGGTTGCACTGATGTCTGGCGCGTAACCTGTTCTGCGTTGAATATCGCGATTCGTTGCGACCCTCTGAACATTTTGCCTGAGCGACATGAGCGAATTCTATAACGCTTTCAGAATCCTCTTTCGTTCAGCGTACCTCGTAATTTCATTCTGCATTCTGGTTTTTCAATTAATCGAATGCTGTCCCTCGATAACTCTTTATATTATTCCTGGTTCATTTACCTTGAAAAATGTTAATAGCGATTTAACCTATTTTATAGTCATTGAACGGGGCAATCGTTTGGTATATAGTTATATTTATCAGGGCTTGAAACGAAACCGAAAACCGATTAAATATTCGGTTGAATATGTGCCCGGTTTGACTGAAACGATCGACAGGTTTCAAAGACAAATGAACGAAATCTTGATATTTATAACTTCAGACTGAACTTGGAACAAATCATCTTTGATTTATGCGGTTCGAGTCGCGTTTGCCCATGTACGAATTCAGGTATACTGCCAGAGTTACCAATACGGTCCAGTACTGGAACGGGATCGGCCGCCAAGTGTCGTTGAGCAGTGCTGTTACAGTACTGATCAACCTCTGGCTCCGTACCGCGCCAGTAGTGGTGGCCAGTGCTTCCAAGACAAAATATACGGCACTCAGCCAGCGGTCGTCCAAGTACTGGGCACGGACTTGGACGAAACTCGTCTTATTGTTGGCAAGCAAACTGCGCCAGTACTAACCTGGTATGCGTCTGAGTACTGGGGCAGTACTGTCCCGTCAGTTGTGCTTTGTACTGGCTGACAATATTGCCGGGACACCGCCGATAGTCGTCTGAGTACTGGGCGCGGACTGGGACAAAACTCGTCTTATTGTCGGTGAGCAAATTTTGCCAGTACCAGTCTGGCTGGCAACTCAATATTGGGGTAATACTGTCCCAACAGTTGTCCTTTGTGCTGGCTGAAAATGTTGCCGGAGCACTGGTGAAAGTCGTCGGAGTACTGGGCGCGGACTTCCCCAAAACTCGTCTTATTGTCGGTGAGCAAACTTTGCCAATACTAGCCTGGCATGCGTCTGAGTACTGGGGCAGTACTGTCCCGACAGTTGTGCTTTGTGCTGGCTGACAATATTGCCGGCACATCGCCGATAGTCGTCTGAGTACTGGGCGCGGATTAGGACAAAACTCGTCTTATTGTCGGTGAGCAAATTTTGCCAGTACCAGTCTGGCTTACGACTCAATATTGGGGTAATACTATCCCAGCAGTTGTCCTTTGTGCTGGCTGAAAATGTTGCCGGAGCACCGGTGAAAGTCGTCGCAGTACTGGGCGCGGACTTGGCCAAAACTCGTCTTATTGTCGGTGAGCAAACTTTGCCAATACTAGCCTGGCATGCGTCTGAGTACTGGGGCAGTACTGTCCCGACAGTTGTGCTTTGTGCTGGCTGACAATATTGCCGGCACATCGCCGATAGTCGTCTGAGTACTGGGCGCGGACTAGGACAAAACTCATCTTATTGTCGGTGAGCAAATTTTGCCAGTACCAGTCTGGCTTAGGACTCAATATTGGGGCAATTCTGTCCCAACAGTTGTCCTTTGTGCTGGCTGAAAATGTTGCCGGAGCACCGGTGAAAGTCGTCGGAGTACTGGGCGCGGACTTGGCCAAATCTCGTCTTATTGTCGGTGAGCAAACTTTGCCAATACTAGCCTGGCATGCGTCTGAGTACTGGGGCAGTACTGTCCCGACAGTTGTGCTTTGCACTGGCTGAAAAAATTGCCGGACCACCGACGAATGCCGTCCAAGTACGGGGCACGGACTTGACCAAAACTCGTCTTATTGTCGGCGAACAAACTTTGCCAGTACTAGCTTGACATGCGACTGAGTACGGGAATAATACTGTCTCGACAGTTGTGCTTTGTCCTGACTAAAAATATTGCAAGAACACTGCCGATAGTCGTCTGAGTACTGGGCGCGGACTAGGACAAAATTCGTCTTATTGTCGGTGAGCAAACTTTGCCAGTACCAGCCTGGCTTGTGACTCAGTATTGGGGTCATAACGCCCCAACACTTATTGTTCTTACTGGCTAAAAAATATCACCAACACTCGGCCTACCAGTCGAATCAGTACTGGCCATGGCTTGTAAGAAAGCTGTCATGTAGTTGCCGAGTAAATTATTATAGCTGTCGCCAGACATGTCGTCCAGCAATGTGACCATACTGGTGCGATACGTGTTACACGTATCGCATAACTGCATTGCTGGATGGTTTTGAATCTTGAACTAATTACGAATCTGAAGTCAAAGTAAGGTGTGGGTTTTGGGTTATTTGTATGGGATTTCCTTTAATGAGATACTAGAATATTATAGTCTTTCCGTCGCATGCCTCAAGATTACTTTTAAGTATTAGCTCAAGAAAGAAATTGGAATCTTCTGGTTTGTAAACGTATTTTATTTTCATAATACAAAAAAAATGTATTTTTCGCTTGACAACTTTTTTCATTAATATTATTCGTTTTTTTTTTGCTCTACTGATACATAAATCGTCTCGCTTCTTTCTATCCATCAGCAATGCTTACATATGCAAAAGGCTGATAACGTATGTACGGTTACGAATTGGCAATATCATGCACTTTCCAGAAATAGCATTAATGCGAATATAATGCCTAAGCCAGTAGGCAGCGCGATTTTGAAAATGCCTATTTCAGAGGAAGGCATTGGTTCGATAAAAGCATTCCGTTTTTTTGTTAAAACCTGTCCCTCGATAAACATTCTATTTTGCCCATGTACGAATTCTGATATACTGCCAGAGTTGCCAATACGGTCCAGTACTAAAACGGAATTGGCCGCCAAGTGGCGTTGGACAGTGTTGTCACATCACCGATTAACAATTGGCACCATGCTGCGTCAGTACTTGTGGCCAGTACGTCCATGATAACATGGACGGCACTCAGCCGGGGTTCGTCCAAGTACTGGGCGTGGGCTTCAACGAAATTCGTCTTAACGTCGGCAAGCAAACTTTGCCAATACTAGCCTGGCATTCGACAGAATACTGGGGTAATGCTATCCCAACAGTTGTGCGTTGTACTGGCTGAAAATATTGCCGGAACACCGCCGAGAGCCGTCCGAGTGCTGGACCCGGACTAGGCCGAAACTCATCTTATTGTCGTCGAGCAAACTTTGCCAGTACCACCCTGACATACGACTGAGTACTGGAATAATACTGTTTCGACAGTTGTCCTTCGTACTGACTGAATATATTTCCAGACCACCGGCGAAAGTCGTCCAAGTACTGGGAGCCCACTTCGCCGAAACTCGTCTTTTTGTCGGCAAGCAAATTTTGCCAATACTAACCTGGCATTCGACTGAGTACTGGGGTAATACTGTCCCAACAGGTGTGCGTTGTACTGGTTGAATATATTGCCGGAACACCGCCGAGAGCTGTCCGAGTGCTGGGCCCGGACTAGGCCGAAACTTATTTTATTGTTATAGAGCAAACTTTGCTAGTATCAGCCTGACATACAACTAAGTACTGGCATTATACTGCACCGAAATTTATGTTTTATACAGACTTTATAATATTGTCGACGGATATCCAAGACTCGTTAGAGTACTGGAGTTACACTGTCCCAACGCTGGCCGAAAATTGTATTCATATTCGTATAAAGTAACATCGAAATCCTTTACGTATCCAGTCTCTGATTGAAATTTAGTTACGGTTTACATTTTGGTCTGCCATTTTGAAATTCTGCATTTCGATACGCCATCTTGGACCCGTGACTTAATTCGTGAATTTCGTATTCAGATTCGTTATCAGGGACTGCGAAAACCTATGGGTGTTGAGTTTCATCTAAATCGAAACGGTTTTTAATATCTGGTCCGCCATATTGGATTCGCCATTTCGAATTTCCTAATGTGCAGTTAAGGTTCGTAGTCAACGACATAAATAGCTTTCGGGTACGGAGTCTTATTCACACCACGTTACTTTTAGCATTTTCGGTCCGCCATATTGGCTCCGCCATTTTGAATCTCTCAATTTTGAGATCAGATTCGTAATCAGCGACCTCGAAAATACCGGGTGGCATATTTTTACTCAAATCCGTCTATATTTCTGTGATTGTTATACTCGAAGCAACCTTTATGAAAGTCTAGTATCAGAAATCCATATAGTCGGTTTGGTCTAGTGGTTAGCGTGTACGTTCTTAGGTAGATAGGTAGTTAGGTAGGTCGATAGGTCTTAGGTTCAAATCCCCACACATCACTTCTCAGGGAGCATCACGGAAAAATTGTAATTGTAAAGGAATCACTTTTTTTCTTTTTTTAATATTACTAAAATAATATTACCAATATAATTAATATCATAACATATTTTTATTATGTAATATATAAATTTAATAATAATATGAATATTAATATTCGGTTCTGGTTCGGTACTGGCTCGCTTCTGAAACTGGACCTCGGCCCAACGGCTCACACTCAGTGTCGGCGCAATACCGTGAGGTAAGCGTTGGACCGGTATGATCATCCCGGAGTTGTGCCATCGTTCAGTCAATACCTCTTCAGTATCGGTTGTACCTTACCAGAATTAGTTGCCAGCACCGGCATCGTTAGAAAAACCTTACTGGCACTGTACAGACTGAAGATTCTCCTCGGGACTACGGTTCAACTCTGGTCCAGTACTGGCCCAACGTACTTCACCAGTACCGCTAGCCAGTACCATGCCAATACCAAGGGGCAAACATAGGACCGGTATGATCATCCCAACGTTGCGCCAGCGTTGAGTCTGTAATGTTACAATACCTCCCCAGTATTACTCGCCAGTACCGTCAACGTTGGCAACGGTACTGCGCCAAGACCCAGCCGGTTTGAGATTCGTACATGGGTGCGAGCGATAGGAGACGATTTCCATATGGTTTTGTTTTTTGGTTCATATCATTATCAAATTGACAGGCAGAAAGCCACCAGGGAAGAAGAGCCCTTCGCACGAATATTTCGAAAAAGATTCAGTGACAAAAAATGTCAAGTGCCTAATTGACGAAGAAGAATTGATGAAGAAGTACAATTGCAAATTTTTGTGCAGCATGTTTATTGCAGTGATTTTTTTTTCCTACGACGTAGAATAATTGGTATGCTATATTAAATATTTGAGTTAATCCTTGAGTGACGACCCCTCAGATCTAGTCCACCATTTTTAAGGTTGTTGATCAAAAACGTAAAAATGGTGTCAGCTTTTCGAAATTTATACAGTGCATAGGTGAAGGTTTTCTTCATCGACTGCTAAAAAAGTTTAAACCGATTATAACATTCTTTTTCGAGATATTGAACGTTAAAATTGATACCAAATAGCACCGACCATATTTATTTATTTATATCTTCCGTGTGGGAATTGCCAGCTTTATGAAAAACGCATATTATACAGTGCAGAGTCTGAGGATTATGACGGTGTAACTTTTTTGTGGGGTTATAAGTGTTTTTGAAGAAAAATTACAAAAAATGTTAGACAATACATCGTGAAACTATGCGAAGTGAGCTGACGTCGCTCCGCCTGCCGTGCCTGCCCCACACCCCGCACATCACCTCACCTATCCCCTTCCTAATGCCGTTGATCAACAACCTTAATGTTATCATTTTAACTTTGTAAAGCACTTAGCTTTCTATTCGATTTTTTTTAGAAACATTTTTTTACAACATTTATTTCTTTTTAGATGCTAACATTTGTTTTTAAATCGTTCTTCAAGAAAACGAATATACGTGATCTATAAATAATAGATTGTCACTATGGTCCGTGTCTGAAAGGCTGTGATTACCCCGGAGGTGACACAAAATGCCGAAACTTTCCGCAATAGCTTCAACCGACTTTTCATTTATTTATTCGTTTTCTAATCGCTTCGCGACCGAAACGCTGAACGGAGATGATATGTTCGGTCTTGATCGAAACCGATTTGAACACAGCACGATTGCATTTGTTTGAGGAAAAAACAATACCGGAACCCCATGTTTCGTTTCAAGGCCTGATATGTATATAAGCTTTGGAGAAGATGTGAAGATTATTTGAAATTGGGCGCCCCCCTGGCGCACATTAGAGTAGTTGCGCAATGTAGGCTAGCAGGCTGTTATAGTTTTAGTTTTAAAATTGGAAAATATATCTATAAGTTTAATAGTGAAACAAGATGTCTATGTTGCGAGGCAATGAAGCATGAATCAGTCCAGCACCTCCTAGTCGAATGTCCATTATTTCAGGCGCATAGGATGCAATTTCTCGATAGCTTTATATTCCCAATTAGCCTCGAGATATTATCTACAGAAAATATGAAAAAGCTGTACCAATTTATAGCTGCTAGCTGTAAAGACGGATCTTTTGTTCTCTACGAATCATTAGGTGTAATACTTGTTTAATAATACCGTGTTCTGTTGTAAAGCAATATGATTAACGAAAGTTTGTGTTAGTATATATAAAAGTTTTAAGTTATCGACATAAAAGGAGCTATATATATAGCTTTATGTGATCTCAAACGAGCATTTAATTGATGTAAGAGGCTAAAAAGAACTTAGCAATTTGTAAAAGGTATTCACCTGACACAAATAAACATATTCTATTCTATTCTATAAGCTTTGGAAGTAAATAAGGAGTAAAAAAATTAAATTAAAAAAGAAAATTTTAATATACTTGTAAGATAAAGTCTATCTTATAAGTATATTAAAATCTTCTTTTGTAATTTAGCTTATATCTTAAACATTGTATAGAATGAAAGTCGAAAAAACAATAAATATATACAAATACAAAATTGCGAACGAAGTAAATAAGAATCAATATGAAAAGCTATTCAAAAAACAATAACCCAAATCAGCTGACAAATACGTTAACTATATATGTTGATGATTAACATGTTATCGAGTACTCGGCCTGGCATACTTATCTTTCGAGCCGTCCCTGTTTTTCAGCGGTTCTGGGAATAATGGACATGTCATATTGTACATTATCCGCTCATTATAAATATGGAAGAATTTCTATAGATTTTTCAAGTAAATAACAATGAAACTATTTTTTAAATTGAAGAAATGAGCCTTTTTTGGAGCTTTTCATGAAAATTTTTTATTTCTCGGTAAAATGAGTAGCCAATTCATGTCCAGTGGGGCAAAATACATCAATATAGCATCTAAAAAGAAATAAATGTTAGTATTTTATCAAAAAATGTAGGTTTTTATAAAAAATACTTCAAAACAGAATTCATTAGTGTGAGCAGTTTGTGTTTGTTTTCTTCGTAATTAATCAAGCTTCAAAACGTCACCTGACACATCAAGATGCGTTGAATTCTGAATTTTTTTTTACAAATTTGGTCCTTGACCTTATTTTGATATTGATGCCAATCGATTTATTTCGCAAGCGCTTTTGAAAGAACAAAGAAAATTGAAAATCGGTAGAGCCAAAAAAAAGTTATGGCCAGTTAGAAAATCAGAATTTTGGTAATGCTGATTTTTCAGCGGGTGTAAAGTTGATTTTTTTTTTTATTCCGTTACATTTAAAAAGCCTATCTGATCGGAAATTCCGCGCTGATTATATACATTTCAAGTATTTCGTCATAAATAAAAGATTTCACGTAAAATACACACAAAAAAAACTCTTTTTGTTAGGTTTTACACGTCCAAATATTTCGATTTGTCGTACCTTCTAAAGAAAGTATATGTAATACCTATGTGAATGTTCGTTAATCAGAACTAAAAGGAGAAATTACTCCTGTGTATATTTTTGTATCAGCTGCTGTGCACGCTTTTGATTTAATAAATAACAAGAAAATTTCCCAATAGCTTTGCAAGTTTATACAATTTAATAGGATAGAGCAATATAAATAACCTCAATGTCAACACATTTTCCAAAAACATTGAAAAGCGTACAGTAAAGTGATTTACTTTTGTCGGACTTGTCAACCAATTATACAATGGATCGTGAATCATGAATCTTCACAGTGAACTGAGCCACCAAAAAGGGACAAAGAACTTGGTCGTATGGCGAAAGTAGATAATAAGTGGAAACGCAGCACGAGAAAGCTCCCTCGCTATCTCCCTGTCTTTCATATTTTCTTGCTGGTGACATGAGAAGCGCGAGAGCGACGTGACGGTGTAACTTCGAATACGTGTTTGATGACCCAAAGGCAATCGCTGCACGCTTTCAGATAAACCAGAGAGAGCCATTTCCAGCTGAGGCTCCGAGTGGCGCCCTTTATTTTTCCTCGTATCGAACACGAAACGTTTTTTATATTTTTTTATGGCCTTGTTTTTCATCCCTTTATGTGGAGATCCGACAGTTTTACAGATGCTTTCAATCAAACAACCGCAAACTCATTATGTTTTAGATTTTCAGAATATTTTTCAATACCGAAATTTGAAAGAGACGCAATAAATTCGATGTTTTAGGATTTTACTTTTTCTTGTACAAACGTGGCTTATGAATTATTACGATTTTATAGTCAACTCGTGACAAGAAAATTTATGTAACAAAAAAAAAAGTTATTTTTAACTTGGGAACTCAAAGAATGCCAATAAATCCGCTACTTCATGATTTACCTTTTTTTTTACATAGGCGTGAATTATGAATTCCTGTATATTGATACGTATTTCCGGGCGCCTCGGTGTCTGACACATTTCCAGTTTGCAAACATGGCTCGTTGAGTGAAATACGAGTACAGTCACTCTCAGAAGAGGGCCATCAGAGTTGGATACTTTGAATTTACGAGATCGTGCAAAGAACTCGAAAGGGAGGATATATCGGTCAATGAAGAAGAAAGACCAAAACGGGAGAGTAAAAGAGGGGTTGTATGGTCGATCGTAAAGACCCCAGTTTAGTCGACGTTCTGCCTATTTTTCCGAGTTATCCGGCAGACCGAACCATAAACGCGCAGCCGAGCCTGCTCACGCCTTTCCATTCTACGAGACTAAGAGGATGAGAAGAAGTAAAAGCCCAAAATAATGAAAAAAGTGTGGTTCATGGCCCTGCAACTCTTACCCAAATATTTGTCGACCTTATTTCTTCATTTCCGCAAGTACTTCTAGGGAAAAACAAGGTCACCCTATATTTTAACTGGTGTAATCATTCCAATGGGGGAAAATAGCTATATATATATATATTAAGGGAGTTAAAAAAAACCTTGTTCATGAAGATTTCTGACCCTTATCACAGAAAAACATTTTTTAAAATATTTGTCCCTCTTTTTTGAAAACCCTGTTTTTCTGTGTCAAAAAACTAAAATCTCCATCAACAAAACACGGATTTTTTAAAAAACTATCCTACACTGTTGAAAATGCAAGTAAATTTAATGTACAAAACTATATGAGATTTACGAATCGGGTATATGAATTCCTTATTAATATACTTTTATTGTAAATTTAATGATAGTATAAGAATTCTACAATACTGGTATTTTAAAATTACAGTACGTTAATATTGTAATCTTCATTTTAATATACCAATATTGTATTTATCAATGACGAATGTATCCGAAAATTAATATACGATATATCCATCCGAACTTTACACTGTTAAAAATATTTTGAAAATTAATATATGTATTGGAAGTTCTTTTCCAGATACGGTATATTAAATTTCATTTAATATACAGATATATTGTAAAGTTCCAATAATTATATTATAAACACCTCTTTTATGGAGTGTTGAGTATACTGTATATTAACTTTGCAACAATTTTTTTATATATTAATTAATATTTGTATATTAAATTTAATATACGCGTATCCGCAAAAAAACTTCCAATACTTTATATTAATTTGCATACAAAAATTTCTAACAGTGTATAAACGGTATATTAATTAGAAAAAAAAAATTGTACAGTGCAATCAACATATCGATCGCGTAAACGCACAAGTCTTGAGATGATCAACACTTTTGACGTGTTAACCCAAAATTTATCAACTTATTCCCAACTAATAATCGATGAAAATGTATAATTGGTGGTTTATCAATATGACAACGTTGGAATATTAGTGTGAGGGTCAATTTCACGGCTCGTTGTCGAGGCAAGTGTTCAGGAGAAAAAAGAAGGTCGGACGATTGCTTCCGGATAATTAATTCTGATGATCTGCCAGTGACATCGGATACTTGGAGTGACAATGGTGCTGCCAGTGTTCCCATTGGAGCCCATTGTAACGGCGTCGTCATCGCGGGCGGGAGCAAGAGCGACTCGTTCCTCGAAGCGTGGCTACGCTTCTGACAAAAACAAGACGAATAGACCGGCCATCTTGAGCAGATAGGTACTGAATGGATCCTTTCGATATAACACACTTCCTCGCTTGTGGAGCCTGGCTAACCCCGGAGTAACCGCGAGAGGACCGCTCTATAGCCTCTTTCTCGGATAAAGAGACGAAAAAAAAAAGCTTGCGGTGCACCTACACAGCTCCATGAGGAAGGTTCCCGGTGACGACGTACTTTCATCATCCGGCTTGTGCGTCGAGGCTACCCCGTTACGTTTCAAAAGGAGCTACATGGCGATTGATCGATGGCTTCTATCAAGAGTGCTCCTTTTCCAGCCTTTCAATAGTTATCTGTGTGTTGAGGAATGAAAAACCCTTATCTATACGAATTTTATTTCTATCCGTTGGTGTGGTTGCGGATAAAAATAAAGAATAAGGTATATGATGGCCAATATCCATGACCTGAAACATTCGATATTTGAGCGGTTTATCGATTCATTCAATCAGCAATAAATTATAAGAGTGGTTGAAGTAATTGGGCGATGAATGGACCGATCGTTACCAATCTTTGTTTATCCGGAAGACAAAGTCTCGGTGGAAATCCCAAAGGGATTTCTCTGTAAGACTATTGGTGGGTTGCTAAAATGGTTTAAGGTTCGAAAGAGTTTCAGAGTAATTACGCCATGTCCACATTTTTCTGCGCGTTCTCTTATTTATACGAATTCATTTCTATCCTCATCCAGTCGTGGTAAAAAACGAATTATGCGAAACCTAATTTCTATGATTAGTTGTTTAGTTGGTGGTTTGTCGGCTATTGGCGGCCGGTTTGAAGAATTAAATTTTTTTATTCGTAAACGTTTCAACCCTCGTTTGAGTCCTCTTAAGTACACGTTTTTTACTACAAAAATAAAAATAAAATACTAAAATAAGTTCTGTAATTAGTGCTTCGCAGTAGTGTGTTATTTATACTATATCAATATATTTGTTTGCCAAGAGTCCCCCCCCCCCTTTATTAAAAGTTTTCTAGTTAATTTTAACACTAATAACTAATGTTATTAGTCTAATGTCTATGACCCGAAATATTGAAGGCTGGAACGTTTTATCAATTAATTTAATCAGCTATAAATTATGAGGATAGTTTAAGTAATTGGGGAAAAAATGGACTTGTCGTTACGAATCTTTGGTTATCTAAAGGACAAAGTGGGCCAAAAAGAATATGTTCCGAGTGTTGCCACGAGACGAGACGAGAATGGGCTTTCTCTCGTTTCGTGTTGACGGATATGGAGGGAATATCGTATTGTCTCGTATCAAGCGACGAGAGAAATTTTCTGTCTTGTCCCGACATATTGTCGAATGTCGAGAGAATGTTTCTTTTGCCTCGAAATATTCTTGAATGTCGAGACAATACGAATTTCCCGTGTCGAATAATTCTCGACCTAAAACAGAAAAAATCTTCCGCACATTTTAAATTTCCGTCTGAGAAGAAAATCCAGTTATCATATTACATTGAGCAAACAGATACAAGCAACTAGGAATATGATTGTAACAAATAAATATATATTAGTTTCAATCACCTTTATTTTCCTATCAGTCCCTGTGTAATTGTTCGCCAAACTATGATTCACAATTTAATTTCCACTTTTATGTTCTGGAGACTCTAATTTTCTTAACTCATGCGAAAAGTTGATGTTTCCATGGCCGTTTCGAGAAGTCGAAATTCTCGACACTCTCGACTGACATCTCTCGTCTTGTGTCAAGTCAAACGACAAGTCAAATTTGTTCTTTCGCCTCGTCTCGCCTTGTCTCTCGACTTTTTTTTTCTCGTCTCATCTCGATTTTATCATCTCTCGCAGCAACATTATTCCAGTAGAAGTCCCAAAGGAATAACCGGTAAGATTATTGGTGAGATGTCAAAATGGTCTTACGAATCAATATCTATCCACACCCAAACGTAAAGTATAGTAGATAAATAAAACAAAGTATGCGACAACGGCGTTTCTATCCTTATCCTTGGTATAAAAAAAACAAAGTATGCGAAACTTAACTTCTATGTCCTGAAGTATTGAAGATTGGAATGTTTTATGAATTAATTCAATCAACAATAAATGATAAGGATGGCTGAAATAATTGGGAAATAAATGGGCCTGGCCATCAAACTTTGTTCAGTGAGAAGATACGGCGAGAAGCGAAGCGCAGCGAGGGTGTGCAAATTTATAGTTTCGCAACAAGTTCTTCCGAACAAGTAGGACGTAGTCTTGCAGCAAGGTGGTTGGTTGGTTGGTTGGTTGGTAGGTTGGTTGATGGTCGTAAGGTACGCAGAGCGGAAGGGACTCCTACCGCCTGACGGGAGAGAGTTGCCGCCCGGCTTGATGGTCAAAGCTTGTATTAATTACAACTGTCGCGAGGCCTGAGTGCACCTTTCCAGCACTGACATCATTCCTTCTCAGCCGGCCGTCGGTTCAGAGCTTTCAGGGATTCTCAACTTCCTAATCGTCTGGTACATACAAAAATTTCTATTAAATGTAACATTGAATGTGTTGGCAGAAAGAAATCTTGAAAACCAAACAAAGAAACGAATACTTTTGTATTGAATCAAAGATGATCATTTTGCTAGCGACTGAAATGTTATCACACATCATCAAATACATTCCAATAATGACTAATCCTTCTTTTGATACCTGTGGAAATTACTTTGGCTAGGTAGGATTTCTGTTACGTTGCTTCCCAACTACTCTTCGTCTTCCTGCCACGAAATATACACACGAGGTAACTTCGTTGGTAGGGAACTAGGAGAGGGTTCGAGCTCCAACTTTGGCTACCGGGTATACAAAACAAGAATAGCCGACCTTCTCCGCAGGTTTACACGACGGTGCGCAAAACCTTCCGCCTAGTTGACGACCGGGCAAACTTTGATTCCTCAGGGTTAGCTACGTGCACACCGCCCCTTACGAGAGTCCTGTACCTTTACCCAACCGCGGGTTGATAAACCCTAGCTAGCTGCACGTAACACTGAAGAGCATATGTTAAGGAATTAACTGGCCGGTCTTTAACCTGGCTTCCTCTTGTCCACATTGTGTTATTAAAATATTCAAAACAGGCAATGGCATAAAGTATGAGGTCCTGAATAATCATTCAATTTTATCTCAGTTGTTTTCGCAAGCTTGTAGTAAGGACGCGCAGCTCAATTTTAAACTGACCCGCGTAGAAAAAAAGAATCTTGTGAAGAATATTTTAAAGAATCTTAAAAAAAGTCTTGAAAGAATCTTTACAGGAATCTTGAAAAGAATCACGCATAGGAGCCGGAGCAAGATTCTTTCAAGGATTCTTTTCAAGATTCTTTTCATCCGAAAGCCTTTTGAGAATCTTTGAAAGAATCTTAATGAAATTCTTCAGCGGAATCGAGCGAAACCTGTTGATGCTTTCCAGGATTCTTTTCAAGATTCATTCCATCTGAAAGCGTTCTGAGAATCTTTTAAAGAATCTTCGAAAGAATCTTGAAAAGCATCTTTAAGAGAATCGTGAAAAGATTCCGTCCATTAAATAGAAAAATCGTTGAAAATTTTTAAATGAAATTCTTCAGAGGAATCGAGCAAAACCTGTTGTTACTTTCCCTTGGTGGCGAGACAGTAAATTTCGGTACGTCAACGAAGGGTAAACCCCTCGTGTATAGTCGAACTCAGAACAGCTTTGCAGTCTTATATACGTTCAGGCTTCAAGTCACTTGCGAGAAACGCTTCGACCGCTCGCCATCTAGTGGCATCGTACGAAACACTTATATTCAATACTCCTCTAGATGGCGAGCGGTCGAAGCGTTTCTCGCAAGTGACTTGAAGCCTGAACATCTATAAGACTGCAAAGCTGTTCTGAGTTCGACTATACACGAGGGGTTTACCCTTCGTTGACGGTATGAGACATTTACTGTCTCGACACCAAGAGAAAGTTACAACAGGGTTTGCTTGATTCCTCTGAAGAATTTCATTAAAAAATTTTCAACGATTTTTCTATTTAATGGACGGAATCTTTTCACAATTCTCTTAAAGAAGCTTTTCAAGATTCTTTCGAAGGTTCTCAGAAAGCTTTTGGATGGAAAGAATCTTGAAAAGAATCCTGGAAAGCATCAACAGGTTTCGCTCGATTCCTCTGAAGAATTTCATTAAGATTCTTTCAAAGATTCTCAAAACGCTTTCGGATGGAAAGACTCTTGAAAAGAATCCTGGAAAGAATCTTGCTCCGGCTCCTATGCGTGATTCTTTTCAAGATTCCTGTAAAGATTCTTTCAAGACTTTTTTTAAGATTCTTTAAAAGATTCTTTTTTTCTACGCGGGGACCTTAATATACTAGACCAATATTGAAGAGCTTGGAAAATAAACATAAATAAGGTGGCGCACAAATTAACAGAAAAGCACGACCCAGAAAACTTGCTTAGAACAATGAAGAACTTGGTGAAAAAGCTACTACGAAATACTTGATAATCCAATCCAATTCTTACACTAACAAGCTCTTTTTTCCATGACGTCTCCAGTGTAGAAACGGAAATTACTGTTCCAAATCAGTATTTACGATGAAGATGATCTGTTTTTTAAATTTGTCTCTTGTTACGATGTTCCTAAACTCTAATCGGATCGAACTTTCGGTTGGGAAAGAAGTTCTTCAAGCCTAATAGAGCAGGACAGAAGATTAACTACTCTTGCTGCAGATGCTTTAAATCAAATGTACGTAAATTTTCGTAACACTGACAAGAGTTTCAGTTTTCTGTATGCTTTTTATTCAAAGCTTTTTCGAGTACAAAAGGAGCAGGAGGTCGAGTTCTCACGAGCTCTTGATACATAGCGCTACTTTGCCACGCCAACGAAGAGGTCCTGGCGTTATCAAGCGTCCGCAAGGGTCGCGAGGGGCTAGCACGGGCTATTTGTACATACCCGGATAGCAGTGTCCTGCTTTCTTCTCCGTTTGCTGCTCTTTCTCCCAGCTTCTGTTGGAGGCCATGGACCGACTCACTCCACGGCAAAGCAGGCGCAAACGGCTTGCGAGGGACCAAAAGGAGGACTTTGGCCACTTTACAATTAAAATGTTCTTACCCTTCTCAAGGCCGGAAGTTTACCCGCCGTAGTTTCCATCCGCGCTTCGCTTTTAACCCTCCAGCGACATTTCGAGAAGTGCCGAAACCTCACAGATGTGCCTTCAACAGATTTTATCGTGTTTGTTAGTGGAATACCCTCGTAATTCTAATCATGGGACGACATTGGCTCGTCTATCGGAAAGCGCGGAGTGTACACAGCAACTAAAGCTTCTTCAGGTGAAAGCGACAAGAGGATGAGGCAAAGCATAGTCCTCCAAAGCTTTGCGATGTCATGCTAAGATGTTTAATTGGAATGTCTCGTAATACCTACCTGGGAAAAGATATACCACCGGTGTAATATATTATACCTGACTATAGTACAGCTCTTATCGGGAAGACGAGAGGAATGTACGTGACGAAATGCAGACCGGGTGGTTAAGTGGAAGCTGCTTGTCTGGGGTAAATGGACGTCTGCTTCTCCTCTGTACGGTGTTGCTGGCACGCTGAATCCTCCTGGACAAATTTCCCGACAATTGGGTTCCTTCCGCATTGCTAAAAACCGGCGCAAAGGAGAATCTTGCACGTTGTTTCTTCATTATTATTCAGATTTCACAAATCTGCATCTCTGAGGAACGACGTTAATTAATTTTGGCTTCCTCATGGAGGAAGCTTTGTAAACTGTGAAAATACATTGGAATTTCATAAAACTTAAATGGCTTTTTCGATTTTAAATCAATCTACCACAATAGTCAGTTGGTACCTGCTCTACTCACATGCAAAGTTTTAGTTAAATATGTCGAACTGTTATCAAGTTCGATTGATTAGATCAAAGGAGCACATTTTTTTATCCGCTGGGTCGATTCAGCTCAAATGCAATACCAATCAACCTTAATCGCAAATACAAGTACCCGTGAAGAAATCTTATCAGGGTTCTTCCAAGGCCCCGATTAATATTCCCTAATTCTCTTAGGGGCCTTATGTGGAAGCCTCATAGGGTTTTGCAAATGATGGTCACGCTTTTTTCTTCGGGACCTTTAAAGGCTAAATATTAGGGGCCTTTAGAGGCAAAATAATGAGGACCTTTTAAGGCTGCCCTATTAAGTCCTTACTAAAATAATAAAGAAATTTAATTAAAAAATATATATTTGTTATTATTTAGTTGAGTAATGCTGCACTTTTAATTAGATATTTCGTCTTTCTCTACACGATGGTACATATTAATCGCTGACAAAACATATTACATTTTTTTTTGACATTGACGGGAATTGAACCTAGAACCCTCCGGATGGTGTCGTTGCGATGCGCCTTAGCTCTCTTGGCCATTCAAATCATATGAATATGCAATTTTTTTTGTCTATTTGAATGACTGTGATATGAAATATTAAATAAAATTAATGTAATATAGTCAGAACTTGATAGATTTACATGACTGCGTCTGATGTGTAGAAATAAAAGCACATTCAGTTATTTTTTTTACAGAAATTGGTTATCTCGAATAGGGTACATTGTATCGTTGTTGTCATCTATAATTATATTCCACAAAATTGCTTGTTTTATTGTTTGCGTGAATTAGTTCGTTTGTATCTAGGTGCATAGCTGTCTGACTGACCTGAGGGCCAGTATTAGAATGGGTGACCACCTGGCTGACTTTGACGGTCATTAGTTGGATAGGTGACAACCAATTTTGCCACGGAAACCTCGGATTGCCATATAGGATCCTCATCTGGCAAATTTATTATTGATTTGTTTACTTTATGCCCTGGTTAAGCCTGACTGGGCCTTTAATTAATTAACTTATCAAGGCCTTATTAAACTTCACCATGGCCTTATGAGATTCTTATTTGGCAAAATTATGATTAATTAGTTTACTTGGTATCATGATGAAGCCTGACTAGGCCCTTAAGTAATTACCCTATCAAGCCCTTAGTGAAATTGACCATAGAAAACTAGAATTGCCTTATGAGACCCTTAGGTGGCGAAATTATTATTGATTTATTTACTTGGTGCCATGATTAAGCCTGACTGGGCCCTTAATTAATTGCCCTAATATAGCCCCATTAAATATCGGCATGAAACCCTACAGTTTCCTTAGTAGGTCCCTAATTGAGAGTGATATGGAACTCCCTTTTATGGTGTCCACATTAGAGCCCGATAGGGCCCCCAGTTATCTTAGAGCAACCCTAATATTTTTCTTCACGGGTATGGATAAATTTTCAGACCGCTATTGTGAAATTTTCACAAGTTGGCGTGTTTATGTCGTTTTTTAATAAAAAGGTAATCCAGAAAACAAGGCAACAAGAAAAGAGCAATCTCGTTGGCAGTCCCCATCAACTTCCTGGTAGGACTATCGGCGGGATGCGAAAATCGACTGATGCTCGCAAGTGGACGTCTACTTTTATTCTATATCGAGTGGGCCACAAAATCATAATAATTCATAATCCATTTCCACACAAAACAAAGTAAAGTTATGAAATGTCGGATCTATCATCATTTTTTGCGCTACCACTTATACATAACAATTTTTTTTTGTTACAGATATTTTCCGAGTTTCGAGTTGGATCGCAATAAAAAAATAAATCCGTAGGGTATCGGGTTTATTGACATTTTTTGCGCTCCCACTTAAAAATAACTTTGTTTTTTCTACCGAAATTATCCGGTTATGATCTGGCTACATAAAAATAATAATAATTTATCATCCACGCCTATACTAAAAAAAAGTCTAAGGTTTACTGCAATTCTTCGACTAGACCCTTAAAAGTAATTTTTTATTGTTCCACAAGTTTTCCTTTAACGAGTTGGCGACATAATAATAATTCATAATCCACGCCTATACTAAAAAGTTAAAGCCATAAAGTATCGGATTTATTGACATTCTTTGAGTTTCCACTTAAGAGTCACCATTTTTTTTTGTTACGAAAATTTTCCTGTTATGCGTTGGTTACATAATAATAATAATAATTGGAAGGACGAGCTTGTTTCCCGGCGGATAAGTTGCCGGCACTTTTTCTTCTCTTGCCATCCTTTTCCACACAAGCTTCTTTATCCCGAAGCCACGTTGCACCCACACACCATCAACATCAGCTCAGTTTCGTCGAGTAGAGAGAAAGAGAGGGAGAGTGAACCCCTCGTTCGCGAGTTTTTATGGGATTCGAGAGAGTCGCGCCTAACGAACTTGGACTTTGCCAACGAAAAACAAGCAAGCCGAGACCGAAAAAAGGCATGTCGGTATATTACGAGACTGTGGAGCATCGGGAGCTAACGGGCAAGGCTTTTGCTACGGAAAACACCGCTTTTTCTTATGCCCCCTTATTTCCTCTAGAAACTTCTTGCTTCTGCGCTTCGCTCAACTTCCGAGGCTTCGCAACTTCGTTTTTCATCCTAGTCTCACTATAACGAAGCCCTTTGAAATGATGCGCGAGCGCGTAAACAACTCGACCGATTTTCCTTTATAAAATAAGTCATACGTTTTCAACCTTTACGCCAGAACGAGTGGAAATGTTTTTTTTTTAAGGTCTTCTGTTGGATTGAACTTTCGATTGAGTGAACACTTCGAACATTTTTTATGCTATGTTTTCCGGTTTAAAAAAAAATAAATCGTTGACCTACATAATAAAAACTAAATAAAAATTGCCGAATTTATAACAAAATTTTTATAGAAGTACAAAAATGATCCGTTTAAATTTTGTATTTGTATTTTGCGAAACATTTTATAACATTAAAAAACATGTTCATTTTCTTTGGCACTATATTGGTTCTCATTTTTACAAACAAAAGTATAAGTTGTGAACATTTTATTTGTGACTTTTAATTCAACACAATCACATCTGAATATTTTAAACTTATTGTGTCGCTTCTAGTTTAATAAATAACAAAGTGGAAACATTTTTACGTTGCTTCCAATAATAATTATAACAATATTGAAATTCTACAACCTTTTTACCTTCCTTCCAATTTACAACATAAAATTGTTTAAATTCTACAAATTCCATTTGTCACTTCTAATTTAACCCAAAAAAGTATTTGTAAATTCGCCAAATGAACAAAATCTTTTTTCACATTTTTAATTTAACATAAAATCCGAAATGTATCCAAAAAGTTCTGTCAAACTAACAGACCTCGTTTCTTACAATAAATTCTCCATCATTTTGTTAATACCTTCTACAATAACAAAACCGTCGATGATAAATACACAAAAATCTGTTGTGGTTTTTTAAAAATATTGTTCGTGATCCATCGAAGCTCTAGTAGTACAAATAAACGATTCGCCAGGCTTTATTTCATAATTAGTAGAAAAAAAGAGGATTCAGAGACATACGAGCTCTTGAGATCCATTACGACTATACGTATACGTATTGTACTCAATAAATTTAACGATCCTCTCTCATGCTCCTTTACTCTTCACCGCAGAACGTGAAGCACTTAAAGCTTCGTTCAAGTACAGCAGTCCTTACGATTCTTCGAATACAAAGCGATTTCATCGACTATCTTATATATCGATCTACTCGAATATAAATAAAATGGAAAATACATGGAATGTGAACGAGTTCAAACATCAGAGATACGAAGAATGCTGAAGAGTTTTGTCG
The DNA here is from genome assembly GCA_963970395.1 of Ephialtes manifestator. NCBI lineage: Eukaryota > Metazoa > Arthropoda > Insecta > Hymenoptera > Ichneumonidae > Ephialtes > Ephialtes manifestator. Next base: position 19,337,205 of record OZ019975.1, read on the forward strand.
AAGCCAAGTGCAATCGAGAAAAGCTTGAAAGTTGGCCGTTGGGTCAGTGGCAGGTTGGCTTAACGACTAGATTAGAGGGAAGCAGCAAAGGATAAAGCGAATGGAGGGTGTGCGATGCTAAGGTAGGTACGCCGAGCCAATGATTAATCAAACAGAAGAGGGGCTGCCGGCGTTGTACGCGCAGAGTTGGCGGCTAGTAACAATGCATGGCCCGACGCTCAAGTGCTATTAGACTGCAAGAGAGAAGAGGTGGAGTGAGAAAGAGGATCAGTCTCACGCTCACGCTTGGCCGGTTAGCCTAAGATTAACCGCGCAGGTGGATAAACTCCTACTCAGTCGCCTGGCGAACCCGCAACCCCCTCGAACACCGGAGGTACTCAAGATCCATTTTGATGTCATCTAGCTCCCCTTCACCTCTATTACTTAGACGCCGCACTCTGTGAGTTGCGGTTGTGCTTCACGGTATTCAGTAAATATCCCTTTTTCTTCGATAGTTATTTTACTCAGTTGTAAATCTCTAATTCTTCTAGAAATATAGTCATTTGGCGATTATAATATGATGTTTAAACTTTTGAATAGCTGTAAAAAATATTAATTTTCAGTTCAATTTCACGATAATCTTCGTGAAAAATAGAGAAAAACAGTTAATGCATTGCGAAAACAATGGAGGGTTGTACTCTTCAATTTTTTCCGCATTCTTTCCCAAGGCTTGATTGAAAATGCGATTTCTTTTCAGGTGTATAAAAGTTTACATATAATTTCATAAAAACTGCAGGTTATTTTTACGAAATCATTACGGCAAAACGAATTGTACTTTAAACTTTTTTTTTTTTTATATGCATTTCCCCCCGCCTGGAGGCATTGCGCCTATTCCAGGGTCGGTTCGGATCAGTAACCAGGCCCCCATGCGGCCGCATCCGACTTCCCCCTCTATATCGCATTCGCCATAGCATTTCTGCTATGGGCATAGGAAAACTGCGGAAAACCTATGCCGATATAGCTGGTTTCGAGTTCGCTTCACGGCACCGGAGCTACGTCACGTTTCGTCGAGAACGTAAACACGGACTACAGCTGTATTGTACTTTAAACTTTATTTATTAAAGTAATGGAGCTTTACAACACTGTACTCAACGAGCTCATCGAGGCAGAAATTTATACACGACTATATTTTCAATATTTTGCTCCCTCGTAGTGGAAGCTTTGTTTTCAAAATTTTTTTTTCGAAATAATTGTTCTATTATACTTAAAATTGTGTGTGTCTTTGTGTGTGTGTGAGATTCCAGCTGATTTTTTTCATTCTCTAACCCTGACCCTCTCCAATAATTTTGACAACTATTAGCAAAAAAAAATTTGACAAGGAAAAGACACGTATTTTGTTTGTTTGGCGTTATAACCAATATTGTCGATCAATATTTTTTTAAACGTTAATATTTTGGAAATGAGCAATTTTATCGAAAAATGTCCAGGATTAAATTTATGCTCACGCTTGGCCGGTTAGCCTGAGATTAACCGCGCAGGTGGATAAACTCCTACTCAGTCGCCTGGTGAACCCGCAACCCCCTCGAACACCGGAGGTACTCAAGATCCATTTTGATGTCATCTAGCTCCCCTTCACCTCTATTACTTAGACGCCGCACGCTGTGAGTTGCGGTTGTGCTTCACGGTATTCAGTAAATATCCCTTTTTCTTCGATAGTTATTTTACTCAGTTGTAAATTTCTAATTCTTCTAGAAATATAGTCGATGATGTAATTGGCTTTATGATTACGTTTCCATATAATTAACATGTGGCGATTATAATATGATGTTTAAGCTTTTGAATAGCTGCAAAAAATATTAATTTACAGTTCAATTTCGCGGTAATCTTCTTGAAAAAATGGAGAAAAACAGTTAATGCATTGCGAAAATAATGAAGGGTTGTACTCTTCAATTTTTTCCGTATTTTTTCGCAAGGCTTGATTGAAAATGAAATTTCTTTTCGGATGTGTAAAAGTTTACATATAATTTCATAAAAACTGCAGGTTATTTTTGCGAAATAATTACTGCAAAACGAATTGTACTTTAAACTTTATTTATTAAAGTAATGGAGCTTTACAACACTGTACTTAACGAGCTCATCGAGACAGAAATTTATACTCGACTATATTTTCAATATTTTGCTCCCTCGTAGTGGAAGCTTTGTTTTCAAGATTTTTTTTTTCGAAATAATTGTTCCATTATACTTAGAATTGTGTGTGTCTTTGTGTGTGTGTGAGATTCCAGCTGATTTTTTTTCATTGTCTGACCCTCTCCAATAATTTTGGCAATTATTAGCAAAAAAAATTGAAAAGGAAAAGACACGTATTTTGTTTGTTTGGCGTTATAACCAATATTGTCGATCAATATTTTTTTAAACGTTAATATTTTGGAAATGAGCAATTCTATCGAAAAATGTCCAGGATTACATTTATGCTCACGCTTGGCCGGTTAGCCTAAGATTAACCGCACAGGTGGATAAACTCCTACTCAGTCGCCTCGCGAACCTGCAACCACCTCGAACACTGGAGGTACTCAAGATCCATTTTGATGTCATCTAGCTCCCCTTCACCTCTATTACTTAGACGCCGCACGCTGTGAGTTGCGGTTGTGCTTCACGGTATTCAGTAAATATCCCTTTTTCTTCGATAGTTATTTTACTCAGTTGTAAATTTCTAATTCTTCTAGAAATATAGTCGATCATATAAATGGCTTTATGATTATGTTTCCATCAAATTAACATGTGGCGATTATAATATGATGTTTAAACTTTTAAATAGCTGCAAAGAATATTAATTTACAGTTCAATTTCACGGCAATCTTCTTGAAAAAATGGAGAAAAACAATTAATGCATTGCGAAAATAATGGAGGGTTGTACTCTTTCATTTTTTCCGCATTTTTCCCAAGACTTGATTGAAAATGAAATTTCTTTTCAGGTGTATAAAAGTTTACATATAATTTCATAAAAACTGCAGGTTATTTTTGCGAAATCATTACTGCAAAACGAATTATACTTTAAACTTTAGTTATTAAAGTAATGGAGCTTTACAACACTGTACTCAACGAGCTCATCGAGACAGAAATTTATAGACGATTATATTTTCAATATTTTGCTCCTTCGTAGTGAAAGCTTTGTTTTTGAGATTTTTTTTTTCGAAATGATTGTTCCATTACACTTAAAATTGTGTGTGTCTGTGTGTGTGTGTGTGTGTGAGATCCCAGCTGATTTTTTCATTCTCTGACCCTGGCCCTCTCCAATAATTTTGACAACTATTAACAAAAAAAAATTTGACAAGGAAAAGACACGTTTTTTGTTTGTTTGGCGTTATAACCAATATTGTTGATCAATATTTTTTTAAACGTTAATATTTTGGAAATGAGCAATTCTATCGTAAAATGTCCAGGATTAAATTTATGCAGTTTGCAATGAGTGACATAATTTTATATTAAATTTCCGATTTTTTCAAAGGATTTTGTTGAAACTACCGTAACCGTGCATCTCCCTTTCATATCAAGTTTAATATACCAGTTTCTGTAAAAAAGCTTCCTTTACCCTTAATGGAAAATTACGCTAAATGTTTTAAACTGTGTAGTACACAGAAAGAAATGTTTGGTTGTGGCAACTACGCTTTCGATTTGCTGTACACAATGTCTAAAAAATTAGTTCCCTCAACCATATCGAATAGTAACCTCAACTATTCACGATTAGTTCTCGCGAGATTAGTTAGGTTAACTAATCCAATCGTTGGGAGACTACCACTCGAATAGTTGGGACTACCATTCGAATCGTCGGTATTACCATTCGAATCGTTGGTATTACCATTTGAGTTGTAAGGAAAATAGAATAATCGATTGGTTGTATCAACTCATTTCTTGGTTATGGCAATTAATCTTTTTTTTCCGTGTACCGCTACATAATTATCTGGAAGGTCGTTTGGGAAAAAGAAAAAAACTAGTCAGGCTTAATGAGGTTTCGATTATCCTGCACATCGGCGGCGCCGAAATACAATAAAGATAGATAAATAATCAAAAAGAGACAGAGTCAAATAAAAGTCCATCGCCATGCGTTACCCTCAAAATATTTAGCCTCACGTGTCATTAATCACTGGCAAGCGTTTCGAATCGTAGAAGCTCGGCAAGTTCAAGCGGAAAAAGATTTACGAGTCAGTAATTGCAAAAGTGTGCTGAGCCGGAAGTTGCTCGTAATGAAAAAGAACATCCATCTGGGCTAATCTGGTTGGAAGCGACGAGCGATACAAGCTAGAGGCAAGAGTCGCAGTCGGTGCTGGTAAGTGAGACGCAAAGAAACGCACTCGAGGTTGCCAAGCCCGTTGCGGCTTGCATGACCGAGCAAAAGGAGCAGCGACGGCAGAAAAGCAAAGAGGCGAATCCAACCAACAGCAATGCTCGGTATTCAAGCTATAGGGGCTGAACGAAAGGGTTGGGAACGAATGAGGATAAGAAAGGGATAGAGATAGAACGCCAGAGAAAAGGCGTAAATTTTTCACCGTACGATATGTACGACATGCACGTATAAACGAGACTCCGGCTGCTCCCGAGAAGAAAACCCAAGCGATACGGTATGCGAAGTAGATCGTCCGATCCTCCGCGTTCTGGTGAAACGTTCTAAAACGGTTTTTCTTTGACTATTGCTGCTCCAGCTAGCGAGATGCTGGAGCTTGCATCTCGAAGATGCGGATATAGATACGATGCACCAGCGGCTATGAGATCTACGACCGGTTTCTTTCTCCCTCGAAAGTTTTACCGGAGCCACCGATCAAATCGATTCTTATTCGATGGACAGCAGGAATCGCCAATACTCGAATAAATATTTATATGAAATAGTTTTCGGTTCAAAGAACTATGAATAATTTTACGTAATTGGAGATTATTAGTTATCACTTTTCATTGAGAATTACTCGCAGCTATTAAAACTGAAAAATATTCGGAATATATTTTACGTAAAATATCATTTTGTCAGACAAAATATGTAAATCAGAGAATTTTTGCCATTAAGGTAATTGATATTGGACGAAAATAACACTTTTTTCGAATTTACAAAATTCGTCGGTCAGTATAAAAAAAGAGGTCCGTCCTTTTGCATACATTTTTTTTGTATCGCTGAATAAAAATTTCAATGACTTGTAAAAAAAATAAATCATTTTTCTTAAAGATTCTATTCCACATTTTTAATAGACAACAGTTTTTTTATTTTTTTCGCCTTCCGTATTTTTATTTGGTCTTTTTAATTTTTCTCGCTGTTTACCTATAATAGCGGCTCATCCGTTGAAGCTCCGAAGGCATTTTAGCGGATATTAAAGGAGAAGACTGCCTTTAATTTTCTCACGTTCTTGTCAATATAAATCCTCTATTAAAATTGACCTCTCCTCTCGTATTCTCAGCCAAGCTATCTGAAGGGTAGTATATGCTGCGAACATTTGAACCGGGGTGAAGAGTCAAAACGCCCAGGGCATACGTTACCACCCTGTTTGCCTTCACTCAAAGCTTCGTGACGTCAACGGTTAGTTACGGAGATGAAAGAAGCCCTCCCGGCTCTGTTGGAGCGCACCAGTGATAAAGAAAGGGGGTGAATACGGGGTTGCTTTTCCTACGGTGCGGGATTACAAGTAGAAAAGGTATTTTTTTCCCGACACTCCCACAGAAGCCAGGAATAAGCGATAGCCGTACCTAGCCATACCTAGACTATCTTGATCTACACTTTTAAAAATATTTAGAAGTCTGTTTACAAAAAATCCACTGAAAAAAAATTCTATTGCGGACAGCCAAAAAGAAGTATTTTTTAATTAACTCTAGTTTTTATTCGTTCAATCTCATTTAACATTGAAATAATACAATATTATTTTGCTTATTTTAGAGTTATTGTTTCGATCTCGCATGGAATTGGAGGAATTAGAATTCAAATTAAGTTGACAACACTTGTTTTTGGCAGCCCGCAAACGATGGATTATTGAATCAATGACATTTTTTTCAGTGTGGCGAACTAAGTTTAATGTTTAATTGTTATGTGAAATAAACATACTTTAACAGTAAAATTAAAGCAAAATTTAAAAAATTACAGCACTCTTATAGTAAAAATAAAGCAAATTTT